>OZ023264.1:56500419-57100419 GCA_964006375.1 Tillus elongatus
CGGCAAGCAAGGGGTAGAAATTTTTGCAGAAGGTTACAACGAAAGTATGCTTTCAATATTATTCTCAGTTATCTTGGTACCCCATTTTTGTCTTGGCTAAAAAAGCCTTTTTATTTCACTTTTCACGTTAATTAAAATCAATCTTTCTAGTTGGGTGCCGACTTCACTACGAAGGACGGCAAGCAAGCGCTTGGAATTTTTTCAGAAGGTTACTATCTAAATATGCTTTCCATATTATCATATCTTATCTTGGTACCCCGTTTTTGTCTTGGCCTAAATTTAAGTTTTTATGTCATACAAAATTAGTGCCTTTATTTGGGAACCGACTTTACCACGAAAGACGCCAAAAGCAAGGGGTTGAAATTTTTGCAGAAGGTTACTACAAAATATGCCTTCAATATTAGCAACACTTATCTTGGCACCCATTTTCGTCTTGGCTAAAAAGCAATTTTATTTGAATTTTTAAGTTATATAAAATTAGTGTCTTTATTTGGGTGACGACTTCATTAGAGAGAACGGCAAGTAAAGGGTTAAAATTATTGCAAAACGTTTCCATGTAAATGCTTTTAATAGTTTTATCACCTGCCGTGGCGTCCCATTTCTTTCTTGGCTAAAAAAGCCATTTTATTTGAATTTTAACTGATTTAAAATTTGTGTCTATATTTGGGTGCAGACTTCACCATGAAGGACGGCAAGCAAGGGGTTAAAAGTTTTGCAGAAGGTTACTACGAAGATATGCTTTAAATATAATTATCACTTATCTTGGCACCCCACTTTTGTCTTGGCTAAAAAACCCATTTTATTGCACATTTCACGTTAATTAAAATCAATGTCTACATTTGGGTGCCGACTAAGGCTCAGTATAAAGGGTGATGTTTATTTATAAGTAGTTGAGAATTTTTCATCCTCCGATGACGCTAACTTTGTTAGTGAAACGATCGTCGGGTCTTTAAAAAGATGTGTTGTAGTGATTTGGGTTCCCCAAGTATACTTATCAATTAAAACCTGAATTTTTTGCAAGTTTTAACACCCTGTTTCTCGGTAACGAAGCACTTTTCGAATTTTTTTGATAGGATGTACGCACCCTAATTTCATTGGTTTTATCACCTCCCAAAGTTTGTCCAAACAACTTAGTTACACACTGTATATATATATGCCAAGATAAGATATATATATATATATATATATATATATATATATATATATATATATATATATATATATATATATATATATATATATATATATATATATATATATATATATATATATATATATATATATATATATATATATATATATATATATATATATAAAGCGTAGAACATTTCTATGAAATTTCACTACCACAACTCACTTGCTGCGTCCAGACTTTTTTTTTACAACTTCAAACCGCATATAAAATATTTTATTGAGTCAATCACACGCAGCGTGAATGCCAGATAGCTATGATTTTACGTAAACGAAAACAGGAAGTCGTATTGTGTAATACTAAGTTGGCCGACAGTTCGTTTGTTAATCGTTTTATACTCAAAATACTCCTAATTTGTTGGAAGGAGAAAGACATTTTTTTACCCTAGGTATAATAATTTGAGTATCATACTCAGGAAACTATTTGCGGTATGCTGATTAAATAGGTTAGAATTAATTGTAACGAGAATCTATCTCAGTATCAGATATTGATATTGATTTTAATATGTAATTAATCAATGTACTGAATTATTGGTGGTCATGTGAGTAGATGCCATTCAAAATGTTAAACAGGCCGGTCCGAAAGTAATAATAGTACCCAGGGCAGCAGTAGAGTTTTAATTTCTGGACGTCACAACGTCTGGGTTAGACATATTTCCAAGGTAAAAAAGAACAGAACAAGGCTATACTCCAGACTGAATTTTTATTAAGTAAAAGCCCTACGCGTTTCGGCCCATAAATCTGGCCATCTTCAGGGGCTTCGTTCTGTTTTTATATAACAGGAACTGGACTTTACAAGAAATCTATCATAGTGGTTATTTTCATCGACTGTCGCTTTTGTTTCCTTGCACTATATGGGTGAAGGCGGAATTAGAAGCATTAAAACCTCAAATCACAGCAATGGACAAACGGCGATACAAATAAAATTTCGCATTTGAAATGGAGGACTGTCCTGCGAAATTTTATTTGTATCACCGTGTGTCCATTGCTGTGATTTGAGGTTTTAATGCTTCTAATTCCGCCTTCACCCATATAGTGCATAGAAACAAAAGCGACAGTCGATGAAAATAACCACTATGATAGATTTCTTGTAAAGTCCAGTTCCTGTTATATAAAAACAGAGCGAAGCCCCTGAAGATGGACAGATTTATGGGCCATAACGCGTAGGGCTTTTACTTAATAAAAATTCAGTCTGGAGTATAGCCTTGTTCTGTTCTTTTTTACCTTGGAAATAGTAGAATTTTGCCTGATATCTGGAGAAGTATTCGACGTGTTGCCTTAAAAACTGGTACGGATGAGTTTTTCATACTGATAAAAAATTATTAATTCCCAATTTGTTTCTAATGATTAGATGGCACTGCTAATGCTATGTGACCGCATGGCTCTGTTTTGCAAGGGGCTCAAATGCCTTGGAGAGTGGTTTTAACACTTCAGGAAACCTAATATTATAAAAATGTAGCTAAGTATCATGGTTACTCTGTCTGCTTAGTGGAGAAATTAGTGAATAAACACAAAAGCCTGGACGCAGCAAGTACGTTATGGTAGTGAATTTTCATAGAAACATTTTTTTATTAAATGCAGGTAACTTTTTTATCTTACAACATAGAAATCTAAATTTTGGTGTGTAATTTACTTTTGATAACGTTAACTTACGTACCAAATTTGGTTCACATAGCTTTGTTACGTTCTGCAAAAATTTGAAAGAAAACACAAAATTTTTTCGGAAAACCTGGTCCGATTTTCCTGGCTAACGAACCTATCCAAGCCACTCACAAAAGTAAGGTACCTGCCAAATTTCATCAAAATAGGTCCTTATTTTTTTATCTATCGGTATGGTATATATATATATATATATATATATATATATATATATATATATATATATATATATATATATATATATATATATATATATATATATATATATATATATATATATATATATATATATATATATTTAAACTGACCCCAGATTCTGGTGAGGATAGTTTGCGCACATTTAAAGAAATTTGTTCAAAATTCGAAAGTCGGGATCTCCCATTAGTGAATTATTTCCACGAAAATTCACTAAAACAATAAGTATATTTGGAGAACACAAATCACAACAACATATCTTTTTAAAGACCCGACGGTCGTTTTACTAACAAAGTTAGTGTCATCAGAGGATGAAAGGCATACTCTAGGAAAATACTCACTGTCATTTTCTAAATCCGTCTGTGATATATATTACTCGTCAGTTCAATTATGGCATCCTGCGTAGATGTCTTTGTCCTGAAGCCATACTGCCTCTCAGATAATAATCCATATTTATCGAGATAACCATCGAAGCGTTTTTTCAGGAGACACTCAAAGACTTTAGCAATACTGGAAATCAGTGATATCGGTCTATAGTTAGCGGTATCCAGCACATCTCCTTTCTTAAATAAAGGTTTGATAACACCCATTTTAAAAGCCCTAGGGAATATGCCCTCGTCTATACACCGATTTATAATAAAAGTCAGAGGAGTGACAATCTCATCCATTATTCCTTTCAGTGTCTCTGCCCTTATTCCGTCGTACCCGGGTGCCTTGTGGTCCTTCAGTGTCTTCACAATTGATTTGATCTCATCCTCTTCTGTTCGCAATATCACCAAAGACTGACTCACCCGCGCAGACGACACCAACTTATTGGAGACAGATATCCTGCTTGCCAAATCATTCCCCACACTTGAAAAAAATTTATTAAATTGATTCGCAATCTCAAGATCAGTCTCTAGGATAGATCCATGCTCATCTCGAAGCTTAGTGATTCCTGCTTTCGCTGCTGTCTTTCCACCAATATCATTCACTATATTCCACAAACCTCTAGAAGTATTTTTGCATCTGTCAATGATCCTACCGTAATGTTCCTTCTTGGCCGTTCTTATTATACCATTTAGTCTGTTTCGATAATCTTTATATTGCTGAGCAAGTTCCTGATTATCTGGTTGCATCCTGAGCCTCCTATATATATATATATATATATATATATATATATATATATATATATATATATATATATATATATTTAAACTGACCCCAGATTCTGGTGAGGATAGTTTGCGCACATTTAAAGAACTTTGTTCAAAATTCGAAAGTCGGGATCTCCCATTAGTGAATTATTTCCACGAAAATTCACTAAAACAATAAGTATATTTGGAGAACACAAATCACAACAACATATCTTTTTAAAGACCCGAGGGTCGTTTTACTAACAAAGTTAGTGTCATCAGAGGATGAAAGGCATACTCTAGGAAAATACTCACTGTCATTTTCTAAATCCGTCTGAAGTCTACTTATGAAAAGGTCCGCAATGAATAGAGATAGTGGGGTGCCCATGGCCGTGCCTTCAGTTCCTTCATTCTCATTGTTTAATTGAAAGATATTTTGTTTTATACAAAGGTTTGTTAAACTTAAATATTCTTTGCAAACCTCTTCACTTATGTTGTTCAATTTCCACAACGGTTCTAAATACGTTAGCGTTTGTTTCGTGGGCACGCTTGGAAACAAAGACGCTACCTCAAATGATATCAAAAGCTCGCCTTCAACAATTTACTTTGGCAAGAACATTTACACTGGTCACAACAACAAAATAAGAAGCAAAAAGTCTGGATGCAGCAAGTGCGTTATGGTAGTGAATTTTCATAGAAATGATCTGGCACAAAATATTTTATTATAACTTTTTTTCTTGTAATATAGAAATCTAAATTTTGGTGTATAGTTTACTTTTTATATCGCAAACCTACCTACCAAATTTGGTTATCATAGATTTTTATTTATTAAGATAAAAAATTTTTTCAAATGAAAACTCAAAATTTTTTCGGAAAACCTCGTCCCATTTTTCTGATTAACGAACTAATCAAAGCTATTTACAAAAGGAAGGCACATGCCAAATTTTATGAAAATCGGCCCATTATTCTTTGAGATAAAAATGTTTTTCGAATCAAAACTCAAAATTTCTCCGGAAAACCTCGTCCGATTTTTCGGACTAACAAACATGTCAAAGCCATTTACAAAAGGAAAGTACATGCCAAATTTTATTAAAATCGGCCCATTATTTTTTGAGATACGAATTTTTTTTTAATGAAAACTCAAAATTTTCCCGGAAAACCTCGTCCGATTTTCCTGACTAACGAACTTACCCAAGCCATTTACAAAAGAAAGGTACATGCCAAATTTTATCAAAATCGCCCCATTATGTTTTGAGTTATCGGTGTGATATATATATATATATATATATATATATATATATATATATATATATATATATATATATATATACAGGGTGGGCCAAACTCGATGGCCTATTAGAAGTATTTAGAGCATCAAAAGAGATAGAGATCTGAAATTTGGGTTATTTTTGTAAGTGGTCGCGATCTTTGTTTCGAAAATATTTTTAACAATGCAGTGTTGCCACATCTACCCTAAATAGATACTAACTTTGTTTATTTAAATGAAACACCCTATGTATTATGACATTTTCCGGTCCCCCGGAACATTTACAAAGTTTTTTATACAAGTTATTTCTCACCTATCTAGAGCCGTTATGGAGATAAAAAATAATATTTAGGAAATTTGGCAACTTTCATTCCTCAATGAAAAAACGATTATCATCGCAACCGACATAGCTAGGATTCTGTATTTATGGTTTCTGTTTGTCAATGGGTTAATATATGATGATATGCTGTGATAATTCAATTACTGCATACAGGGTGTTCACAAAATGATGGACTTCTGATAGGACATTGAAAGGCAAGTAACTCTGAAATTTCAAATGGAACACCCTGTATTTTATAATGAAATAAGCAAGATTAATTTATTTCCATTCTAAAAGTGCTGGGCGATGTAGTACCTATTCTCAGCGGTTTTCGACTTATAAGCAAAAATAGAAAATATTGCCTTGCCTTGAATAGATTTGTTATAAACAGTAGGCGATGCTTCTAAATTGTCAAGATCGATTGTCAGAATTAAACTGTCAGTTTATAACTCTGTTCGTTATACATATTGTTAGTGATCTTTTATTGGAAATGGCAAATTCATATACAAATGAGCAAATTTTGGACTTGTTCTTCATGCATGGCCAGTGTAACAAGATTATTTCAAGGACATGCAGAAACTTCAACGAAAAGTATCCAGGCATTGTTCCGATGATTGGGAAGAAATTCAAGAGGTTACAAGCCAACTTTTGGAATAACGGTCACATGAGCAATCCAAGACTCCAAATGAAACCTGTTACAGGTAACGATGACAATATAATAATTGTCCTAGCATATTTTTCTGCATTTCCTCATGCATCACTTCATTCCGCCGAGAAAGACTTAGGAATATCCTATAAATCCATAGAAAGAATAATGCATAACTATGGAATGCATAATTATACATTCATAAGACTTCAAGCCATTGAGCCAACTGATCCGGAAAAACGCGTAAATTTATGTGAAATGATGTTAATTCGTACTCAAGAAGATCCAAATTTTCTGAAGAAAATTATTTGGACGGACGAAAGCAAGTTTACTAGAAAAGGCATCTTCAATCGAAGAAATTCACATTACTGGGCAGCGGAAAATCCACACTTCGTTAAAGAGACAGGGTTTCAACATAAAGTTGAGTTCAATGTCTTTTGCTTGATGATGAACGACCAAATAAAATTTTGCTTTTACGAAGAGAATTTAAATTCGGAAAAATATCTTCAGATATTACGGACCACAGTATCTGACTTCCTCGACGAATTAAATCTTGAGACTCTCCGAGATTGCTGGTATCAACTAGATGGTTCTCCAGTCCATTGCACAAACCAAGTGACAAATGAACTTGTGGGAATGTTTGAAGATCGAGGAGGTCCTTGGGTTTGGCCACCGAGGTCACCAGATCTCACCCCACTGGATTTTTATCTTTGGGGTAGAATCAAACAAATTGTTTATCTGACGCCCATTAACACCAAGGAAGAACTCAAAAATAGAGTGTCGAGCGCATTACTATCTCTAGGGGGATGTGAGATAGAAGCAGCAACAACTCATGTTCTGACACAAGTCATAGAATGTTTGAGAGTTGAAGGAGGACGATTCAAGCAATTTAATTATTGATGTTCATTTCATTATTTATTTATTTGTGTTTGTTAATTTATTTGTTTGTATGTTTATTTTCGTCTTGTTATTTTATATGAGAATATAGCCAGCTGTCAATGGTGTGATTTTTTAGTGTTGAATAATGAATCAGATTTTAACATAGCAATTGGTTGAGGAACTAAAAATTAGTATTATTTAACACTTTACTTGCAATATTTTCTATTTTTGCTTATAAGTGGAAAACCGCTGAGAATAGGTACTACATCGCCCAGCACTTTTAGAATGGAAATGAATTAATATTGCTTATTTCATTATAAAATACAGTGTGTTCCATTTGAAATTTCCGAGTTACTTGCCTTTCAATGTCCTATCAGAAGTCCATCATTTTGTGAACACCCTGTATGCAGTAATTGAATTATCACAGCACATCATCATATATTAACCCATTGACAAACAGAAACCATAAATACAGAATCCTAGCTATGTCGGTTGCGGTGATATGCGTTTTTTCATTGAGGAATGAAAGTTGCCAAATTTCCTAAATATTATTTTTTATCTCCATAACGGCTCTAGATAGCTGAGAAATAACTTGTATAAAAAACTTTGTATATGTTCCGGGGGACCCGAACATGTCATAATATATAGGGTGTTTCATTTGAAAAAACAAAGTTAGTATCTATTTAGGGTAGATGTGGCAACACTGCATTGTTAAAAATATTTTCGAAACAAATATCGCGACCACTTACAAAAATAACCCAAATTTCAGATCTCTATCTCTTTTGATGCTCTAAATACTTCTAATAGGCCATCGAGTTTGGCCCACCCTATATATATATATATATATATATATATATATATATATATATATATATATATATATATATATATATATATATATATATATATATATATATATAAACATATAAAAATGGAAACTGACCACGGATATGGGTTCTAGGGGTCCTAGTTCGCGCTCATTTGCAAAAAAATTTTCAAAAGTCTGGATCTCCCCATTAGTGAATTTTTTCTACGAAAATTCACTAAAACGTAAAACTACCGAAAAAATGCCGTTTGCTGTTACTTCGGATAAATGGTTGGAATATAATCAAAAACAAGAGAATGACAAAAAACAAAAAGAAAAAACATAAAAAAGAGAAAATTATAAATAGACCAGAAGAAACTGCAGCTCTAGCGGAAAAAAAACGTCTTTCAATTAAAAAAATCTCAGACTAAACGAAAGCGTAAAGCTGATGACACTGAGCTTTTTTAGTAGTGGAAACAATCAATAAACTGATAGAAGCACCGATGGCGATACGCAATTATCTCAGGCATCATCTGGTTATGGAATTGATTATGAAAATAAAATACTTACAAAAAACGCAAGGAGTTGGACACAGAAACAAATTTGACTGAGACTTCAACAAACATTTCAAAAGCCTGGGCGCAGCAAGTGCGTTATGGTAGTAAATTTTCATAGAAATGATCTGGCACAAAGCATTTTATTATAACTTTTTTTTTCTTGTAACATAGAAATCAGAATTTTGGTGTGTAGTTTACTTTTTATATCGTTAACCTACCTACCAAATTTGGTTATCATAGCTCTTTTAGTTTTTGAGATAAAAAAATTTTTCGAATGGAAACTCAAAATTTTCCCGGAAAACGTCGTCCGATTTTCCTGACTAACGAACTTATCCAAGCCATTTACAAAAGGAAGGTACATGCCAAATTTTATCAAAATCGGCCCACGATTTTTTGAGTTATCGGTGTACACTGTCGGTTTCCATCTTTTCACCAAATTTCTCCCAAGCTTTTGTCTTCTCCATCTTCGCCATAACTCTGACTTTTATTCTTTGTTTCTTGTATAGTTGGTAACTTTCCTCAGATCTTTGTTTCAAATATTTTTCCATTTCTGTTTCTTAATTGTGAGTTGTACTTTGATGTCCTCTGTCCATCATTTTGTCTGTTTTTACTCTGGTCTAGCGGTGTAGTGCCATATATTTCTCTTGCCGAATCAAGCATTATGTTTTTGGTCATATCCCACAGTTCTTCTACTGTCATATCTAACTTTTCATTTTCTACTTGGCTAAGTTTTTCTTGTGTCTTTTTATTATACAATTCCACTGTTACTGTTTCATTCAATTTATTCATTCTTATCTTCTGTTTTATCTTAAATGGTTGATTCTCCATGGTTGTCTGGCTTTACTCTCATCTTTATTTCTGCCAGGAGAAGAAAGTGATCCCTATTTATTGCAGCCCATTGCCTGACTCTTACATGTTGTACATCTTTTTTGTATTCTCTATTTATCAACACATAGTCTATAATAGAATGTTCTCCTCTACTTTTTACTTCTCGCGTATATTAGTGAATTTTCGCAGAACAAATTCACTAGTGGGAAGATCCCCACTTTGGAATTTTGAAAATATTTATTCAAATGAGCACGAACTAAGACCCCTAGAACCCATATTCAGGGTCAGTTTCAATATATATATATATATATATATATATATATATATATATATATATATATATATATATATATATATATATATATATATATATATATATATATATATATATATATATATATAAACATATAAAAATTGAAACTGACCCCGGATATGGGTGCTAGGGGTACTAGTTCGCGCTCATTTGCAAAAATTTTCAAAATTCAAAAGTCGGGATCTCCCCATTAGTGAATTTTTTCTACGAAAATTCACTAAAAGGAGGAAACTATGTGATTGTATTATATGATAGTAAACAGTACCTAGGAATAATAAAAAATATTGAAGATCAATATTACGAAGTCAGTGTAATGAAAAAAGCTTCAAACAAGATGTGGAAATGGCCAAAACGTCCAGACCAGATCTGGTATAAAAAATCTCACATAATAAAAACAACGTGTGAACCAAAAATTTCTTCTCGTGGCGATTTTAATGTTGAAATGTAAATATCTGTACCTAAGCCTTTCAAGATTTGTTGTTTCTTTAAGTAGGTGTACCTAGTATACCTAGTCCATTTTCTGGTTGCTTCGGTTTCATTTACTAGATTTTTCTGTTCATTCACTAGATTTTATGGCATTTTTTAACGAGTATTTATTTCAACACAGAAATAATAAAACAATGAAGTTTTAGTTATTCCTGAAACTTCATTATATTTTGTCGCCTTTGACAATTAATTTATTGGCATATATTGAAAACCTGTAAGCGCAATAGCGGCCTAAAGTGAGTACACAACTTATTTGTTCATTTACTGGCTGATCCACCCAAAGTTTTCACCCCGCTTGTGCGTAATGTTGTAAATACCGCTGTCAATATATCGACATCACACACACACCTCTTTTCTTTAAGAACTGATGACAATTAGTTATAGTTATGCTAACCTGATAATGCATAATGTTAAACTGCTTATTTTCCAAACCCACCTTCTTTTAACAAGCCTATTTCTGAAGTAATTTCAATTAGGTCTCGGAGGTATAAACGATCGCCCTTTCACTAATGTTGTCTCGATACATAAGAAACAAATATTTAACTTGGAGTGGCTGCTCCGCTGCACTTGTCCCCCTGACTACTGAGGCCAATTCATCAAACGAAAATGGCAAGCACACTTAATAAACAAGTGCAGTGTTTTCCACTAAGGGTAGACAGTTAATATTCCTTGGGAGTGGCCACTGGGAGGAATACAAGCACACAGAAAAAACAAAGAGTCCATAAAGAACACAGGGCCAATATCACGCCCCGTCACCGCTAACGTTGTCAGGAGGCAACCAGAAACATATCTTACATTAATGTAAGGGAGTATTTTTAACCAGAATTCCAAATTCAGTTCACATACAGGGTTAGTCATTATAAATTACCCACCCCTTATCATCGTTATTATTGCCTATGAAAAAAGTTTTAAAAAAGTTGTGTGGTTATGACTGAATATTGTTAAAATGCGATCAAAGGTACATAGGCGTGCCAATTTCAGGACAAAAAAATAATAATCTTTTTAAATGGGAAACCCTGTATGTAAATTTTTAGAATGATCTTTTTTCCTGATTTATAAAATATACCATATCTTACCCCTAACTTATACCCTTTTTGAGTTATTAAACGTCGAATATGTTAGTAAAACTAACACCTCCAAATGTTCAACCACCAACAGCCCCAATGTCGCGCATAAAATGACTGATATCATTTTCAAAGCTAAAAAGGTACGAAAGATGCTCTTTTCTCTTAATACCAGGAAAGACTCTCGCCTTGACGAGATCCCAGCAATTGTTCTCAAAAAATGCGCACCAGAATTTGCTCCTGTCCTGACTCGTCTGTTTCAGACATCTTACAATAGAGGCATATTCCCTAGTCCCCAAGAAAGGATCCAAAGCGCTTCCTAGCAACTACAGACCTATTTCTCTCCTTTCAGTCGTCTCTAAAGTGATGGAAAAGTATATGAACACCCAATTACTAAAATTTCTTGAAAAACACAGTCTAATCCACGACAGGCGGTATGGATTCCGTCAGCGCAGATCAACTGCCGACCTCCTTTCCTTTGTCACCCATTCTTGGAACAAGTCTATGGAATTACACGGTGAATCCCAGATTGTCGCTCTAGACATATCCACCAGGTCTGGCACACAGCGCTGCTTAATAAACTACCTGCCTAAGGTCTACCACCAAAACTCTGTACGTGGACAGCAAATTTCCTCTCCAATCGGAGCATTTCTGTTGTCGTGGATGGCCATTCCTCTAAACTGTATCCTCCTAGCACATCCAGCCCAGTTCACAGTTACGCGGACGACAGTACCCTCCACTCAAATATACAATATTCTAAGCCTGTCTCTTTAGCCCAATTAGATGAGGATCACAGACTCATGGAGGGTTCTATCTCTGTGGATCTCCAAAAAATATTAGACTGGCGAAGTAGAAATCTTGTACAATTCAACCCCACCAAATCACAGTCTTGCTTTCTTTCTCATAAGAGATACACCAGCCCTAGAGCCATCACAATAAACAACCAAGTTATTCAAAGTAATGAGTCCTTTTCACTTGTTCGCATTTCTGTGGATCGAAATCTCAATTGGCACCAACATGTCACATCAATTGCAGAAGTGGCTGCTAAGAAATTAGGTTTCCTCTTCCGGGCTCGCAAATACTTTTCACCAGCTAATCTCTATACCTTATATACTTCACAAATAAGACCAAACCTCGAATACTGGTCTCACATCTGGGGTGCTGGTGCCGCGTCTACACTCGCTATCCTGGACTCCATTCAGAGGAGAGCTATACGTCTCATCGGTGGCCCTACCCTCACCCAAAGGCTGCCATCCCTTGCCCACCGACGTGCCGTTGGTGACCTCTCTCTCTTTTATAGATATCTGCACGGGCACTGCTCAGAGGAGTTTTCTTCCATAGTTCCTCCACCTGCTGCCCCCAACAGATCTACCAGGGGAACAGAGCGAATGCACCTTTTTACTGTCCAGGTCACCAGAGATAGAACATCTTATTATGCCTCCTCTTATGTCCCGAGAACTTCCAAGTTGTGGAATTCCTTGCAGGCACGTTTTTCCTTCTCCCCCGAACCTCCAAACGTTCAAGTCCAGAATTAACAAGTTCCCTCTTTCCTCCTTGTCGACACCCACGGTACGATAATATTTAGGCTGTAAGCCCTCGTGGTGTGTTGTTGAAATAAAAAATAAAAAAATAAAAAAAAGTTACTGTAAATATGGAAAGTTAACTATATGAAAGTAAATTTTGAAACTGACAGCTATTATGTTTGATAATGATAAGTGACATTTCGTATAATGAAATAATCAAAATGGTTTAAATACGTTAGTAAAACTAGTTACTGTAAATATGGAATGTTAACTTTATGTAAGTGGGTTTTGAAAATGACAGCTATGTGACATTTCGTTAATGAAATAATGAAAATGGTTTACAATGAGGAAGAAAAAGTCCAAATATTTACTTGTTATATAAAAACAACAAAATAAAACGGGGGCCAAAAAGAACATATGGGGTGTTGTATCCAAATCGTCAAACATCGTCAGAAAATACGTTCAAAAACATTTACCGAATGGTGAATAATACCTCCAGTTTTAGTAGAAAAAAATGTACTTCAAGCAAAACAGGAAGAACAGCTAGATGTAATGCTTCATTTCGGAGGTGCGCCCATCCGTATTTATTCACGAAGAGTTTTTTTAAATATTGTATTATTTTTCAAAAAATTCTGAACGCAGTATAAATAATGCAGCCGACGAATTAGGTAAAAGTTATCCCAAAATCCAAGGTACGTTAAAAAATAACAACCACAGACCATACAAAATTTCACTCGGTTCAACAGAGGCTCATACAAGGAAAAGGCTGGATATTTGCCGCTAAATGATTGAAAAGTTGAATGAACGTCCTGATTATTTTCCTAAAATTTTACGGACTGATGAATCATCATTTTCTACGGCAGGAGTTTTAAATATGAAAAATCGAAGTTCGTGGGAAAACACGCGCAACAGAAAAAGATTGGTAAAACAAATACAAAAACCAGGAACAAAAACTGTTAGCGTTTGGTGTGGAATTTTCAGAAACAAATATGTTGGGCTATATATTATGATTATACTTTAACTGACGTTACATCTTTCGAAATACTTATCCCAGAAGTAGAAAATATTCTTTTACTGAATTTTCCGGAAGCCCAACTTGATTTAGATGCCGGATGATGCAACTCCGTACAGTACCCTACCCATTCGAGATCACTTGAATGATGTATTCCCATATGTATGGATAAGGAATAATGGAACTATTAGACGGCCACCTACCAGTGCGGATTTGACCCCTCTGTATTCATTTCTTTGGGGAATTCTAAAAGACATGTCAATAATAATAATGATAATAATAATGGTATTCAAATCATTAAAGACAGATCGTTTCACTAAAAAAGTTGGCGTCAACAGAGGATGAAAAATTATATTTTTTTCATCTTACTTATCAGTGCTCATCGCAGGTTCCAATCTTCACCTAGCTACTTTCAGAAATAACGGAGTGGTGTGCTCGCAAAATTTAGGATGCTCGTTTGATAAAAGTCCAAATTGGGTAATAGATTGCAAAACGGTATGTTTCCGTATTTATTATGAACGCTCTGTATAAGATATGAGAATATTGTGTGGATTGATACACTAGGTGACTCTTAATCCACTGGCACTCTAATATTTGCAAGATACTCGGTAGCGTTGACACAGGGCAATCCAAAAAAGTCGATTTTTTCATTTTTTGAACTCAAATTGTGAACACTCTGTATAAGTTACGATATTGAAACTTGGGATTTGTGGCTTACAGATATGCCTAAATCGATAGAGGTATTTGTTTTTGTTTTTTTTTTTCATAAAAAAGTGCCGAATATGCTTTAGTTATTTTTGGTGTCTTTATTTGTTATCGTAGTAGGCTATGGAAAAAGCGAATCTTCAAATAATACATATCATGATGTGGAACTTTTGGAGTACTTTATTCAGACATTTTTTTTATCGGCCGACCCATTATGAAATAACGAATTGTCGTCACTTAAAGTGAAACACACTGTATATATATATATATATATATATATATATATATATATATATATATATATATATATATATATATATATATATATATATATATATATATATATATATATATATATAAACTGAAACTGACATCAGATATGGGTTCAAATTCAAAAGTCGGGATCTCCCCTTAGTACATTTTTCCACGAAAATTCACTAACACAAATATTTATAATACATGAGCATTTTATATTTTTGAAGTTTCCACTTACCCTTTCAGAAAATATTTTCCAGAAAGTGCACTAATAAAACACGTTTTATTAACTTACAACTTCACTTTACAGTTAATTTCACGACCAAATGTATGACTTGACACAAGTTTCACTTTCACTCTAACAACAATAACTAATAACAGTCCTCTTGAAAGCCATGAAACGATAAGGAATTTAGCCTAAAAATATTAATGTGTTCTCACTCAACCAGCGAGCAAGACTGATATTTATTAACAATTAAAATAAATCATTCTTTACGTTACAAACTCTTATCAGTTGTTTTTCTTAGTATTGTAAGAAATAGGTATTTAAGACAACCAACTTATCGCAATTTTTTGTAGGGTACATGCAATGATGAATCGACTTATAGACATTTAAGGGAATAAAAACCGTGGCGTTGCCAAATTGTGCGGAACAGTTTGTTATGGAAACAGTACATTTTCATTAAGAAAATTCACTAATAGAGGTAACGATGGCGAGACTTTCGGAAAAGATTTTTTGAAATGAGCGCGAATTAGTGCCCCTAGAATCCATATCCAAGGGCTGTTAGAATATATATATATATATATATATATATATATATATATATATATATATATATATATATATATATATATATATATATATATATATATATATATATAACGAAACTTGGCACATGTCTTTATTTCGTTACAATCCCGAACGAGTCCGTCAATTAGCTATAACGGACATATTTTTATCCAGAAATACAGAAAAATATTTTTGAAAGTATTAAAGTAACTAGAGTGAGACTTCCGATGCAGCTAGAAATGAAGTATGTTGTAAATTTTAAGTAATTTGGTTAATAACAGTTTTAGTTTTTCCCAAATTGAAAATAAAATCTAAAAGACACGAATAGAATCAACTTAAGTGGTTAAAGTATGATGCAGAGCCTCGGAGGTTCAGGGGCAAGAACGTGTGCCTCTGAACCAAAGGGTACTGTGTTCGATCCCAGTGTTCTCCTTTCATTTTTTGGGTACAAACTGTAACATTAACATCAACCGCGGTTCTGGCATTGTATTTGGGCAAGTTGAATGTCTGAACGTTCCGCCCTTCGGAAGGGGTGTAAAGCCGTCGGTCCCGTGTACATGAGATGTTGGACACGTTAAAGATCCCTACCCTCCTTACAGAAAGACAGGGGTTAGGCAAAATTTCCAGGATAGTGAGGTGAAACTGCTCCCTGGCGTTGGTGATTGGCCATAGTTGCGGAAATAAGCCGACGTTAAAGAAACAGAACACATACACACACAAAGTATGATGCCAGACAAAGACAGAAATCACCTGTCACGCGTAGATTGATACATATACCACAGGCACACATCATAATTCAACGATAACGTTCACACCCGAACTGTGGCGATCCCACCGTAATAACCGCATTCGGGTATATTCGGATGCGCGGATTTGCACGAGAAAATAAAAAACTTTATATCAGCTACTTGAAATAAAAACAAGATGGGATAGTGTGTTTTGTTTATTTATTATGGTTTGGCAGTTCTATTTTGGGGTTAAGTAAATAATTGCCTGTAGATTTGAAGACTAAAGAATAATAACGTGTTTTATTTATTTATTATGGTTTGACAGTTCTGTTTTAAAGTTAGGTAGTAAATAATTCGCATTGGAATAGATATAACAACTTGTAGCTATATTATGCTTTTAAAATTAGAAACTAAAGATTAATAACGTGTTTTGTTTATTTATTATGGTTAGACAGATCCGTTTTGAGATTAAATAGTAAATGATTTTATAATAATGTTTCTAAAATTAGAAATCAAAGAATAATAATGTTAACGTTAATATTCCTTGATTGAATTGTTCAAGTAGGTAAGTTATTTGAATAATGAATTTAATTCTTGGGTATGAATTCAGGTTCCTTCTGATAAGCTTTTGTAAATTTAATGAAATTTATAATACAAGTTTCTTTTAAAGAGACTTATAGTACCTAGATTCACCAAATTTTAATTTTCTAGCGTCATCGAAGATTAAGTTTTGGGCATTGACGTTTTTTTTTTCTTTTCTTAAAAGGAGCTAGAACACAAGACTTGAATATTTTGTATGATAATTCTTCAAATGAGCTTGTATTGGGACCTTTAAACCGGATGTTCGACGTCTGTTAAAATTAAAGTATTATCTTTACTAAATAGTGTAAAATTCTTATGAAAATTCACTATTATAACGCACTTGTTGCGTCTCGAATTTTTTTAAATTGCGCAGTTTAGACGCCAATCTAAAAGCCCTATAAAAACCATCACAAATTACATCAGTGTCCCTTATAAACCAGCCAAAAACACTTTTAAATGAACTCGTTCACTCCGCAGTTTCTCCACACCCTCTTTTTATAAATCAGACCAGCAATTCGGGTCTTTGGAGACTTTTCCCCATCTACACTTCCAAGTATCTAGAGCAGCGTGATGATTAAGTGTCAGACTGACGACACGTTGGAGCTAGCGTAGTGTGTTTGTCATCCAGCTTTATGTCTCCTTCTCTACAGGCTGGCCCACACAACTTTTTTCATGTTTTAAAAGAAAACAAAAGTTCATACTACTTTATTTAAGATCCAGCTAATAGTGATTAAGAATATAGCAAGCAAATAATAAATGTGGGTATAGAAATGTGTTTGCACTCTTGACTTTTCTTTAATAAAAAAGTATCGATAGGTATTTTAGTAATTGTTGTTGCCCTTACTTACAGATTTTCGTTTTAACTTCTGCTTTTTTCTGTTTCTGTTAATCATGATACTATAGACAATTCAAACATAACATGCAGTGAAAGTTAACAAAAAATTCTTAAAGTGGCTGTAATTGGAATGCCAAATGCAGGAAAAAGCACATTTATTAATAGTTTAATGGATAGAAAGGTATAAAGACAAAATTATAGCTTAGTTATAGAGTATAATTTATAGCCTTGCAATTTCAGGTATGTGCTGCTTCAGCGAAGGTACATAACACTAAAAATAAAGCGTTGGCTATTTTTACTGAACATGATTCACAAATTATCTTCGTCGATACTCCGGGGATTGTGATGGCACAAGAGAAAAAAGGGAGGTTAGAAAAAGTTTTACATAGACGATCATGCTACATATTTATTTTAAAGGGAAAAAACTTCCCTATAAAGTGACATTGGCAATTTTGCAGATGAATTCACAATCATATTTCTGCATAAACACAAAAAATGTGGCTTCAACTAGAAGAAAGTTATGAGACCTGAGGGGGAGGAGGGCAGTGTTGGTAGGGTTATTCTCCCCTGGACTTCTGCAAGGATGCATTGCGAAGTGGTTTTATATTATTTCCTAACGATTGAGGAAACATGTGTCTTTCAGGGAGAAACTGGTGGTGGTTGGTAGGAGTTTTTTTTCCCTTGGGCTTCTTATAATCTGCGTTTTTACATTTTGCATTTATAGTTCCTTTTAATATTATTTCCCGCTTCCCACCCAGTACCCCAATTCACTTCGGGTCTCAACCTTCTTCAGGGTTCAAACCACAACTTTTTTGTGGTTTATGCATACACGTGTGGTTCCAAGCATGTTTTGTGAAAAAATTTGTCAGCAAGCTGTATGTGAGCTTTTTTTGTTAATATTCCTTAAACTAACCCATCTATCAATAAGGTCAATAAGGTAATCCATACAAAAGTTATAGAGGAACAAATTCTGCGTTTAATAAGACTAAACGTGAATTTTTTGAATCACCCGTTTCTGTACAGTTCCATCTTAGTACCATTTCTCATAATCAATGAAGATTGTTTGTTTAAACTGCGGTTACCATTCAACTGATATAAAGCTGGAGGCAAGATAAGAAACACAATTCTTGAAATCAATAAGTGATGATTATATTTCATAATAAGGAAAATTGTAGTTGGGTATGAAGATGAAAAGGAAAAAAATTGGTAGGTACCTACACAGATTTCGCAGACGTCGACGTTTGACTGTCGTTGGGCCACTCGGCGCCTCAAAGTCTATAATTTCCGATACGGAGTCCGTCGCCCCATCACTCGGCGCCTCAAAGTCTGTAATTTCCGATACAGAGTCCGTCGTCCCATCACTCGGCGCCTCAGTCTGTAATTTCTGTCGCCCCATATATGCAGTCCAGGTCATCGTCGACAACTGTTTGGTCAATTTCATCTAGTTGGAGGGAGTTAGTGCAGGAGTTCGCCTTGCAGTTGGCGCAAATCAATTAGCACTTAATCGGAGCCTTCTGACACCCACAACCACGTGCACACCACTTGTTGCATCTGCAGACAATTGTGGAGAGAAGAGACTGCGGAGCTGGTTCTTTGTAGGTAGGAACGGGGTCAATATCAAACTTTGAAGCCTACCATCCCCAGCGGAGCGGGTCTATTTGGGGCCCTAACCACATTTGTACTTGTAGGTAACTTCTCAAGCAATGACGGCGGGCTGCTTCGGATGTTGGTGGTACGAATGGATGCCAGGTTGAATTTGGATTTCACGAAGGCTTTGCAAAAACAGGTCAACTCACAATTTATCTAAAGTATCTTTTGCCCTACCTCCGTAGAGGGTTGTTAAAAATCGTAGGCCAGCTTTGGCAATACCTTCAGCTTGAGTGTCATGCTCGAAGAAGGTTTGATTTATTTGAGAAAACATTCGTTTTTGACCAACTGAAGTTGTGCCACATCCACTCATGGCGTGGAGAAACATGAGTGCATTCTGATGTTGTCTGTCCGTTTAAAGCTTCTGGGACCAAATACTTTTGATGGGGTCATTCCTCTTCCAGGTTTTGAGAAATATATGTTTGCTGACGGTGTGGCTAACGCATTGAGCATGATGAGGAGGTCCGTATCCTCACCAGCTACCACAAGCTTCCCATGCTCCTCTGATACGTCAAGAGTCATGGCAACAATCAGGTGGTTTGCGTCTTCACTGGCCTACTTTACTGAGAAGCTTCACCTTCAACCCTCTCAGTAAGTAAGCTAATGAGACGCGCTTTATTTCTGTCCTTAGAGGAATATTGCTCCTGAGCTATGGTTACCACCATTAACTAGATGGCCTCAGGGTAGTGGGTCTTTTGCTTCGGCGGAAGCACACTGCAGATTTAATTTTCCTGGTGGGCAGGTCTTCTGGGTAGCGATCAAACACCACACTTGTTGCACTTTGGTTGTAGTATATTTTTATGTAGTCAACGTATTTGGTTAGGAGTAATTGGAATGTTTCACCATTCTTCCACGGGAGAAGAAATCCACCATGTATGACAAAAGATGCTCCTTCCAGGTTTACCTCTTCAGTGCATCGATCGGAGAGGGAGAGGAGATAGGATGTCTGCTAATAAGGGAATAATTCTTGTTCATCGGATTTCTTGAGGAGTGCTATCCGGTGGAATGTGGCTTCAGGGTGCAGTGGTACATCTTCCCCATTATTTAAATCCTTGCATATTACTCTTTTTTTCTCGGAGAAAATTGCTTTTGTCAAGGTTTGCCCAACCAGGGCAACCATTGAGGAATTGCCAATTTCAAAAGCTCTGTAGTAGTTGTCATCCGCGACGATTCCTGTGCTGATGGATATAACAAAATTAGTAACAGGGAAAGGATCACAGGATTGGAAGCACTCGATAAGCTTCTGAAGGCTTGCATTGTCACGCTGCATTCCAGCATCCCCCGTATCAACATTGTCACCCCGAAGTAGTGAGTGATACCACACAAAACTCTCCTACGTGCTGGGTCACTGTAGTAACAGTTGGCATGCTCAGAATCCATCTACTCAGAGTACTGCCTGAAATGACACCATAACTTGGCAGTGGGACCAGCTCTTTAAGTTTCTGTGCAAACATCTGCTTCAAAGTTTCATGATCAAGAGCTTCCAAGGGATTTGTTGAGGTAGACGCCTCTTCAAGGTGCTGACAATCAGAACAATCAGAAATAAAATACATTTTCAGTAAGGCTAAATAGGTCTTGACACAACCGTTCAGTCCTAGCCAACACAACTGTGTATATTCAGTTTTGCAACGTTAAGCCCTTGACTAGGAATTAATTTTGGCCATTGTTTAGTATTACATTTAAAAACAGTAAACATTTTCTTGAAATTATTACAGTAACTAATACAAATTAGTATGATCTCAGTCGCCTGCCATCATCGGGTGATATAACTTATAAACAAACAGGGATGCAATTTCAATACGAAACAGGCTGCAAAAAAAATCCCCTACTCTTCCCCACAACCTACACAATCAATGTGAGTTGGTCAAACTTTAAGATGATACTTTACGGAAACGGGTGGTTCAAAAAATTCACTTTTGGTCCCATCGAACGCAGAATTTATTCCTCTATAACTTTTGTATGGACCACTTTATTGACCGATGGGTTAGTTTAGGTTATGTCACCAAAAAGCAGAAGTTAAATAGATTTTTTTATACATATGTAAAATTTGCCCAACGTTGATGTGCACTAGTATGGGTACGGGTGGTCCAAAATATATTTGCCTGATCTCATTCAATGCAGAATTTAATGCCCTTGAACTGGGGACCATATTTTCGATATTGTACGTCCTTTACGAGCTATAACCGCAAAAATACCCTTTTTGGAGGTGCATTTTTACCCCCACTTAAGCACAACTTGGGGGGGGGGGGGTGAGTATAGTCATATTGCACCAGAAATGAAGCCACTAAAACAATAAAACCTTTTGCAGCAATTATTTCCGATTCGTCTAATTTTTTGGTTTTGCAACTAGAAAAATATGTTAAAGGTATTTAAAGATAAGTTTAAGTTTAAGTAAATTAAGGAATACGGAAACACTGAAATTTGTCAGTGACTAGATGAACATAGTAACAATTTGAATACTTTAACAACAATAATAAAAGTTTCAACAATTATGTACAAACACCTTAATATATAACTTACGTAAACTAAATTTCCAGAAAAAATAATAAACATTCTTAATCAGCATTATTCTACATTACAGAATATGTGCAAATTAATGGTATTTCCGTTCAAAAAATTCAAAACAAAACAATGTGCCTGTTTACCTAATCACTCGATACTTTTCAAACGAATATTACTCAATCTATGTTACATGATTGAAATACCAATTTAACCCAGTTACACAATTATAATTACGAAAATTTATAATAAATGCTCAAGTCGCTTATTACTAAAAATTAAATGTCTTTATTGTCTCTTACAGGCCCTCTCAGAAACAAAGGCTTGTACTTAAACAAAAGGTTTTAAACTTTCTTCAAATGAATAGGTGATGAAAAGGATGACGACCTGATTTTGTAACAATTTTTTTTTTTAATGGAAACGCCTAGAGAGCGTTTTATGTCTGCAGTAATAAATGTATCTAAAAAAAGATCAAGCCTTAAAGAAATGGTGAGGTTGGTGAAAATGGCATTAGAATGTAATCCAAAAAAGTCACAGCGAGTGGGGAGTAAGCAACATACATCTCCTGAAGTAAGTAGAAGCTTGAGACAACGATCCATCCAATGTCTTGCAGAACTGTTAAGCCAGGTGCCTAAAGTAGCATATCCATATCCATGGACGAAAAAAGATCTCGTAGCGACATTTGGAACGTCTGGATTTAACATTTTTGGGAGCTATCGCTAATACAATATTGTCTTTGAGTATCTAGTAATAAAGATGTACCAAGAATGTGTAGAAAGCATTGATTACCACGAAACTTTTGGATAGATTCGTAAATGATGAATTTGGATTATGAAAAGTTTGAAGTAGATAATGTCAGTATCAAGACATAGAATTGTTCGATTTTACATTTACATTTTACATCCATTGTATCCGAAGAGATGGCCACAGTACTGAATTTTACCATGTTGGTTTTGTCCATGTTCGATTTTAAGTTATCCTTCAAAAACCAGGATTCTAAATTGCAGAACTCGCCATGTATACCTTGTTGTACATATACTGAAATATGACACAAGCATCAACAGCATCAACGACCTTGGGAGATCATTTTATAAATTTTGAAATGTGTAGGCCATATTATGGAACTCTGTGGAATTCCTCTCGCCACTATTTCATAAAATGACCTAATTGATTTCCCCCATTAAAATGCTAGGGCACAAGAGACTCTGCTTTATTCCTTTTAGGGAGAAGATTATCAATGATAGTGTCATACGTCGCACACCATATTTTTGAAGCTGCTCAAGCAAAATGTCATGGTCAACCGAATCAAAAGTCTTACTCAGGTCCAAGAAAGCTTCTATAACTTCACGTATTTCATTAATCATCAAACATTTCACAAATCGGTTGATACGCCGCTCGCGAGGCTGTTTTTCTTTACCTGTATACATATTGAGAATCGGTTAACAATTTATTCACCTCCAAAAAAATGCCATAGGTCTCTTGTTTATGATATTCTCAAATATTTTAGATGTGTTTGGAAGCAAGGCTATTTGTTTGCAGTTAAAAGGGTTTGTTGTATCTACTTTTTTATATAACGCTATTAGTTATATCAGCTCTTTTTAATTGATCAGGAAACACTCCTGTCGACATACTTAAATTTATTATACGCGCAGGAGGTTCCCCTATTACCACTGCCGCTCTTTCCAAAAGATCTAACGGTATTTTATCCTGACCTATTCTATCTATCAATTTTTTTATTTGTGATGTCCTGGCTAAGCAGAAGCCGGACGGATAAGTTGTCAATCCGTCATTCGGGCGTGACCTAAATATTCTAAGTTACACATCCTCGGGCGCCATTTTTATTCCCTATTAAATAGGACGAGGTCAGATCCCGGTGAGCACTTCTGCTAAGGCCCTCGTAGAACACCCCAAAGTTACTGTTTCATAACAGCCTAGGGTGGAGAAGAAAACTATAGCCAGGGGTCGAAAGTTATTATATCCCGCAGAGTTCTAGGGAGTTAGGTAGGCTTTAATTACTTACTCCCGAATAATGGCTGTTTTCCTAGCTTACAAAGTTGGAAGCAGAAATATTATGAACAGGTCAATCTCAATTACGATAAACCTCAGCTAGTTACAAGTCGTCACAGGATTCTAGCTCAAACACACCTATACTAGTGCAAATATCTACAGGCAGTGCAGTGAAACACAACTAAGTTCATCAAAGTTTCTAATAATATTTGAAATATCTACAAACGGAAATGACAACAATAAAAATCCATAAATTATAAGAGTTAAAAATTCGCTACAGTTCATGCGATTAAAGAGAGGACATATCTCAGGTCAGATAACACTATCTCTGATAAGACATTCTTTCATAGTGGAAATGATACAAATACGTTAATATTTAAAAATACAATGATATTCGACTAGAATAATATTTGTGCTATTTATAACAGATAAAGCGTGATATTAGCATTAGCACAGCAATCAATAAGGCGTTTTAAAGCAACGGAAAGCGGAAAGCGATATACACATGCATCAAACGGAAAATGGCCCCGCTATAAATTCCGCCTCAGTCGGGAGTTCTACCTTCCCCTGGGCTCTACTCCCGCAATTACCTTGCAGTCCTACTCTGCTAGGTGGGTAGGCAAACGGTTCCCACTGTTAGATGACCCTAACCTGCTAACTAATACCACCGAGTAACTTGTCCCCTATTTCTGTCGAACATCCTGTATACCTACAGTGCCATCCAGCGGTTACGTACCATTCTGAGCAGCTCTATGCTTATCACAAGGACGTACGTCCCTCGAAATAAACGTAGTCGACCCAGTACAGCACAGGATGCCGGACACACTAAATACTACCCCTTTAATCAGCACCGTTCGTGCTCCCGTCCCCTTATGTGGGTAAGAAACGTGACCAGCATGTCACTCATCTAGACTGGACACTCTAGCTAATCAACCACCTTGTCTAGCGAGCACATACCATTTAGAGTAGATCCATGCGTACTTCAAGGACGTACGTCACTCGAAATAAACGTAGTCCACCCTGTATATCACGCTATAATTCGCTAAAACACCCCAATTCCACTATAATACGGTATAATTGTTTACCTGATTTCGACTTCCCTTAAGTGGGCAAACCCGTGACCAGTTTTGTCACTCCTACATACAGTACACCCTGTATACACTTTTAATACTAACACGCCGTTAATATTACACATAGAACAGCATTAATAAAACACCCAATTATCTATTCCAGTTTGCAATTATATTTCTACAAGTTTTCCGAAGTATAACTAACCTTGCAAACCATGATAGCAGAACACAGTCGTTACGGACTCTCGTTCTTTACTATCAAACAAATAACACGCTGCTTTTCACCACTATGTAGTACAGCGAAAGAAACTTCCCAATTAATACACCTAACTGACGCTTTTAAAACCAACGTACGAAAACCGGAACCTCTTGTCTCCGTCGCGAGCTGGAGGCATCCCTCGTTGGCGTTTCAGCTCTCGATGGTCTATTTGCCATGCGCTCCGCGACGCACCAAGAATGAATCTCATTGCGCGTGACAGACAGGCGCTATGCGTTTCATCATACACGCTTCACGTGCCGCTTGTGGCGACTTTTTATACCCTGAAGTGTTTCTAAAATGAGTCGGATTTATTATCTAGCAAATATTCGTTATTTAAACCACCCAAATGAATTGTTCGCTATTCAAATAACCCTAATAAATTCGAACTTCATTACATATTAAACTTAAATTGCATTAATTACAATCACAAGTGTGCACCTTACTTGTCAGGTATATCGTATAATTAATTGGTATACATATAAACTAATGATAATAAGAATGATATTTATTGTTTAAATTGTACAGTATGTCAATACATACACAAATCCCATGACTTGTGGAGTATCTCGACGTAGTAATTTTGCAAACGTTATTCTAAACATATTTGACATATATTCTCTAAATTATGCACTTTAAATATGGACAGAATAATATTTATTGAAGCAAAATTATTCTTTCCCGGCCCATTTAAACAACAAGCCGTTTGTAATAAAGGTCACGCTTGGCGCATGACACCAGGTGCCAACCTCGCGGGGTGACTGAGTTTTCAAACGACAAAGACGTAAAACCTCTCGAAATACGGCATCTATTGACGAAACTGTATGAAGAGTCGTCCATGGGTGTGAAATATGTCATCATGTAGTGTAAGCAGTTAGTTAATGCTGGTCGCATTATATTTCACGATCAAGCAAAGACCGTCAATTTGCGTTGAGACAAACGAATATTAAATGCGTCAAGATCGAAAGATCACCTTTGACGATCTCTACACTGTGATTCTTTGCATTTTTTCGACGCAACATTCTAGGACTTTGGCTAAAATGTTGGAATATCAGAAGGGGTGCGCAAGATAATTCCCACAAACGGTCACAGAATACCACCAACGGCAACGCGTTGAATCTTTTCGCGAATTTCTTCGGCGCTTTGCCAACGAGAAGAGAAACCTTTGGATTCGATTGTCACAGGTGACACAGCCTGAGCGTTTCATTTCGCACCTGAGACCAAAGAGCCTTTGCGTGAGTGACATCATTCCTCTTTGCCCAAGCTCCGAAAAATTAAACAAACTCCTGGGAACTGTGTTTTAGGATCAAAAGATACATTCTTTAGCGACTTCGTGATTGCTGGGATGACAACAAACGTTGACAGCTATTCCAAGACACCAGCAAAAACTTGACCGGCGATTCAG
Organism: Tillus elongatus; assembly: GCA_964006375.1. NCBI lineage: Eukaryota > Metazoa > Arthropoda > Insecta > Coleoptera > Cleridae > Tillus > Tillus elongatus. Next base: position 56,527,058 of record OZ023264.1, read on the forward strand.
AACCGGAGATGAGGAATGTTGAGCAACGGCGAAAGATTTCTCCGAGGCAACGCTCGCCCCATGTCGCTGGTAAAAACGTTGTTCTTCTGCAACAGTGTAGATGGGACGTCATTACTATAGCCAGAAATTAGCACACACTGACTATAACTTGTTTTCTAAGTTGCAAAAACATTTGGCCGGACATCGCGACGGTGACAAGATGAAAAATTAGATCTAACGCTTCCTCAACATGATGGAGCGCTGGTATGGAAGAATTTAAAAATGCTTAAGCTATAAATTGATGTACAATTATTGACAATAAATGTTTCTTTCCATTTCTTAAAATTTAAATAGGAGACCTTAGTTGAAGTACAGGAAATATGACGGCATTTTCGAGTCAAAATAAGAGTCAACGGCAGCAAGAACTAGCTCCTATAAAAGGGATATTCAACCGACAATGTTGCAAAAATAATATGAAGGTGGAAAATAAGTAAATAAGGGGATCGGGAAAAAAGAATTTTATAGATGTGAGAACAGGGTGGAACAAATAAGTACCTAATCAGTAATATCACAGAAGTTCTAATAGGCGAGGAAGAAAAAAGTATTAAGGAACCGCATAGAAAATATGTATAACCAGTCAAAAAGATTTTCGAGAAGACAGGATTTTACGATCTTTTTATTTCAGTGACATAAACACTGTGACGGTTTATTTTCAAACACCGTCACAAATTTTCACCTCTGGTTTAAACCTATTAATTCTGAGCAGATGTGTTCCGTAGAACTCACTTATATGCAACCTTAAACACTCCTAGTGGGTATAGCGGGTTTTCTACCTATGCCGATTCAGCCCTTCTCTGAAAATTTGTGGCTTGATTTCAGCTATCTGCCTCTGATGAACAATGGCGTACCCTGTCTACAGGTCTTATTTTGCAATTAAAAGAGCGTGTGATTCACGTCGGTAAATGCAGTCTCTTAATCGGCGCACCCATGTCGAACTTTATTTTTCATCGACAATTTATTTAAATAAAACTTGAGCGAAATTCTACCTGTTGCTATGCAAATTATCTATTAATGGGCCGTCTCTGAGGAATCGAATCAATATAAAAATTGGGAGAAAGAAAAGGTTTCCTTTTTTTTTATTATTATTTGATAGTGGGAAAAATTGAAAATAAGTAGAGAGAAATAAATTAACTCGGGAAGTGGCTGGTCGTCGGAATACTGTTGTCCTGTTCTGGAATTTTAATAAATTCATCCACGTAGTGGGATATTGGGGAAATGGTATCTGGAATGGTGTTCATTTGGTGATTTGTTATTGGGAACACATTCCATCGATCTTAGTATCGGATTAGAAACGGCGCAAGTTACTTTTGCTGGGTTAATCGAGGAAGCAAGACCTTTCCTTTTTTTTGACATTGAAGCCGTCCTCCATCTGGTGCTATTTTTCTCTCGGCTCAAATAATCTACTGTATATTTAATGGTTACTCTAGGAGTAGTAATGTATTGATGGTGACTGGCTGCACGCTCCTAGATATAGATATCTCAGTAATCCCGCTGGAAGTCCGCATGACGTCAGACCATTCAAGAGGTGCTGCATAATTCCATTTCAACTGACTGTTTACCTAGGAAGATAACGAGGACTATACCAGGTTAGATCGTTTCAAATTCTTTTTTATCAGTGATTATATCGCTGCAGTTTCTAGGGCATCCCAGTGTGACCTTTTGGACTTTTATCATATCTGATATTTTGGTTATCATATTATATTTCATTATTATCATATCGTGTTTATTTTTACGGGGTAAAAGCTATACTTATCGTGTAATATTGCAGCAATTAAACTATAAGTCTTGTATATCGCTGCTCTCATTTTTTCTATAGCTAGTAATCTTGTCAAATGTGATAACTTAGTTAATTTCTTTGTCGCTATTTGTATAAAATACAACATTTTGGAATAAGTAATTTTGTGATTTCATAATAATAGCAGTCGCTATAGGAGCATTCGGCTCAGGTTGTTTTGCAACCATATTATCTCTAATCTTTTATTTTAGAACAGCCAGTTATCTTTGTGCGCGTGTGTATGACTATTCATATCAGAAGACTTTAGCATCACAATTGTGTCTCAGTGGGCATATTTTTAATATTTATATTTAGATATCAGTTTTTTTTGTACTATAATTGCATTTAACTTATTGTGAGGAATTGTGTAAAGCTTACGAGATCTCGAATGGCCTTATTGAATGGAATATAATATATATTTATGTTAATATGATTATAATGATATAAAGTAGTATTGGTTGAGACCTTAAAAAGTATTTTTGATAGCGCCTTGGTGTTTTTTTTTTCTTCTCTTTTTTTTTGATGTAATTATCATTATTAATAAGTAATTAAAGTGCTATATCCCATTGACGCCCACAGCGTTTTCACATGTTGTGATATATTTATTAGCGACCATCTGGTCTGCGATTGATGTACAGATTCTGGTTGTTGTGAATAAAAGTACCAATTGTTGTTTTTAACCAGTATTTGCTTTTGCTCATTTGATTATTGCTTGATGTTTTTTTTTCTTCTTCTTTTGGTCCGCAAGCGTGCTACTTTTAGGTAAAGGTTGTGTCTGCGTGTGTGCCTCCGTACCACCTGGAACCTTCTGGCCAGGGTGCTTTGGTCAGTGGCGCCCCTCCGGAATTATTTGAGATTGGTGGTCGGCCACTAGGCCATTATTATTATTTTATTTTATTTTATTCTTAGACCCACCCCATCTCCACTAGAGCTGCTTGGCATGCAACGCCACACATAGCGGTCGCACGTTGACACCACTCCAAGCGCGCGGACCTATAGGGAATTATATGTATAGAGCCTTGAAGGTTACTTATCTTCCAGCTGGCGTTGCATCATAATTGTTTGTTGCAAAAAAAAAGCGTGGCAAATAATTATTTGGCGCCCAACGTGGGGCCTCGTTTTGTAAGGCCTGGTTTGGTAAGGTTTCGTTGGTTAGGCTTTTAGAAGTTGGCCAATGATTGATTAGGCCTTGTCGCTTTTCAGATTTTCTTTTCCAGCTAGCTTCACTTCTGGTGGGGAATAATTGGCCCCTCAATTTTGTTGGGACTTCTGGTTAGGCCTGAGTTTGCTACGTCGTTTTGGTGTACGCGTTTTATCGCCTCAGTTTTCTTGGGCAGTTTTGTTTGCTTGTCCGCTGGCTTGGATTGTAAGAAATAGATATTAACTAGTCATTCGTTTGGGAACTTGTTGTTGTTGTTTCTTTTCCTTTTTTTGTTTTGTTTTTTTTTTTGTAAATATGGAGGGAAAATTGGACGTGAACCGACTTGACCGTTCAGAATTGGAATACGAATTAAAGTGTAGGGGCTGTGTGGACGATCTTACTGTGCAGGAGATGAGGAGTAGGTTGAGGTCCTTTTTCAGGTTGGAGCGAGCGTCCGATATGAAGTATCCGAAGCATCCTTTTTCCTTTGCGGACGATAGTGACGTTTTGACAGCTAAGATGGAAGAGATCAGGACTATGGTTGGCGCGTTCTCTGACTCTGATACATCACCATCTTATTTAAAAATTTCCACTAAACTTTTGCATTATTTTGGTAGGGCAGGAAGGTCCATAGCAACTACGGACGAGGAACAGAACCTACGTACTAATTTTCAGGCCTCTCTTTTGGAGTTGCGTTCACGGTTGAGGTCTAAGGCCAGGAGGCATTCTAGATCCTTGCGGCCTGAGGGTACTAGTGTTCTTGAGGCGAGTCTACTTGGTGGTGAGGAGAATTCAGTTGCTTCTGCATCTGAGGACTCTTCAGATGAGGACGCAGCAGAACCCCTTTTAGCGAATAACGCTTCTATTCGAGAAACCTCAGTAGCTGTCCAGCCTCGAGGTGTGCCCGTGTCCAAGTGGAACTTTACTAAATTCACTGGTGATACATCTCGTATGTCATTAAATGCTTTTCTAGAGGAGATTGAAGAGCTGCGAATTTCCAGGAATGTATCCAGGGAGCAGTTACTTCACTCTGCTTCTGATTTGTTTGTAGGGAAAGCCTTAATTTGGTATCGGTCCATTAGGTCGAAGGTGTCAACTTGGTCAGGCTTAGTGTCCGAACTTCGTCTGCAATTCCAACCTGCAGATTATAACGATAAACTTTTCGATGAGATCAGAAGAAGGACTCAGGGTCCGAGCGAGAATATGGGTATGTACCTGGCTGTCATGGACAACATGTTCAATAGGTTGACGATATCGGTTGGTGAAAAGACACGTCTCAATATCTTGTTGAAGAATATTTCTCCCTTTTATCAAAGTCAGTTGGGTCTTGTCAGTGTGGAGTCGGTCAATCATCTGTTAGAGTTGGGTAGGAAGTTGGAGGCTAGAAAGGAGAGTATAGAAACATTTACTCCTCCGACTCGTGGTAGGTTAGGGATGATGGAGCCGGACTTGGCTTACATTAGTAATGACCCAGTTTCGGTTTCCTCGGCTCAGTTGAACATGGTGTGTTGGAATTGTCAGGGCTCAGGCCATAGAGCTGTTGACTGCGATAGACCACGCAGGAAACACTGCTACAGGTGTGGCACCCCCAATCATACTTTGAGATCTTGTCCTAAGTGTACTCGTTCTTCTTCGGGAAACGGGGTAAGGCGTTAGTGGGCGACCGGCTTTCGTCTTCATCGCGTCCGGCCGCATCTGAGTCTAGGCTCAGACATGTTTTAGACTATGTCTTGTCTCAGGTCCCCAACGATCAGCGACCTTATGTTGAAGTTTCTGTTTTGGGTACGAATATTTTGGGTCTCTTAGATTCTGGTGCTAGTAATACTATATTGGGTGGTAAGGGTTGGAATTTTCTGCGCAACTTAGGAGTTTCCAACCTGGATTCGTCTGCTAGTAGGAGTGTCATAGTCGCAAACGGAGAGCGTTGTCAGGTGCTTGGTTCACTGCAGGTCCCTATTAGGTTACGTGACCGCGAGAAGGTCATCAGTGTTCTCGTCATTCCAGAGTTGGCTCATACTCTCATATTGGGCATTGATTTTTGGATCAGGATGGGCATTGTCCCAGACTTTCGTGACTGGACTTTTTCCTTGTGTGAACCAGTGCAGCTCGTGGAGGCGTTGAAACCACGTAGTTCTTTGACTCTGGAACAGGAAAAGCTTTTGAACGACTTTGTTGATAAGTCCTTTAATGGGATGGGTTCTGGTCTCGGTTGTACTGGTCTTGTCGAGCATGTCATCGTAACAGATTCACCCCCTATTAAGCAAAGATACTATCCTGTGTCACCAACAGTTCAAGCGTATATCGACGCCGAAATTAAGGAGATGCTGGAGAAAGACATAATTGAACCTTCAGACAGTCCATGGTCTAGTCCTGTTGTCATGGTCAGGAAACGTGATGGTACTTTTAGATTTTGCATTGACTATCGCAAGCTTAATAGAGTCACCCGTCGTGATGCGTACCCTCTTCCTCTGATTAACTCTATTTTGGATAGATTGCGCGATGCTAGGTTTCTGTCGACTTTGGACGTAAAATCCGCCTTTTTCCAAATCAAGGTTGCTGAGGAATCTAGGCCTCTTACAGCCTTCTCAGTGTTCAAAGGTCATTACATGTTCAAGAGAATGCCCTTTGGTTTGTCAAATTCACCAGCTACGTGGCAGCGCCTGATCGACAGAGTTTTAGGTTGCGATTTGGAACCCCACGTGTTTTGTTATCTTGATGACATAGTTGTGGTAACTCAGACTTTCGAGGAGCATATGCGCATTCTTTCTGAGGTGTTCTCTCGTCTTACTAAAGCTGGAATCACGTTGAGTAGAGACAAGTGTAATTTTTGTAGGCAGGAGCTTAGGTACTTGGGCTATATTGTCAATGAGAGTGGCCTGCATGTCGACCCGGAAAAGATAAACGCCATTCTTCAGATTCCAACGCCGACTAAAGTTCAGGAGGTTCGTAGGATAATCGGTACAGCAAGTTGGTATCGTAGGTTTGTTCCAAGCTTTTCTAGCTTAATAGCTCCTTTAACAGGCCTTCTTAAGAAGAACGCCAAGTTTGTTTGGACGCCTAAGCATGACGAAGCGTTTAACTCAATCAAGGAATGTCTAGTTTCCGCCCCAATTTTGTCCTGCCCCAATTTCGAACTACCTTTCTTTGTCCAGACAGATGCATCAGCTTATGGCTTGGGTGCAGTTTTGTCACAAAAACATCCTGATGGATCTGAGAGGGTTATCGCTTATCTGAGCCGCTCGTTGTCTAGACTTGAGCGCAAATATTCCACCACTGAGCGAGAATGTCTTGCAGTGATTTGGGCGATAGAGAAACTTCGTCCATATATTGAGGGTTCACATTTTACTGTTGTGACTGATCATTGGTCTCTGATTTGGTTGAACAATTTGCAGGAACCTTCGGGCAGATTGGCCCGTTGGGCTTTGAAGTTACAGGAATACGATTTTGACATAGTCCATAGGAAGGGGAGAGAACACGTTGTGCCCGATATCTTGTCTCGTTCTGTACCTGTTGTCGACTCTTTGGCTGCCTTCGACCGCCAACCTGGTGGCACTGGCTCAGGTGATCGGTGGATTGATGGGATGTTGGACAGGATCGCCAAGAGTCCTCGCAGATTTCCACAGTGGCGCGTAGATGGACATAGACTGTTCAAGAGAGTCATTCCCAAGTATCCTGAGTTGGCTTGCGACTCGGACTGTTGGAGGGAAGTTGTTCCTAAACATGCTAGGCGGAAGCTTATTTCCGACACGCATGAGTCTAACTTGCATGTTGGAGTATTTAAGACCTTCAGTAAGTTGGCAGGAAGTTATTATTGGCCTAAGATGCGGTTTGATGTGGCCTCAGTCGTTCGGCGTTGTCCGGTATGTCAGGCCATAAAACCTGTACAGCAGAAACCTGCCGGCTTAATGGCTAGCACTCAGCCTTTTGTGTCTCGTCCCTTCCAACTTATGTGTGCGGACATAATGGGTCCTCTGCCGAGGTCCAGCTCTGGAAACCAGTATATCCTTGTCGTCGCAGATACTTTTAGCAAATTTTCGCTTTTGTTTCCTATGAGATCCGCTACATCTTCCAACATATGTAAGTTGCTTTCTTTTCATGTCTTACCTGTGTTCGGCGCATGTGACGCCATTATTGTGGACAATGGACCGCAGTTTAAATCTTCCGAGTTTGTCTCCCTGATGAAATCGCACATCATTTCGATCAAATACACCGCCTATTACCACGCACAGGCGAATCCTTGCGAAAGGGTAAATAAGGTCATTAAGACTATGCTTAGGTCCTATGTTTCTGACAATCATAGGACATGGGATAAAAATTTGTCGAGAATTGGCTACGTTATTCGTTCGACCAGACATGAGCTCACTGGATTCACTCCAAACTTTATTGTGTTTGGACGCGAAATCCCCGATAAGGGCTCACGCTTTAGAGAGGGGGAAATTAAGTTTGATCGGCGAAATGTTGATGGCAGACAGTCTTCCTTGGTCAGGGTATGTGAGGATGTTAAGAGACGTTTAGTAAAGGCTTATGAAAGGAATAAGAGGGTCTACGATTTAAGACGCCGTGACGTACAGTATGGTAAGGATCAATTAGTTTGGCGTAGGAACTACGTTTTGTCGGATGCTGCCAAGCATTTTTCAGCTAAGTTGGCCCCTCGCTATGTGGGTCCCTTTGTGGTTTCCAAACGCGTGTCACCCTGGACTTATGAGTTGAAAGATCGTAATGGTGAGTTCAGGGGTGTCTGGCACGCAAAGGATCTTAAGGCTCATCCTCCTGAGGACGAGTGTTAGTTTTTTTTTGGCGAAGAGAAAAACCTTTTTTTTTCCTTTTTTTAGTGGGGGGAGAGTTGTGACGGTTTATTTTCAAACACCGTCACAAATTTTCACCTCTGGTTTAAACCTATTAATTCTGAGCAGATGTGTTCCGTAGAACTCACTTATATGCAACCTTAAACACTCCTAGTGGGTATAGCGGGTTTTCTACCTATGCCGATTCAGCCCTTCTCTGAAAATTTGTGGCTTGATTTCAGCTATCTGCCTCTGATGAACAATGGCGTACCCTGTCTACAGGTCTTATTTTGCAATTAAAAGAGCGTGTGATTCACGTCGGTAAATGCAGCCTCTTAATCGGCGCACCCATGTCGAACTTTATTTTTCATCGACAATTTATTTAAATAAAACTTGAGCGAAATTCTACCTGTTGCTATGCAAATTATCTATTAATGGGCCGTCTCTGAGGAATCGAATCAATATAAAAATTGGGAGAAAGAAAAGGTTTCCTTTTTTTTTTATTATTATTTGATAGTGGGAAAAATTGAAAATAAGTAGAGAGAAATAAATTAACTCGGGAAGTGGCTGGTCGTCGGAATACTGTTGTCCTGTTCTGGAATTTTAATAAATTCATCCACGTAGTGGGATATTGGGGAAATGGTATCTGGAATGGTGTTCATTTGGTGATTTGTTATTGGGAACACATTCCATCGATCTTAGTATCGGATTAGAAACGGCGCAAGTTACTTTTGCTGGGTTAATCGAGGAAGCAAGACCTTTCCTTTTTTTTGACATTGAAGCCGTCCTCCATCTGGTGCTATTTTTCTCTCGGCTCAAATAATCTACTGTATATTTAATGGTTACTCTAGGAGTAGTAATGTATTGATGGTGACTGGCTGCACGCTCCTAGATATAGATATCTCAGTAATCCCGCTGGAAGTCCGCATGACGTCAGACCATTCAAGAGGTGCTGCATAATTCCATTTCAACTGACTGTTTACCTAGGAAGATAACGAGGACTATACCAGGTTAGATCGTTTCAAATTCTTTTTTATCAGTGATTATATCGCTGCAGTTTCTAGGGCATCCCAGTGTGACTTTTGGACTTTTATCATATCTGATATTTTGGTTATCATATTATATTTATATTATTATCATATCGTGTTTATTTTTACGGGGTAAAAGCTATACTTATCGTGTAATATTGCAGCAATTAAACTATAAGTCTTGTATATCGCTGCTCTCATTTTTTCTATAGCTAGTAATCTTGTCAAATGTGATAACTTAGTTAATTTCTTTGTCGCTATTTGTATAAAATACAACATTTTGGAATAAGTAATTTTGTGATTTCATAATAATAGCAGTCGCTATAGGAGCATTCGGCTCAGGTTGTTTTGCAACCATATTATCTCTAATCTTTTATTTTAGAACAGCCAGTTATCTTTGTGCGCGTGTGTATGACTATTCATATCAGAAGACTTTAGCATCACAATTGTGTCTCAGTGGGCATATTTTTAATATTTATATTTAGATATCAGTTTTTTTTGTACTATAATTGCATTTAACTTATTGTGAGGAATTGTGTAAAGCTTACGAGATCTCGAATGGCCTTATTGAATGGAATATAATATATATTTATGTTAATATGATTATAATGATATAAAGTAGTATTGGTTGAGACCTTAAAAAGTATTTTTGATAGCGCCTTGGTGTTTTTTTTTTCTTCTCTTTTTTTTTGATGTAATTATCATTATTAATAAGTAATTAAAGTGCTATATCCCATTGACGCCCACAGCGTTTTCACATGTTGTGATATATTTATTAGCGACCATCTGGTCTGCGATTGATGTACAGATTCTGGTTGTTGTGAATAAAAGTACCAATTGTTGTTTTTAACCAGTATTTGCTTTTGCTCATTTGATTATTGCTTGATGTTTTTTTTTTCTTCTTCTTTTGGTCCGCAAGCGTGCTACTTTTAGGTAAAGGTTGTGTCTGCGTGTGTGCCTCCGTACCACCTGGAACCTTCTGGCCAGGGTGCTTTGGTCAGTGGCGCCCCTCCGGGATTATTTGAGATTGGTGGTCGGCCACTAGGCCATTATTATTATTTTATTTTATTTTATTCTTAGACCCACCCCATCTCCACTAGAGCTGCTTGGCATGCAACGCCACACATAGCGGTCGCACGTTGACACCACTCCAAGCGCGCGGACCTATAGGGAATTATATGTATAGAGCCTTGAAGGTTACTTATCTTCCAGCTGGCGTTGCATCATAATTGTTTGTTGCAAAAAAAAAGCGTGGCAACACATAAGGCTCCCTCTTGGTTTGACGTATTTTTTTCTCCCTCAGGGCACGTCTGCGTCTTTGCGCCCCGATAGCACCGCAGCCTTTTCCTTATTGTGCATGCTCTTTGTCTCTTCACTCCACCCATTCCAAAATCACTGTGACTTGAACTAGTCTGGACAGCAATTGGTAGGGTGAAGTTTTGTATTGCTCTGTCTCCGGTCTAGGCTCACCGTAGATCATTTGCCTTTTCCGGTCCAGAGCTTTACACTCGCACAAGAAGCTTTACACTCGCACAAGATGTGCTGGGCTCATTCCTCCCCCTTGCCGCAGAGTCTGCATGCCAGGGCCCCCTCGAAGATGAAAAATTAGATCTAACGCTTCCTCAACATGGTGAAGCGCTAGTATGGAAGAATTAAATAATGATTACGCTATAAATTGACGTATAATTATTGACAATAAATGTTTCCTTCCATTTCTTAAAATTTAAATAGGACACCTTAGTTAAAGTACAGGAAATATGACGGAATTTTCGAGTCAAAATAAAAGTCAACGGCAACAAGTCATATAAAAGGAATATTCAACCGACAATGTTGCAAAAATAATATGAAGGTGGCAAATAAGTAAATAAGGGGATCGGGAAAAAAGGATTTTATAGATGTGAGAACAGGGTGGAACAAATAAGTACCTAATCAGTAATATCACAGAAGTTCTAATAGGTGAGGAAGAAAAAAACATTAAGGAAGACCGCATAGAAAATATGTATAACCAGTCAAAAAGATTCTCGAGAAGACATGATTTTACGATCTTTTTATTTCAGTGACATAAACACATAAGGCTCCCTCTTGGTTTAAGCAAAAAAAAAACAAATTTGACCTCGCTGTCCTAAGATGGCTTTTGTATCCAACACAATTTGTCCATATTTTTAACATCAACATTGACTAAACTACATTTGGTTGAACCAGAATAATCTGTTGCATTGAGCCTAGTGTCAAAGTTATAGTATCAAGATTTATAGGACACCCATATTTTCGGCTGTTTACTTATTCATACTTATCTCCATATAGTAAAATACTTTTTGGACACTTTTATACACCTATCTATTCCATCTACTGGTATAACATATAAGTTTGCGTTGGATCGGGTTGCGGACCAACGAACTGCTGCAGCAACAGCGTAGCGAGAGCTTACACACACCAATATCTATTACCGTCGGAATATCGTATGTCACATTTTGTCAAGTGTGCCATGATGGATGCTACAATCCGTCATCCCGTTCGACGTTTATCGTTTTTAAAATGACCATCAGCGGTCGACATTAGCGCTAATTAACCCGAGCTCATATCCGGGTGCAATTTCATGCCCGCAATTTCATCTGGCGAGTAACGGCGGTGTTTATATAATGTTAATATAGGGTTACAACACCACCACACACCGCATAAACATATCCATCGACAACCCATTCGCTTTATATGGTCGCCCCGTTCTCTCACTGCCGACGTCGCGTGTACTGCTTAATCAATTCCATTAGGTGGCTATGAAAACCACTTTATACCTTCACTCATTCACTACCCTCGTGTTCTCTCCATGTGTACGAGCATGTGTAAGTATTTGCGTAAGTGTGGGTGTATGAGTGCTTGTTCGTATATTGGCAAATAAGATTTTTATGGTGTGTACACGCGAGTGTGTACGCATTGTACAGGGTGTGAAAAATAAGAAACGTAGCTGAGAGGCGAAACATTTGTCCCATTTATTGTGTTGATCGACATTATTTGGACCCTAATCAAAAAATGTAGCTTTGCCGTCAGCATGGTAGACGTGTATGCGAGCGGTTTTTTTTTCCAGAAAATGCTGTTGCCTGGGCCATAGATATTATATCCATGGTTACCGGGTCAGTTGATTTTAATCACAGTGACTATATAAACGGTGTGGTGTGGGATCAGCAACGCCATGTTTCATCATCTTTTGTACAGTGCCTTATGGAAGAATCAGGGAAATAGAAGAGTGTTAATCGATGCATCAGTGAGAGAAAATGGACAGGGGTCACAAGTAATAATGACGAAGAAATTACTCATATGATATTTCATTGCCAACGTGTCTTTTTTAATTAGAAAATGTAAAAACCTGAAAAGTAATCAATAAAATGAATCCGGGCAGAATTCTTGCAAATTGTGTGGAGAAATGTATGCAATTGTGAATATTTCATAGAATGTTGACGAGAACATTGTTGGACGTTTTGTTGTGAAAGTTTTTGAGCTTAGTCGATCATCAGTGCCGCATACTTAGATCGGTTCATTGGATGAATTACCTGTTCAAAATTAAAAACTTATTAATTGAATAGAAAAGAAAAATACCGCAAGAATCTGGACTCTGAATTTGTTTTCGCAACCCAACGTAAGGCAATCCGAATCCTGGGCGGTTTGGGGTATAGACATGACTGTCGTGGCCACTTTAGAAGCTTTCGGATACTTACAATACCTTGTGTCTATATTTTGCAGTGTCTTTTATATGTTAAATGCCACGAATCAGACTTCACTAGGCACAGTACCATTCACAGTCATCTTACGCGCGGTAAAGATAACTTCGCAGTCGATTTCACGCGCTTAAAAAGAACAAGGAACGAAACCAACCACTATGAAATGAAATTTTATAACAAACTCCCTCATAATATAAGAAATTTACATTACAACAAATTCAAGTCTGCCATTAAGAACATTTTGATAACAATGCTTTTTATTAATTTGATGAATATTTTGCTTATCGCATAAAATAAACGCTCCCACGCCATGCATAGATATTGTTATATCGCGGGACTTTTGTTGACTTGTTCTGTTTTGTGCTGTTTTTTGTTTTGTTTTGTTTTTTGTTTGGATGTTAATCCACATTTTTATGTTTCTGTATATTCATGCAGGTTTTAATTGTGTGTTTTGACATATGCTGTTGATTTGTATGTATATTTGTGAATAAGATGTATGTTATCACTTTTGTGATTTCGTCTGTACGCATAAGTACATGACCTGTGTAATGCACCACTGTGCAAAGACACCAATAAACAATTATTATTATTATTATAATGGTGTCCTCTTTTGCAGGAAACGCCACTGCTCACACAAGAAACGCCACTGCTCACAAATAGTTGACTGCACTGCAAACGATTGATAAAATTGGTATTGAGTTGGTTGACCACCCACCCTGTTCTTAGGGTTTAGCACCTTTGGTGCTTTTCAATATTTCGCTAATTAGGATAATATATGTTTGACATTTTCGGCCGTATACTAGGAAGAGAATTTCATAATTTGTAAAAATAACACAATTACCTTTAGTTTTCATATTGTATTGTTTCTTTAACGTCGATCTAATTCAGCGACTATGGCCAATCACCGACGCCAGGGAGAGTTTCACGTCAACGCCCTGAAAATTGCTGCTTCCCTTGCTTTCTGTAAGGATCGTATCGATATTTAGAGTATCTAAAATCGGATGTTGAGCGGGACCGATGGCTTTTACAACAGTCCACCCCCCATACCCAATGTGCCGAATGTTCAGACATTGTATTTGCTCAAACATAATTCCATAATCTCGGTTAATATTAATTTTGTAACATGTACTAAGAAAATGGAAATTATATGATAGTACAGGCAATAGAGGCGCCCGTTACTCTTGTCCATAATGCATTAAACTACAGGAGTTATTTTTGACAGATAGGTTCAGAATGGCGTACTGAATGTAAAAACAAAATCCTTACAAATTAGGTGGGCGGAAGTGCCGCCATTTTGAGAAAAACCGTTTCGGCCTATATCTCCGTAACCGTGCACTTTAGGCCAAAAATACTAATGACCTTTATTGTAGATAATTGCATTTTCAACTTTTTTGTTAAATATTTTTTTGTATCACTCACCGTTTACAACTATTAGCATTCATTTATTGACTTTTTTACCTATATAGTGGTTAATAATTGTTTAAGAAATAAAATGCTTATAACTTAACTTTTCAATCGACAAATTTCCTACAACTTTTACTGAAAACTTTTTTTTCTCAAATCAATATTTTCAATGTTATAACGCGTTAAATGTTGCACTTTTTAATCGACAATTTTTTTCTGGAAATATTTTAGTAAAATGAAGGACAATGACTGTTGAAGCTAAGACTTCAGGCTTTGTAAAACATTCGTCTTGAGACATTTTCTTTCCATAGCTTATATTAGTTTCAGGTTCTTTGCGTAAATGTTGCCAATTTTGACGTTTTAAATCGCGACTTTGACGTTTTGGGGAAAACCCCAATTTATTTTTCTTTAAATGCCTATAACTTTTTCATCTTTTAACCTACAAAACTAAATTTTGGTAGGCAATTACGTAATATGATATAAACCGGCGTATCAAATTTGGTTGCCCTTACTTTTCTGGAGATATGATTTTTTTTCGAAAGAAACACAAAATTTGCCGGGAAAACCTGGCCCGATTTTCCTGGCTAACGAACTTATCAGGCCACTTGCAAAAGGAAGGTGTTCACCAAATTTAATCAAAATCAGCCCATTATTTTTTGAGTTATCGTTGTGATGAGAAAAAAAGTTTTGAGTAAAAGTTCTAGAAAATTTATCGATTAAAAAGTTAAGTTATAAGCATTTTATTTTTTAAACAATTATTAACAAAAATATAGGTAAAAAAGTGAATAAATGAATGCTAATAGTCGTATAAGTTGTAAACGGTGAGTGATACAAAAAAATTATTTAACAAAAGATGAGATATGCAATTATCTACAATAACGGTCATTACCATTTTTGGCCTAAAGTGCGGGGTTGCGGAGATATAGGCCGAAACGGTTTTTCTCAAAATGGCGACACTTTCGCCCTCCTAATTTGTAAGGATTTTGTGTTTTTACATTCAGTACGTCATTCAGAACCTATCTATCAAAAAAAAAAAACTCCTGTAGTTTAATGCAGAAACAAATTCTCTATTGCCTGTATTATGAGGTACGACCCTTGGCTTATAAACACACGTTCTTAGTACTTGGTCACCGAAGCTGCTCCTTGAGCTCTTGTCTTTAAAATGCATGAATCATTTAAAATTAGGGGCAATAATAGAAAAAATAAAAATATAACAAATGCAAACCCGCAGCTAACGTCTCAATCAAACAAAAGAGAGGGGCCTTTAAACTCTTACCATTGAACCTCCATGACCACTTTTCAGCAAGTCGAAATAAGGCGGAAACAAATAGTTCATACAAAAGTTTAAACAAATTAATGTTGTAGGTGCTGTCAAAGCAGGGTATTTTGAAAGTAACAGAAATTCAATGAATATTTATTTACCTTCAAAACACACTACACATTTTCCATCTGCATAAACATTATGCAACATGGATATATTATTTAACAATCGCTCCTCGTATATCCTTTTGTGTGTGCAGTAGCAAGGTCACTTAGGCAGATTATTAAATTCTGGTCGGGTTGTTTAACACCGCACTCCAAGATTTTTAACTGCGTGTTACATTTGTAACGATAATGTTGATAAGCGAAGTATGGAAATTTAATGGTCAAATTTTATAAGCCATATTTTTGTGTTGCAAAATTGAAAAACCTTGTGTACATATTTTGTAACAGACATATGCCCTATTTATTTTAACAACCAATAAAACATCACAAAAAGTTTTGTTCTGTATGAAAAAAGTAAATAAAATATACAGTGTGTATTGATGTCATACAAACCAGATTAATCTTTATGCATGTTCTAATTCTTTAACCCAACAGCTTAGCTAGACTTCTAGATTATCCACGAAAAATACGAAATCGACATTTCTTAAACCAGTGAACGAACACCACAGACGAAGGGTCATTTAAACGTCTAAAAGCAAGTCAGAGACAAGAGTGTGCATCGGAGGCGATATCAAGGGAACCATGCCACTTGATCAACAAGGACGAATCGATTGCTGTTTCATTTACTCACGGCTAATTAAGTATTAAAAAGCCGCTACTGGCTGGCTTTAATCTCAACAAATAACTAACGAGAATAAACAACCAGATAAACAGCAGGAAGATCTAAAGCATTGACTGTCCAATCGCAATAATATAATTTGGCAACGAAATTCCTTGTGGAAAACAAAAAGTGCGCTAACACAGTCTAAACAAAAATACAACGGCTCCGAGAAACTTACTTGTAAAATCCGTTGATTTTTTTAACTGGTAAACGAAAGACGTCTACATCAGCTGCGAAAGGCACGTTATATTTTGGTACATATTAGGATCTGCCTACTTATAACACGCTTAAACACAGGGTTAGGCAGAATGGCGTATCCATTTTTAAACTGCATTTATTCAATAGTATAATAAGACCTAAATTCAAACCAAATGGCCATGCGTTCACGAGAAATGGCAATTTATGACAGGAGTCAAAGAGTTTGCTAGAAACGTCAGTTTAATTGTGAAAATTGATCGTTGGTCCAATATTCAACGTATTCTTCTGCTGTTGAAGCTATTTTCAAGAATAACAATTGTATTGTAACCAAACAGCGTCTATTTCGCCGTCATTTCAAGAATAACAATTCTATTGTAACCAAACAGCGTCTATTTCGCAATCATTTTCGTTTAAATTGACGATATCTAGTTCCTACCGGAGTAGCAATTGGAAAGTGTGTACACAAGTTGCGCAGTACTGCTTCAGCCACCAGACAAAGCCAAAAGGAACAGCTCCTCCTGCAAGAACCTCGGAAAATGCCGAAAGTGTGAGAGCAGCTACAAGTGAAAGAGTGTGCTACAAAGGCCTAAACGATCGGCTAAACGACAAACATTGACGCTCAATATTTCGAACAGAAGTTTTCCCCACATTCTGAAAGACTTACACTTCCATCCCTACATGATTCAGGTCGTTCAAAGACTTTTGCCTCATGATATTGGAATACGCCTTGACTTTTCCGAGCGTTTCGAATAGATAATTACGGAAAACCCGAATATCACCCACGGCTTTCTGATGTCAGACGAAGCTCTTTTTACCCGTCAAGTTTCATTAACAAACAGAACTCTCGTAACAGGGCGACAGGAAATTCTCAGCAACTGCATGAAGTACCGCTTCATAGCGAGAAAGTTACTGTGAAGTGTGCACTATCCGCCTTTGCCATTTTTGGCGCGTTCTTTTTTGAAGAAAATTGATTGACCGTTACTGTTACATCACAACGTTATCAACATGTATTGCAAAATTGTAAACAACAACTTGGTAATGTTGGTGTATATTTCGAAAGAATATCGTTTCAGCAGGACGGAGCCACTTCCCATACTGCTAGGGAGTTTGTGCCAATTCTGGGAAGAATGCTTCCTGTTCCTGTACTTTAGAATTTTGGGGATCACATGTGGTCGGCATGGTCACCGGAGCTGTCAGCTGATGATTTATTTTTATAGTGTTATCTAAAGACAAAGGTATTCGCTAATAGACCTCGTACAAAGAATAAAGTATGATCAGCGAACTAATAAGAAGGATGGCAGATGAAGCTAAAATGCTAAGATCCTTTATAAAGACAATTTCTAATACCAAGAAGGGAAAAAGCGATACACAAGAGGGTTATTCAAATAAGATGCCAGTTGCTGCAAACTTTACTGAAGAAATAATAGAAGAATTAACCAACGAAAAGAAGGAAAGGCAGGGGCTAGGGAAGTGGCAGCAAACAGCACATAGATAATAAATAAACAACGGGTAGAGAAAGAAGGGATATTGAACAAAACTGAAGCTGCTCTTCACCGAGTATGCGAGAGCTACAAGAAATTGTGGAACAAAAGTGGCTTCAGGAGGTATACAAACAATGTCAAACGTGCAAGAGTGATATCAAATCTTGGGGACATGACATGATTATAGTCATGAAAGAGGATAAGGAAGTCGACGATAAGTTAAAAAAACTCATAGAGAGAGAAACCCCAGTCTTACGACAGTACTGCGAGAGGGAAAACTAGAACAAGGCAGAATGGTACGTCATAAAACCACTCAGCGAATTATCGATGAAGACGAAGCAGTAAAGCCTAGTGTGAAAAGCTACACCTACATGATAATGTCCTCGAACGATGGTGAAACCCTAAGTACCCTACAGAAAGTGCTAGATACGCAAAAAAGAAATGGAAGACCTAAGACAGATCAACGAAATATGAATTTAAAATTTTTTAAGAATACGCATGCAGAAAATACAAGACGCCGATGATAATGTACACCGATAAGATAAGACAAGCTAAACGCATCTACGAAAAGGATTGTAAAGAATAAGGAGGCGATAAAAACATGTAAAGGACAGTTGCCACAAAAGTATTTGTGGTAGGTAAAAATAGATGAAACTGGTGATGACAACGAACGATTAAAGAAAAAGAAGAGAAGAGAAGGCAGGCATTTAGAGGACTACTTACGACCAAGTTGGAAAAATTCGCGACTGTTAACGTCGTACAAAGACAGTTAGTTGTGGTTTTAGATATAGAATGAAATTATGACAGATGACATGGTGGAAAAATAATTTTTTATTAGCTGTATTTATATGACCGTCCGTCTTATTTAAAATATTCTATTAGTGAATTTTCTTAAAAAAATTCACTAATGAGGAGATCCCGACTTTTGAATTTTGAAAAAATTTCTTCAAATAGGCGCTAATTAGGCCCCCCAGAACACATATCCGGGGTCAGTTAAAATTTTTATATGTATATATATATATATATATATATATATATATATATATATATATATATATATATATATATATATATATATATATATATATATATATATGTATGTATCACACCGATAACTCAAAAAATAATGGGCCGATTTTGATTAAATTTGGTGAATACCTTTCTTTTGCAAATAGCTTGGATAAGTTCGTTAGCCAGGAAAATCGGTCCAGGTTTTCCCGGAAAATTTTGTGTTTTCTTTCGGAGTGGTAGTGGAATTTTCCTTTATGTAATAGTAAAGGATTTTTTCACGCCCGAGAAGGTACCACCCCATACATCAAGGGGCCGGTGAAATCCCAACGGACGTTTCCGGTTCTGGTGTATGAGTCGGTTTCCCTTATAAGCAAAAATGATGATGGCTCCTCCTTGTATAAAATATTCCGGAGGCAAAATACCCCTCCATTCGGATCTCCGGGAGAGGGGTGTACAGGGGGCGCCAACATCAAGATTTAACATATCCTTTTCGAATATATGTGGCCTAAATTCTAACCTGAACTCCGTCCACCATTTCCTCCAGGCTAACAGGCCCCAACTCCTCTTCCTCACCGAAACCCAAATCAGTGCCAAAACAGCCACTAATCACCTTAATTTCCCGAGGTATGAGCTCCTTACTGCCTTTAGATTGCATGGAGGCGTGTGCGCATACGTCCGTAGCAATCTACCCTGCACCAGACTTCCCAATTTAGAAGCTGGAAGAAAAGACATACTATGGATAAAACTCTCTCTCAGGGCTGCAACTAAATTCATCTGTTGCATTTACCGGTCACCTTCTGACAACAACTTTGTCCAGCTCTTTGACTACCTTTCTGAAAAAACCGACTATCTGATTTCTGAATATCCTTCCTCCGAGGTCACTATTCTTGGCGACTTCAATGTCCATAATAAGGAATGGCTAGGATCTTCAAAAACCGATTCACAAGGGAGAGCAGCGGAGGCCTTTGCAGTCAGCAATTCTTTGGCCAATATGGTACAGCAACCTACTTACTTTCCTCGTATCACAACACACAGCTCAAATCCCTTGGATCTCCTTCTTACTACAAATCCTGAATGCTATAAGATATCAGTCACCGCCCCCCTTGGTCGCTCAGACCACGGCATGGTCACTGCTTCCTGTGCAATGCAACCCGAGGTCACACAGTCATCACACCCACGTATCGTTTGGCACTACAACTGCGCAAACTGGGACGAAATGCGGGATTACTTTTCCTCATTTCCATGGGCGTCTGTCTGCTTCTCTCATCCTGACCCCTCTGATATCTCACAAAACGTCACCGAAATTATCCAAGCTGGCATGGAATTATTTATTCCACGTACACAGAAAACCTCTTCAGCCACTCAAAAGCCCTGGTTCTCTAAATCCTGTGACAAGGCCAGACTTGAAAAGGTCAAAGCTCACAAAACGCTTCTACACAATCCCAGTCAAGAAAATCGTCAAGCATTCAACGACGCAAGAAACCGCTATGTCCGCATCCTTTCTGAGGCAAAAAACTCGTTTAATAACCACATCAAAAACAAAGTCCTCTCAAGCTCCAACGGCGGCAAACCCTTCTGGACTCTTGCTAAGTCTATTGGGAATAATTTCTGCAAGAGCACGTTCCCACCTCTTGTCTCAGGTGATGAAATTGTTTCTACCGCCCTGGGCAAGGCTGAACTTTTTGCTTCGTTGTTCGCCGGAAATTCTACTCTCAACCCACCTCCAAATGTTCAACCACCAACAGTCCCCAATGTCGCGCATAAAATGACTGATATCATTTTCCAAACTAAAAAGGTACGAAAGATGCTCTCTTCTCTTAATACCAGGAAAGCCTCTGGCCTTGACGAGATCCCAGCAATTGTTCTCAAAAAATGCGCACCAGAACTTGCTCCTGTCCTGACTCGTCTGTTTCAGATATCTTACAATAAAGGCATATTCCCTAGTAACTGGATAACTGCTCGAGTACAACCCATCCCCAAGAAAGGATCCAAAGCGCTTCCTAGCAACTACAGGCCTATTTCTCTCCTTTCAGTCATCTCTAAAGTGATGGAAAAGTATATAAACACCGAACTACTAAAATTCCTTGAAAAACACAGTCTAATCCACGACAGGCAGTATGGATTCCGTCAGCGCAGATCGACTGCCGACCTCCTTTCCTTTGTCACCCATTCTTGGAACAAGTCTATGGAACAACACGGTGAATCCCAGATTGTTGCTCTAGACATATCCAAGGCATTCGACCAGGTCTGGCACGCAGCGCTGCTTAATAAACTTCCGGCCTATGGCCTACCACCAAACCTTTGTACCTGGACAGCAAATTTCCTCTCCAACAGGAGCATATCTGTTGTTGTGGATGGCCATTCCTCTAAACTGTATCCAATTAATGCAGGAGTTCCTCAAGGTTCAGCTTTAGCCCCTACTTTGTTTCTTCTCCACATCAATGACCTCCTCTCTAGCACATCCAACCCAGTTCACAGTTACGCGGACGACAGCACCCTCCACTCAAACATACAATATTCTAAGCCTGTCTCTTTAGCCCAATTAGATGAGGATCGCAGACTCATGGAGGGTTCTGTCTCCGTAGACCTCCAAAAAATATTAGACTGGGGAAGTAGAAATCTTGTACAATTCAACCCCACCAAAACTAAGTCTTGCTTTCTTTCTCACAAGAGATACAGCAGCCCTAGACCCATCACAATGAACAACCAAGTTATTCAAAGTAATGAGTCCTTTTCTCTTGTTGGCATTACTGTGGATCGAAATCTTAATTGGCACCAACATGTTACATCAATTGCAGAAGCGGCTGCTAAGAAATTGGGTTTCCTCTTCCGGGCTCGCAAATTCTTTTCACCAACTAATCTCTATACCTTATACACTTCACAAATAAGGCCAAACCTCGAATACTGCTCCCACATCTGGGGTGCAGCTGCCGCTTCTACACTCGCTATCCTGGACTCCATTCAAAAGAGAGCTATACGTCTCATAGGTGACCCTACCCTCACCCAAAGGCTTCCATCCCTTGCCCACCGACGTGCCGTTGGTGACCTCTCTCTCTTTTATAGATATCTGCACGGGCACTGCTCAGAGGAGCTTTCCTCCATAATTCCCCCACCTGCTGCCCCCAGAAGATCCACCAGGGGAACAGAGCGAATGCACCCTTTTAACGTCCAGGTCACCAGACATAGAACATCTTGTTATGCCCGCTCTTTTGTCCCGAGGACTTCCAAGTTGTGGAATTCCTTGCCGGCACATGTTTTTCCTTCTCCTCCGAACCTCCAAACCTTCAAGTCCAGAATTAACAAGCTGCCTCTTTCCTCCTTGTCAACACCCACGGTACGATAGTATTTAGGCTGTAAGCCCTCGTGGTGTGTTGTTGACATAAGAAAAAAATTTATTTCTCCGGAATTAACAAAGTAAGAGCAGTAGGTCAAAAGACAAAAAAGTTATAGGCATTTAAAGAAAAATAAATTATGGTTTTCCAGAAAACGTCAAAGTTGCGATTTAAACGTCAAAATTTGCAACATAACTTGAATCTAAGGCTATGGAAATAAGATGTCTCAAGAAGAATGTTTTACAAACCCTAAAGTCCTAATTTCAACCGTCATTGTCCTTCATTTTAATAAAATATTTCCAGAAAATTCATTTCAAATAGACCCTTTCTCTGATGCTTGGGAGTATTCTTAGCTATAGAGTTTATCGTTTAATGGTATATAATTTTTGTAGAATTTTCGTAAAAAAATCAATAAAGCTCAATATATCTGTTATTATACAAGATATGAAAAAAAAATTATATATATATATTAATTATAGGGTGCCTTGAGCTACATCTTAAAAAATTATTTCTACAATCACAGGGTGGCCCATAAGTCGTTGGTGATACAAATTTTCTTTTTTTTTAATCAAACACGCCTTATGTTATTGCATTTTCCATCGAAATATAATGCATGTTTGTAAGAAAAAAAAATTCTGGACGCAGTAAGTGCGTTATGGTAGCGAATTTTGATCAAATGCTTAATATTTGAATAGCTCAATTTGCAATTAACCTATAAGGTAGACCAAGAAACGAGTTTTTTCGGGAACACTTTAAGTTAACTTTCGGAAATTTTTGTACATTTTCAAACAATAAAGTTATTTTGATGAAACATGGCACATTGTTTTTACTATATAGATTATACTGGTAACCAAATTTGATGCCTGCTTTCTTAAAAAAACACACATTATTGCTATTAAAAAATAGTTTTATGTTATCACTACCATAACGCACTTGCTGCGTCTAGAGTTTTTTCTTTATTGGTTTTAGCATCCATGTTTCTTTGGCTTTCCTATATATCTGGCGGATCATCTTTCTAATTTGGTTACATTTATAGCAGGTTTCTTTCTTCCTTCCCTTCCTCTGCTTACTGCGTTCTTGTTTTAACATAAATATTTCTTATGTAATTATTTTTAAGTTGTACAACATCTTGTGTACCACTGATGTGATTTGGATTCTCCATTCAATTTTGTATTTTGTGATGGAGAATGATGGTTGGAATAAACAGATATGTGTACTGAGAATATTGGTTACTGGAGGCACGAATTGGAAATATTAGACTATAAAAAAAGATTTGTTCTAAACTTTACGTTCATCGGTCACAGTGTGTATCACATATTGGGTGTTTTAATTTATGAAGTTGATAGATGCACTTTGGATAAGCATGACCTGAAGAAAATAGACTGTTTTGAAATGTAGACATAGCAAAGGCAACGACACAAATTTAAAAAAAAATGATAGCTACTGGAGAACCAGATTTAACTAAGTAGAAAGAACTGTTGGAAACAGAGAGTCATTGTTGCAACGAGACAGCAACATCGCCTTTAGGTTGTGATGATTTAGATTGTGATGATGGTAATAAGGCTTTTTTTCACACTATTTATAACATCGTTTTTAGTGAATTTTCTTAGAAAAAATTCACTAATGAGGAGATCTCGACTTTTGAATTTTGAAAAAATTTCTTCAAATGAGCGCGATCTAGGACCCGTAGAACCCATATCCGGGGTCAGTTTCAATTTTTAGATGTTTATATATATATATATATATATATATATATATATATATATATATATATATATATATATATATATATATATATATATATATATATATATATATATATATATATATATATATATATATATTATATATATATATATATATATATATATATATATATATATATATATATATATATATATATATATATATATATATATGTATCACACCGATAACTCAAAAAATAATGGGCCGATTTTAATAAAATTTGGCGTGTACCTTCCCTTTGTAAATGGCTTTGACAGGTTTGTTAGTCAGGAAAATCTGACGAGGTTTTCCGGGAGAATTTTGAGTTTTCATTAGAAAAAAATTTTTATCTCAAAGAATAATAGGCCGATTTTGATAAAATTTGGCATGTATCTTCCTTTTGTAAATGGATTTGACAAGTTCGTTAATCAAAAAAATCAGACGAGGTTTTCCGAAAAAATTTTGAGTTTTCATTTGAAAAAAAATTTTATCTTAAAAAATAAAAAATCTATGATAACCAAATTTGGTAGATAGGTTTACGATATAAAAAGTAAACTATACACCAAAATTAAGATTTCTATGTTACAGGAAAAAAAGTTATAATAAAATATTTTGTGCCAGATCATTTCTATGAAAATTCACTACCATAACGCACTTGCTGCGTCCAGACTTTTATTATAGATAGATGCATATACATACATATAGTATATTCGGTATTATTTATTATTTCTAAACGTCATAACGTCTGGGTTTGACATGGTTAAAGAAAATTAAAGGCTTTTACTACCAGACACACTGATTTATTCGCAAAACCCTACGCGTTTCAACACATTAACGTGCCATCTTCAGGGGGTTTAGACAAATTTCCTGTCTCAATCACAGAAAGATGACATTTCATACAGCATCTTTCTGTGATTGAGGCAGGAAATTTGTCTAAACCCCCTGAAGATGGCACGTTAATATGTTGAAACGCGTAGGGTTTTGAGAATAAATCAGTTTGTCTGGTAGTAAAAGCCTTTGATTTCCTTTAACCGTGGTATATTCGGTGCCTCCAGCAAAAAAAAAAATGTTGGGAGTTTATGGAAAACATCGATACAGAATTACCAAAGCAAAACACTGATCGATCATCATTGCGATCGCTGTGCAAACGCCTCACAGAGAGGATATTCTTATTCATAATGCAAAGAGGAAGGCGCTCTCTCTCTCGATCAAATTAAAAATACATTCACATAAGGAGGTGAGAGGCCGTGTTTCCTTCCCGCTCTTGCGCTCTACTCAGCCGTACTCCAACGTCGGCCCTGTTCTACTTTATGAAACTAAAGGAAGGAAAAATTATCGACGGGTCTCCGGAGGAATAAAATCCCTTTCTGACACTGTAATGCAGTTTGTGCTGCCATCTATGACGCAGTTCAGTGCTCCGGAAATGCCTGTCGCATGCTAAAGGCGGACGAGGACTGACTACGGATTAACATATTACCCCCGAAATTACGTATCCTCACTCGCTCTCGTACAGCATTCATATTTGGCATCTTTTTTTTATAATGCATAATTTTATATCAAATATTACTTGAATTCCTCTTATGAATTATTCTTAAAAATGAATATTTTAACTCATCGTCAAGAACGCTTTCGTCAAATGGGTTTTACTGGTGATATTATCAGCTACGCCCTCCTCTCCAAGCAGTCTCTTTTCTTTACAAATAACTTACCTGTGTCTAAGCCTGATGATACTCAATTAATCTACATATAAGCGGACGTTGGAGAACAGATAAAATACAAAAATCTACAACAGGTATGACCATTAAAACGATTTTTTTAACTTGCGTTAATCTGTATTAACCAAAACTACCTTAATCCAAGCTTTCATAATGTCCCCCTGCAAGTGCGATGCATTTGTTTTAACAGAACTCCCATTTTAAAAATAGCTAGATGGAGTCTTCCAAACTTAATACATCCGGGACCGCAAAGCAAAGTATGACATTTTTAGCATAAGACTCGATTATTTAATGTGGTAATTTGCTTGACTCCTAAATATGCGACAGCTATGTTCACTGACGTATCCAAGACGAAGTCAGGTGTATGGTTCTACAGAATAAGACTAACAGCCAAAATCTCAGTAATCCCTGGAAAACACGCGCCGAGATGGTCGCAATGGAACGTACAAAGCATCAACAAAGAAAAACGAAGCAGTGAATTGCCATATAGTCAAAAATTCAAGCGGCATAGGTTCCATAGACCAATTCAACGACAACATGGAACGTTCTGGTAACCCTAATAGAGCTAAGAATTCAAAACAAAGTCACATTGGCATAGGTTCCAGTATGACGGTCACGCTAATGCAGATGAATTGGCCAAGGCACCTTCTGGACCCTCATAGGTCCCGTACTACTGGAATGGTAAAAAAAAGCACCCACGACAGAGGCAAGCTAAAATAACATTCGTCTAAAATATGAAAATACCTCCTGAAGAAGGGCAGAAATGCCATTCCGGTAATGCTGGGTATATTAGCAGAACACTCAGATTAAATAAGCGCATGCACCAAATGAGTTTAGCAGACGAAGTAGGAGAAACTTTTAAAAACTGTCCCTACTAACAAAAATGTTCTATAATTTTTAAATAATAGTGCAAATTTGTTGTGTTACTGTTATATTACTGCTCTTCGAAAGCCGTTTTGTTCTATTAAGACTGCCAAGGTGAGTATTTAGCTTCTGGCAGCAAAATGCTTCTTTAAATTTATTGTTAAAATGTTCTTAGAGCAGAATTATAAAACATTTTAGAGATTTCGTTTTTCGTTGTTTTGTAAACGTCTATACAACAATCGTTATAGAATATATTAGCTTACAGAACAGAATTGTTCTGTAATGGCTTTATAACAACGATCTTCCAAAAATAACTGTCAACTTGCAAACATTTATACAGCTTTTCTTTAAGTGATTATGTGAGCAATTATAAAACAGTTTTGTTAACATTTTCTACGATACAATATAGCTGCAAATAGCATAGTCTACTTGAACGCAGGTGTTAAAAAACTATTTTATTGTTGGATGGAACGCGACTGTAATAGAACACTTAGAAAACAATTATAGTACAAAATTATTCCTTTGCATAAAAGTGTATATAAAACATATTAAAGCTTTTCTAAGAAGCACCGTTATATACTTTTTATTTCGTGGCAAGTTGTGTATTCTGTAGCGTGTAATTTCTAAACATGTCTAATTTGCAATCAATAAATAAATGGAAACGGGTAAAAAGAAGCGGTGCTTTTCGAAGGAAAGTCAATTAATATAAAAATATTTTAGAAAGTAGCAAATTTGTTAATAAACATGTTAGTAGTGTTTTATATAGTAAGCAGCACAACAAACAACAATTTGGGTTTGAGGTTAATTCACATTGCTACTACATTTATGTTACACAAATATCGCAGCTAACGCGAGTTTAGCACTATACTGATGTGTAAGTGTTGCCGAAAATGCTTTTATAGAACAATTAAATACACCATATGTGTTATAGAGCTACGCGCAGGTCTTTCTCAGTGCAGCAATGGGAAACATCTTATTTTAAAGCTCTATAAGCGCTGTTTGTGTAACAATCTGCTTACTGCGCCATCTGAAGCCACACTGTCAATATGATCATTAGTTTTCCCAAATATTAGGGCACAGGACCGTACTTAGCCATAAATAGTTGTTAATGGTTAGTTTACCCATGATCATGATACAACAAGTAGAGATATTACATACACATCACATTACATATTACATACACATACACATCCTCAAAATGTAGTAATAATGTAAAGCATACATAGAGACTTGGCAAATATCGGTGGCGCTAGTCTACTTTTACTGTAAAAGCCAAACTTTAAAAATAACAACACAAGTCAATGCCAAGCCTACTTAATTTTTGTTTAAATACGTCTCTGTTCATATTGCAGGTTTTAATATATCGTCTGTTTTGTAGCAGTGTCTTAAGAGATAAAATAATTCTGTAATGGTTGCGGTCGTGATAAAAGTGATTTATAAAGCAGACGCCATGTTTTGATGAAATTCCTGTATTTGTTTGGTAGACATCTTGAACGAGAAAAAAATCAATTAATAAATATAGAAATATTTGTGACCTGACAATTTTCACAATATATTATGAATATAAAATATGCGAAATGTGTAACAGAATGGGTTTAGGTCAATAAAATGAAAAAAAAAACGAAAAATTTAATTTCGAGTTGATTTTTACAAATTAAAGAAATATTCATTATTTCGAGGGCCCTTCAAAATTTATTGTATATGTAGCATATTTTACACAGAAAATTTTTCTTCGTAGGTGAAATCCATCTTGCTGCTGGCCAAAAGGAGACTGTTTGAGTTTAATTTTCACACCGTAGGTACTAACATTATTTCTTATGCCATCATATTTTAGTACTTATATTATTTTCATAATATTAGAAAACAATTTTAGGATAAAATAGTTCTAACAAAAACATTTAAAAGAGATGTCACTCTTATATGCATTGCAGTATGCAACAAAAAGTTGCAAAGTTAATTATAAAGAAATTCTAATAAAACATGTTTTATAGTAACTCTATTAAGGCTCTATAACTGGCACCATGGTAAATGATTTTTAGTTTTATTATTGTTCCTAATAAAACTGTTTTATAAGTATCGTATATCATATTCTTTTACAGCTCGGTAAACATTTCTAAAACTATTCTATAACACCTTACACATTCCTTATAAAATAAACCAAAGAACTAAAGTGTTGTATAAACCTGCGCCCATTTTGCCTTTATAAGCGTTGTATAAACGTTATCAAAACGTTTATAGGAACAGTCATGTTGTATAAAAACTGTTTTATAAACGTTCTTATGACTACAATAAAACATCAAATTGCTAGTTGGGGTAGAAGCAGTCACTATTTGACTGCTTAAACCCCTCTAAAACAAGACGTCATTCTCAGGATTCTTGGCAATTTAACAATTATTGTGCCGTTAAGAATTACAACATTATGTGTCTTCATATATATGAAGAAAAGTTCCGCGTTGATGGGTACGTCGGAATTTTAAACAACGTTCTGTAGAAAGCTGTCGACAATTGGCCAATTGGCCTCCTCAGATGCCATTGGAGAAATTTTAGAATCAATGTTTGGTGGTAAATTCCCCAGATTTGACCCCAATAGATTTCTTCATTCGGGGTTATATAAAAAACAGTGTATTTTTACCCTCCTGCCACTAAACGAAATATAATTCCGAGCGAAGGACGGGCATTCCTGGAACTAACAAATCAAGCGGATCAGACACGACTTTGAGAAAAAGACGAGTGATATGTTTGCGAAAATTAGAAATGTTTTGAACATACCTTCAATTACTTTTTATTAAATTCATTATGTGTTTTCTTTTTTTTTTAACCTAAATTGCAATTGAGGTTCATATACACTGTTTATTTACCTTATTTAGTTATTTCTTTATTATTTATTTGCGGTTGTATATAATGCAATTTGATTGCTTGAGGTTAAACGATGAAACTCTAGACGCAGAAAGTGCGTTATGGAAGTGAATTTTCATAAAAATGTTTTTAATTACAAATATACCGCTCTAATGCGAGCAGGCATCAATTTGGTTACCGGTATAACCTATATAGTAGGAACAATGTACCATATTTTATCAAAATAATTATTTGAAAATGTAAAAAATGTTCCGAAAATAAACTTTAAATGTTTCTGAGAAAACTGGTCTCCTAGCCAATGAACCTTAGGTTAATAGCAAATCGAGTTATTGAATTTTGAAACATTTAATGAAAACTCGCTACCAACACGCCCTTGCCGCGTTTATACAAAAATTTTCCGAAAATAAAGTTAAATGTTGGTTTCCTAAACAACAAAACTTACGTTAATAGCAAATTGAGTTATTGAAATTTGAAGGATTTAATGAAAATTCGCTACCAAAACGCACTTACTGCGTCCAGATTTATTTCTTACAAACATGCATAATATTTTGATAAAAAATGCTAAAATGCAGTAACGAATTTGTTCTACGAAAATTAGCTAAAAATTATAGACCGTTAAACCATAAACTTTACTAAACCTACAGCGAAAGCATCGACTTAACTAAACCGGCAGCCAAAGCATAAGAGAAAGGGTCTATTTGAAATGAACTTTCTGTAAATATTTTAGTAAAATGAAGGTCAATGACGGTTGAATCTGAAACTTAAGGGTTCGCAGAACACTCTTCTTGCAACATTTTCTTTTCACAATCCGTATTTGTTTCACGTTCTTTGCCTAAACATTGCCAATTTTGACGTTTTAAATTGCGAGTTTGGCGTTTTGAGGAAAACTCAAAAATTTGTTTCTTTAGCTGCACGTAACTTTTAGTCCTAAACTTAGAGACCTAAATTTTGGTACATGGTTTACTCTTTATAATACCAATACGCGCACCAAATTTTGTTACCCTCACTTTGTTATTTCCGGAGATGTAATTTTTTTTAAAAAGAAAACAAAATTTTCCACGAAAACCTGGTCCGATTTTCCTGGCCAACGAACTTATCCAAGCCACTTGCAAAAGGAAGGTACTCACCAAATTTGATCAAGATCGGTCCATTATTTTTTGAGTTATGGGTACGATATATATATATATATATATATATATATATA
Organism: Tillus elongatus; assembly: GCA_964006375.1. Taxonomy (NCBI): domain Eukaryota; kingdom Metazoa; phylum Arthropoda; class Insecta; order Coleoptera; family Cleridae; genus Tillus; species Tillus elongatus. The sequence goes on from OZ023264.1 coordinate 56,557,413, forward strand.
TATATATATATATATATATATATATATATATATATATATATATATATAAACACGGATCTTTCCATTAGTGAATTTTTTAAGATGTAGCTCAAGACACCCTATAATTAATGTATACAATTTTTTGTCGTATCGTGCATAATAACGGATATATTGAACTTTAAAGATTTTTTACGAACATTCGACAAAAAATGATATACCATTAACCGATAAACTCTATAGCCAACACTACTGCCAAATCATCAGAGAAATGGTCTATTTGAAATGAATTTTCTGGGAATATTTGTAAAATGAAGGACAATGACGATTGAAACTAAGACTTCGCGCTTTGTAAAACATTATTTTTGAGACATTTTCCTTCCATAGCTCATATTAGTTTCAGGTTCATTGCCTAAATATTACCAATTTTGACGTTTAAAATCACGACTCTGACGTTTTGAGGAAACCCCAAATTTATTTATTTTAAATGCCTGTTACTTTTTTGTCCTTTAACCTACAGAGCTAAATTTTGGTAGGTAACTTACCTATAATGATGTAAACGCGCGTATGAAATGCGGTTGCCCTTACTTTGTTAATTCCGGAGATATTAATTATTTTTTTTCGATTTTTTTCGAAAGAAAACACAACATTTTCCAGGAAAACCTCGGCGGATTTTCCTGGCTAACGAACTGATTCAAGCCACTTGCGAAAGGAAGGTACTCACCAAGTTTTAACAAAAGCGGTCCATTCTTTTTTTTTTTAGTTATAGGTGTGACACATAAATAAATAAATAAATATATATATATATATATATATATATATATATATATATATATATATATATATATATATATATATATATATATATATATATATATATATATATAACATATAAAGTCTGGAACCGACCTCGGATTTGGGTTCCAGGGGTCCTAAATAGCGCTCATTTGAAGAATTTTTTTCTAAATTCAAAAGTCGAGATCTCCTCATTAGTGAATTTTTTTAAAGAAAATTCACTAACAGCCCGAACTCTGACATTGACAAATGAAATTTACTGTTCATTATTCCACTCCACACTAATTTTATTGGAGCTATTACAGAAATGTATTTACCTTGTATGGCTCGTTGATTATATGCTCCTTCTTGATTAATAAGATGTTCTTTTAACCGTTGCCTAATAGTAATACAATTTAAGTTTATAAACAGTAACAAGCTAATGTTAAAATGGCTGCTATAATCCAAAAGTATGTATTTTATCAACCGAAACCAATAAAAATCCGTGTCACCCTAAGAAATCTTCACCACTATGGAAATGTAGACAGAGAATTATATTATTTCGATCGCATAATAAGCGTTAGATTGCCAGTGGTTCTGATAATTAAATTATGTCTTTTCATCAGGGTTTTCGTGATTCACTTCTTTCAAATATTTAACTACAGCACTGCAAAATGATATTTGATAGAAACTGACTGTAGCAGTATCACAGGCTTTTCTGGCGCTTTTGTCCCATTCGCCATAAGCATTAAAATGAAAAAAATATGCGATCATAAATCCTAAATTAGATCAACAATCGTCACATAACCGTTTTGACCACAGTATTAATTTTATTGAAAAATTCAGCTGTTTCTAAAATGAAATAGGTACTGATTTCGAGAAAGCAGCTCACAACCTCTAAAGTGCTGCCGATAGGTATAGGGAAAGTCATATCTGATGTATGCAGAATTAAATTCTGCATCAATACGGAAGAAAATAACAAATGGTTCTATTTAAGAAAAAACTTGGGACGCAGCAAGTGCGTTATGGTAGTGATTTTTGATTAAATGCTTCAAATTTATATAACTCAATTTCAAATAAACTTAGAGAGTTTAATTTTAATACGTAGAAGGTCTTTCCTAAGGCAAGATATCCACAAAATTTCATTAAAATAACTGTAAATTTCGGAGAAAAAAATTTTTTTGGAAAGAAAATTTAAAATTTGAATAACTCAATTTTCTCTAAACTTACAAAGTTGAATTTTGGTACGTAGTAAGGTCTCTCCTGGGGCAACATATGTAGTAAATTTCATTAAAACAGCTTTATTACTTTCGGAGAAAGACATTTTTTTCGAAAGAAAACCCAAAATTTTCCCGGGAACCCCGTCCGATTTTTCTGGATAACGAACTCATCCAAGCCATTAATAAAAGAAAGGCACTTGCCAAGTTTCATCGAAATCGCTTAATTCTTTTTTGAGTTATCAGACGGATACATATATATATATATATATATATATATATATATATATATATATATATATATATATATATATATATATATATATATATATATATATATATATATATATATATAAACATATAAAAATTAAACCTATTTACAAATTAACTTTAATAAGATATTATGCTGTGACAATACCTCTCTCAAGCAGTGGCGATGCTAGGCGCACAGTTATATATGTTTTATTTCTTTTTCCCTTAGTCTTAATACACTACATATTTTATGACAATCGATTTCATTTACTTATTTGATTTCATAAATAGTCGGTTAATAGTGACTTGGAATGAAGTAGATACCACGTCTTGTAACATATTCAGAGAATATGAGTAGATCAATAGCAACTGGGAATGAATTCGGTCAGTCCCCGACCCACGTGTTTAAAATAGTGAGGAAAATACTATTGATTTTAACACTGCAGTGAGCTATAAAAATTTGATTAACTCAGTTTTCTATAACCTTAGAAAGTTTAATTTTGGTAGGTAGTAAGGTATTTCCTAGGACAAGATATCCACCAAATTAACTTTGTAATTTTTGGAGAAAAAAAATTGTTTCAAAAGAAAATTTAAAATTTGAATAACTCAATTTTCTATAGACTGAGAAAGTTGAATTTTGGTACTTAGTAAGTCCTCTCCCAAGGCAACATATATAGTAAATTTCATTAAAACATCTTTGTTATTCTCAGAGAAAAAAATTTTTTTTGAAAGAAAACTCAATTTTCCCGGAAAAACCCGTCCGATTTTCCTGCCTAACGAACTCATCTAAGCCATTCATAAAAGAAAGCCACTTGCCGAGTTTCATTGAAATCGGTTAATTATTTTTTGAGTTATCAGACGGATACATATATATATATATATATATATATATATATATATATATATATATATATATATATATATATATATATATATATATATATATAAACATATAAAAATTGAAACTGACCCCGGATATGGGTTCTATGGGTCCTAAATCGCGCTCATTTGAAAAAAATTTTGCAAAGTCTCACCATCGATACCTCTCTATTAGTGATTTTTTAAATAAAAATTCACTAAAAGGACGATATGTGAAATCAAAATTGACTAAAATTGATAAGCGAGTATGAGCATCCTGTAGATACATAACAAAATAGAAATATACTGTTAAATTGTACATTAATAGAATGGACAAATATGATTTCCAGTGCGTACTGGATTAGAAGTTACTGAATTTTTAAGTGAACTAGGCAGGGATCATTTTGTTCACAAAAAACATGATATCCATGAAACGGTAAATTTTAGATGTAGATGACTTTTAACAGTCACCCTAAAATTGGTCGTAGAATCAAAAAAAATTGAAAAAATAGAGGCTGTTCAATTCAAAATACGGAAGTTGCAGCAGTTTGATAATATTTTAGTTCGCGTGGCACCGTTTGAATTAGTTATCGTGCCAACTTTTAAAATCTTGCAATTTTTAGTTCCCCAGATATTTCTAACTCAAAGGTTTTCGTTAGATACCTTATGTAACATAAAGTGAATTTCCTAGAGCAATGGCTAATTTACTCTATAATTTAATATTTAATACTACAAAGATTTTTATCTGATCTTGAGTAAGCAGAGTTTGTCGAACGTAGTAATATGAGACTCAATACAGAGAAAATTGAAATTTTACAGCACCTTTCTAACCACGGTAAAACTTAATGAGATAGGTACAAAGAGCGGAGCATGTTAGGAGGATTCTCTGGTAAAGATAATTTCATTTTGTTCGCAGAAAAAGACTTATCCAAGTAATTTTGTATGCATTCAGAACAAGTAAAGAATAATCTTTGTAAAGTCTTCACAAAACTCACTCAAACCAAATTGGTTTGGAACTATCTACCTCGTAATATTATGTATGATATTATGTAATATCATTATTAGGTCTTACAGGATTATCAGGCCAGTCATAAATTAACAAAGTAGAGAACCAAGCTAAAATCGTTTTGTTCTATGAAAACTTCGCTAATGGGGAATGTTTATGTTTAAGTTTACATATACAGGGTAATAACTTTTTAATTGTCCACTACAGCTATCTCCCTTATTATCAGAGACAGGCGTGAGCTTAAATTAACACATATATGCAGGAAATTCATGTTAGTTGAGACCTGCTTTCAAATCCGGAAAACTACGAATGGTTCCGGACTTATACGTAAAAAAAACAAAACAACGCCATTTCCGGTCATTTTCCGTCCATTTTCTTCCCACAAAAAGGTTTTCTCTTAAAAAGAAACGCCAAATCGAATGGTGAGGTTTATTTCTCAGTGTCACTGTCAGTTACGCCAAGACAATTGTCAACTTTTTCTTCTTATGGACGCCATACTGAATTTTCACGAATTTGTAAAAGAGGGGACAATTCTGCACATGGTGATATAGCATTCCTCATCATTAATTGATAAATGACGTACTTAACTCAATTTCTAATATTAGCTGATTTTATGCAGCAGCCTTTGATTACTATGGTTAAAATTGTTTGAAATACTGTTTGATTTTGAATGTCACTTATAATGCATCAAAGCATGATTAATAGATTTTGTTTTAAGAGTCCGCATTTCAATTCAAGAAATTACCAGTTTTACGGTGGGAAAAGTATTATATATATATCTGTCAACATCTACAAGTAAAATATAATAATAATAATAATAATAATAATAATAATAATAATAATAATAATAATAATAATAATAATAATAATAATAATAATAATAATAATAATCATAATAATCATAATAATAATAATAATAATAATAATAATAATAATAATAATAATAATAATAATAATAATAATAATAATAATAATAATAATAATAATATGGAAATTTATATGCGCCAATAATTCCGGACAATCAATGACATTGTGTATCAGTTTATATAAAAACTTGATTGAGTCAACTCTTCTTAGCTTACACAAACTGAGGAATTCAAAGTGCCCAAGCAAAACAGAATGATCGAAGCCCCTCTCCGGATAACGCCCACTTTCCTTAAACCACAGATATGTTAGGAACCTTCTCTGGACAGATTCGAGTGAGCTTATATGCACACCATAATATGGGCCCCAGACAAGAGATGCATATCGTAACTTGGAAAGAATAAAAGCACAATACAAAGCTTTGAGAGCACCAAAACATGTAAACGACCCACAGTTACGCACTATAAATCCCAAAAACCTGTTACACTCGTTTACTATGATATTGATGTGAATGTCAAACGACAGTTTCTTATCAAAGTGGACCCCCAAGTCCTTCACAGTCTCCACACGATCGACCACCAACCGACCCACAGTATACTCAAACTGAACAGGGAAAGCTTTACGTGTGAAAGTCATGACCTTACATCTACTCACATTTAGTTCCAATCCATTCTGTAAGCACCACTCATAGAGCCAGTCTAGATCTGCATAGAAAAGTCTCAGCACACTTAAATTACTGTCCAAATCATTGATAAATAATAGGAACAATAGCGGCCCCAGATTAGAGCCCTGAGGAACGCCCGAAGTAGCAATAAGCTCAGAGGACCTGAACCCGCCATAACTAACAAATTGAACACTATCACTAAAATAATCCCCAAAAAGACGTAACATGCTATCGCTGAATCCATACGATGCAAGCCTCCTCAAAAGGACAGAGTGATCGACACGGTCAAAAGTCTTTACAAAATCTGTGTAGACAACATCAATCTCACCCCCAGCATCAATGCCGTCTGAGACCCACTGAGTGAAAACGGCCAAGTTTGTGACAGTTGACCTACGCCTCACAAATCCATGTTGACAGGGTGATATCGGTGTTTTCACAGAGTTGTAGATACCCTCGTATAGGACCATCTCGAAGATCTTAACAAAAATGCAGAGTACAGCTATCGGACGATAGTTGATGACCAAAGATACATCACCAGTCTTAAATATGGGGCATATACGTGCCAACTTCTAGATCGCAGGAAACCGACCAGTGTTTAAACATAAATTAAATATGTACCAAACACCAGCGCAGTATTTTACAAGAAAAGACGGAATCTGATCTGGGCCAGACGTCATTCTACTGCTTAATTTTTTTATAGCTCTCCGTATCTCTTCCTCCGTATTTCTAGATAGGTCGACGTAATACTGATTAGGCTTTGAGTCAGAAGCATTATTCTGTAAGTCAATTCTGCCGGTTGGTGTATAAACACTACCAAAGAATGCAGCAAACGCATCAACTATTTGTTGTGAGCCAGTTAGCGCATCACTGTAATAATACATCTGACCAGGTATTCTTGTGCGTTTTTTTTAATCATTTACATATGACCAGAAATTCTTAGGACAGTCAGTGATCGACTGCTGAGTGTCACACAGATATCTCCTATATGCATTGCCAATCTGACGCTTCACCAAAATTATCAATTCCCTAACCTTTGCAAATGATAATCTGAACCACACCTTTTATACTTTAACCAATGCTCATATTTCAGTTTAATATTGGCTCTAATCTGATCATTATACCACACAGGGTAGTTATATTTACAATTCCTATAGACAGGCACGCTTGAATCAAACACCCCATACAGTGTGTCATAAAACTTATCACATGCTTCACTGCAGTCAAGACAGTCATACAGGAAAGACCAATCAACCCTGAGCAGTGCATCATACAATGCAACGTAATTAGCCTTTCTGAAATTATACATCTTCGGTGCTCTAGAAACATCAAATGACCTAAATGAACTATTCAAAGAAATATCAACAAACAAACAAGGATGCTGTAGGTCTTCCCTCACCAAAGGCGCCCCTTCATGTGAAACTTCACACTTCATATCCGAAAAAAATAAGTCCAGAATTCTTCCATTAACATTTAGTATTTCATTTTATTGAATGTAGCCGAAAAAACTAGCAAAGTTTGTAACAATAAGTTTCTTACTATATGTACTAGCATTAAAGTCGCCTAAAAACAATACATTATCCCCAAACAGTTCTCATTTGCTGAAGAGTTTCGAAAAAAATTTCATAGACATCCAACGTGACAACCACACTACACGATTTAAATGTCCATCTGCAGGTATGTTTGTCATGGAAGGCAGAAGGCTACTTAAATAATTATAACGTCGCTAACTCTAAAACAAAACAAACCAAACACAATATGAACACAAATTGTCCCCAATCGATCACTAAATTGTGTTTACTCAAGATCGATGTTCAATTGCCGTTGTTTTGTATGCAAGTTTGTACTCTATCAATTAGATCCTGTGTCTGTATCATGACTGGATCTATCGAGTCAATTACTTGTAGAGTATGGTCTCTCAAATCACCTTCGTTGCTGAAACTACTAGAATACGCTTTTGTCCAGTTTCACAAAGCTCGATGTAATATTTAACGGCCGGTTAGTTAATCAAGCCTTAATACAACCAATCACAGCTTCAAAATATTTGATTGGCATGGCAAAAACCCGAATAATAGTCTGTGATTGGTCGTGTGAAGACTTAATTAACTAACCGTCCGTGAAATATTTAGTCGAGCTCTGTGAAACTGGGCATGTTTTTCACACGTCCCCCAGAAGAAATAGCCCATTGGAGTTAAATCTGGGCTTCATGCAGGCCAAGTTACTGTACCACGGTTGCCGATCCACTTTTCTCTAAACATATGGTTTAAATAATCAGTAACGGTAAAACAAGTATGGGGGGCGGGGTGTGCTCTATCCTATTGGTATCATAGGTCACTTCGAGCACTAGTAGTTCTTGGATAAAATCATCCAGATTATTTTGAAGAGATTTCGATAATTCTCTCAACTAAATCTTTGATTTATGAAATAGGGCCCAACGACTTTGTAATCCAAGATTCCGCAGCAGACGTTTACACTGAATTTTTGCTGGTGTCTCGAAACCCTGGATATATTTGGATTTTCAGCACTCCGGTAACGGTGATTGCGTCTGCTAAATAGTCCGTTGTTCGTGAAACAACTATCATCCGTCCATAGAATCGTAGACGCTAGGTCTTCCTAGATTAGACAATGACTAGTGAACCACTGCCGGAAATCAGTTATTCTTTGAAAGTCTGAGTCAGTCAAATGGTGAATAATATGATAATCTAGACGGGTGATATTTTTGCTTTCTTAATATCTTCAATGCAGCTTGTTGTGATATTCCGTATTGTTTTGGATATTTGACTGGTTAAACTTGTAGGATTGATGCGAGCTTGAGCCATAACGTTCACAGTGTTTGGTTCCTTATTGTAATGTGTTCTCGCTTCCGTAACACCAACAGAGCAAGTCTTGCAAAAATTTTCCGGCTTGGTTGTCTTTGTTCGGGGTATTTGTTAATATAAGTTGCTGAAGCACTACGAGAATTTCTGTATGAACGAATGTATATTTCGTACATATCCGTTTTAACGAATTTTTTTTAAATTTTAAATTCGCTAAAAGATAATGGACCGATCTTGATAAAATTTGCATAGTACCTTCCTTTCGCGAGTGTCTTGGATCAGTTTGTTAGCCAGGAAAATCGGACCAGGTTTTCCCGGAAAATTTTGTGTTTTCTTTATAAAAAAATTCATATCTCCGGAAATAACAAAGTAAGGACGTACGCGTGTTTGTATTATAAAGAGTGAACTCTGTACCAAAATTTAGGTCCCTAACTTTAAAGACAAAGAAGTTATGGGCAGTTAAAGCAACAAATTTTAGAGTTTTCCCCAAAACGTCAAACACGCAATATTAAACGTCAAAATTGGCAGTGTTTAGGCAAAGAATGTAAAACAAATACCGTTTGTCAAAAGAAAATGTTGCAAGAAGACTGTTCTGCAAACCCTTAAGTTTCAGATTCAACCATCATTGTCCTTCATTTTACTAAAATATTTACAGAATATCCATTTCAAATAGACCCTTTCTCTGATGCTTTGGCTGCCAGTTTAGTTAGTTTGGTGGCTTTTTGGATATTTATTTGTAAGTTTAGTGAAGTTTATGGTTTAACGGTCTATAATTTTTTTCAGCTAATTATCGTGGAACAAATTTGTTAATGCATTTTTGCATTTTTTACCGAAATATGATGCGTTTATAAGAAAAAAATCTGGACGCAGTAAGTGCGTTTTGGTAGCGAATTTTCGGTAAATTTGCAGTTTAGCTCCCAAACGCTTTTCAAAACACTGTTTTCAGAAACCTGCCGCACCCCCCCCCCTGGATCCACAAACCCCAAGAAAAATTTCTTGTTCACACTCCCCAAGGAAGTTACGGGACCAGGAGTGAGTAGGGGTGCATAATTTTTTTAGCTAATTTTTGTAGAACAAATTCGTTAATGCATCTTTGAATTTTTTGTCGAAATAAGATGCGTTTGTAAGAAAAAAAACTGGACGCAGTAAGTGCGTTTTGGTAGCGAATTTTCGGTAAATTTGCAGATTAGCTCCCGAACTCTTTTCAAAAAACTGTTTTCAGAAACCTGCCTAGCCCCCCCCCCCCCCCCGGATTTACAAACCCCAAGGAAAATTTCCTGTTCACACTCCCCAAGGAAGTTACGGGACCAGGAGTGAGTAGGGGTGCAAATGTTTTTTAGCTACATTTCGTAGAACAAATTCGTTAATGCATTTTTGCATTTTTTATCGAAATATGATGCGTTTATAAGAAAAAAATCTCGACGCAGTGAGTGCGTTTTGGTAGCGAATTTTCGGTAAATTTGCAGATTAGCTCCCGAACGCTTTTCAAAAAACTGTTTTCAGAAACCTGTCTAGGTCCGCAACCACCCGACCCCCCCCACCCCCATCCACAAATCCCAAGAAAAATTTCTTGTTCACGCTCCCCAAGGAAGTTACGGGACCAGGAGTGAGTAGGGGTTGATTAATTATTTTAACTAATTTTCGTAGAACAAATTCGTTTATGCATTTTTGCATTTTTTAACGAAATATGATGCGTTTGTAAGAAAAAAAATCTAGACGCAATAAGTGCGTTTTGGTAGCAAATTTTCGGTAAATTTGCAGTTTAGCTCCCGAACGTTTTTCAAAAAACTGTTTTCAGAAACCTGCAGGTGGGGTTCTAGTAATGTTTCTGAAAACAATTTGTTGAAAAGCGTTCGGGTGCTAATCTGCAAATTTACCGAATTTTCATTAAGTCCTTCAAATTTCAATAACTCAATTTGCTATTAACGTAAGCTTTGTTGGATAGAAAACCAACATTTAAGTTTATTTTCGGAAAATTTTTGTATATTTTCAAACCATAAGTAATTTTGATAAAATATAGTACATTGTTTCTACTACATAGGCTATACCGGTAATCAGATTGATGCCTGCTCGCATTTGCTATTAAAAACATTTTTATGGAAAATCACTTCCATAACACATTTGCTGCATCTAGACTTTTGAAAAATGTTTATATATTCTCAAACAATAAATTTATTTCAATGAAATATGGTACATTGTTTCTACTATATAGGCAGATGCTGCTTTCATCAAAGAAAGACATTTGCTATTAAAAATATTTTAAAGAAAATTCGCTACTATAACGCACTTGCCGCCTCCCGAGATTTTTTTCTTCTACAGCGAAACATACCATAAAAAATTCTCAAAACATGTTTACCACGTGCTTTATGTCTGTTACGTGCTGAGCCACTTACAATAATCTTAAAACTTTCAGGCAAGTCACCGTTGGGGTTTTGTGCAAGACCTATGTAGTGAATTTAGCTAGAGTTAACCAATTACTAACTTAAAGCCTAAGTTTAAGTACTTCTCTGCCTGAGAATTTTACAAAGATACTGATTGCAATCTATATCCTTTCCAAAGGTATTTACGTAATCACCATCCATGTAACCCCAAGGTTTCCTCTATCATCACCTCCATAAGGACATCGATGAAGGAGAAATGATCATTTCACTGTCGGTCGGTCGAATCCTCAAATGCACTGTAACAGTTGAGATGAGTGACATAATAGGATGGGTTGGGAAAGACCGTGGTCAGTGATCTGATGGGGTTTCTAAGTCATTAGGCCTCAGATGTGTACAGACCAGCACGCTCCATTCAATCCCATAATCGAATCCGGTGTATTCAAATTGCTTCAATGAGCCGGTCTAATCGACACACGCCAAGACATTCGTTCGTCTGTCTGTCTCTGGTGATGTCAATAATTATAGGAAGTGATGTATAAGCAGTGACGTCTTGATGAGTTCACTGTGCTTTAATGTACAGTTGAAATCTATAAAGCCAGCGGTAATAAGTAACCTAAAATCACACCCTGGTAGGACAAGCTACACACTGAAGTTTGTACAAGGAAAGCTTAAGCACACGTACAGACCGTGTGTACCGCAAATAAACTCATTGGAAGTCGGATCATTTAGACAGTGTTTTTTTAATCAGCAGCGAAAACAGTGGAAGACTGGTAGATTTTGTGGGGAAGCATATATATATATATATATATATATATATATATATATATATATATATATATATATATATATATATATATATATATATATATATATACTTATGCCTATGCGGAAGTAGCTGGACCATTTCGTATACCAAGTGTATAATAGCTGGACCAACCGTGCAATAGCTGGACGTCCAGCTATTAACATGCTGGTATTAATATGTACATGCGTTATTGGCTGGACCTATTTCATGAGAACATTAAAAGTAAAAATTAATGCGCCTGTGCGGTGTTGCCAAATGCTCAAAATATTAATTCTATTTAAATATTTACATGTTTTAGTGAATTTTATGTACACTAGGACCGCAAAAAACATGAGGTTACTTAAGACTTTATTTAGCAATAATATCGTCAGGATATTTCTTACGAATTTCTGGATTAAAAATGATTATTGCATAAGTTACTATTCATGTAATATAGCAAAAAATTACAGGTGGTTTGTAAAAATAATGTTTTGGAAGAGACAAAATATGAATTATTTTTTGATATTTGCAGTAGATGTGCCAAAATTATAGAAACACAAAATGATTACCAAGGCCCTAGTGTATAATAAGATTGCAAATTATATTTTGTCACCCTTTGCAAAAGTGAGAAAAATGCATATGAAAATCGGGATAGCAATTAAGACCTTTCCGAAATATGAATTATTTTTTGATATTTGCAGTAGATGTGCCAGTCATAAAAACAAAACAAAAATAATTACCAAGGCCCTAGTGTATAATAGGATACGCAAACTATTTTTGTCACCCTTTCCAAAAGTGAGAAAAATGCATATGAAGATCGGGATAGCAATTAAGACGTTTTCCAAATATTTATTATTTTATCGCATTTGCAGTTAAAATCATAAAAACAAAAAAGCCCTTATGTATGAAAAACCAAGCAAATTATTTTTTGTCACCTTTTTCAAAAGCTAAAAAAATGCATATGAAGATCGGGATAGCAATTAAGACGTTTCCGAAATATGAATTATTTTTTGATATTTGCAGTAGATGTGCCAAAGTCATAAAAACAAAAAAAAAGGATTACCAAGGCCCTAGTGTATAATAAGATACGCAAATTTTTTTTTGTCACCCTTTACAAAAGTGAGAAAAATGCATATGAAGATCGGGATAGCAATTAAGACGTTTTCCAAATATTTATTATTTTATCGCATTTGCAGTTAAAATCATAAAAACAAAAAAGCCCTTATGTATGAAAAACCATGCAAATTATTTTTTGTCACCTTTTTCAAAAGCGAAAAAAATGCATACGAAGATCGGGATAGCAATTAAGACGTTTCCGAAATATGAATTATTTTTTGATATTTGCAGTAGATGTGCCAAAGTCATAAAAACAAAACAAAAAGATTACCAAGGCCCTAGTGTATAATAAGATACGCAAATTATTTTTTGTCACCCTTTACAAAAGTGAGAAAAATGCATATGAAGATCGGGATAGCAATTAAGACGTTTTCCAAATATATTTTTTTTATCGCATTTGCAGTTAAAATCATAAAAACAAAAAAGCCCTTATGTATGAAAAACCATGCAAATTATTTTTTGTCACCTTTTTCAAAAGCGAAAAAAATGCATATGAAGATCGGGATAGCAATTAAGACGTTTCCGAAATATGAATTATTTTTTGATATTTGCAGTAGATGTGCCAAAATCATAAAAACAAAAAATGATTTTCTTAGTGTATAATAAGATATTCATATTATTTTTTGTCACCTTTTGAAAAGGGGAAAAAAATTCATATGAAAATCGGGATAGCAATTAAGACGTTTTCCAAATATGTATTATTTTTTCGCATGTGTTAAAATCATAAACTCCAAAAATGACTTCCAAGGCTCTAGTGTATAATAAGATATGCAAATGATTTTTTGTCACCAATTTCAAAAGTAAAAAAAAATGCATAAACAGATCCGGATAGCAATTGAGACGTTTCCGCAATATGCATTATTTTTTGACATTTGCAATTTTTTAAACAGGAATCTTTTTTTTATATTTACATTTAAAATCATAAAATCACAAAACTATTACCAAAGCCCTAGTGTATAATACTACAGCATACACAACTCTCAACTCGGACAGTTTTAGAATGAAATGAATATGATTCTATTCCTATTTTTCAAGTTGCAGATTATTTAACGCGCTAAAATCTAATATACAGTCACAGCATAATAATTGATTGATTATGCTGTGCTACAGTTACTTTTCAATTTTTTCTAAACATATGTTTGACAGGTCAGGTAAAAGCTTTGAAATTTACAAAAGGAGGGTACAGAAACAGAGCTGTAAAACTTTCTGGGATCAACGTCGTAAAAGCGGTATATCAAAGCCCAAACGTTCTTTATCTATGCGACGCTTTTATATACAAATGCACAATATTTGAGAAAAAATCCTAGGTTTAATATTTGAATATGACCAGCCGTTAACTGCTATACTAGAGTGACTAACATTAATTAGATTCTCATAATTTTTATGTTGCATTGTTCAAGTATGCAGTACAGCATAAGAAACAGTCTTCTTATGCTATGTAACCAAGATTTATGCCACTAAAATAAGTTGCACTTTAAACCTAATTTATAGCAAATTTTTATAATAAATATATTCTTATAACGAGATTGGGGTAGTTTCTTTGTATACACAACATGTTTATTAAATTTATTTAAATTCATCATTTTTCCAAAACATAATAAAAATAATCTGTATCACTCACTCACTGACTGAAGGCAAAGTCGCTTAGTAGTCGCAACGATAGGTTAAAATAAGGTGGTTTCCCGTTGCCTTTCATGTGGCACATTGACTGAAAAAAAAATACATTCTTGGAAAACCTCTTAACTGCTATCCCGATGTTTAAATTCTTTTTTTTTCTTACTTTTGCAAAGGGTGACAAAAAATAAATTTGGTGTAGTATTACATAATAGGACCTTGGTAATGATTTTTGGTTTTGTGATTTTACCACATTAACAGTAAGTATCACAGAATCATTAATGTTGAAATGAAAAACGTGGTAGTAACTATCCCGGTGTTCAAATGCATTTTTTTTTATATTCCCAAAGGGTGACAGAAAATTATTTGCATGAGCTTTTATGCGTCAGGCCCTTAGGGATATTTTTTGTTTCTATGAATTTGGCACATTAACTGCAAATGCGAAAAAATAATACATATTTGGAAAACGTCGTAATTGCTATCCCGAGTTTCATATGCATTTTTCTCACTTTTGCAAAGGGCGACAAAAAATAATTTGAATATCTTATTATACACTAGGGCCATGGTAATCATTTTTTGTTTTTATAATTTTGGCACATCTACTGCAAATATCAAAAAATAATTCATATTTCGGAAACGTCTTAATTGCTATCCCGATTTTCATATGCATTTTTCTCACTTTTGCAAAAGGTGACAAAAAATAGTTTGCATCTCTTATTATACACTAGCGCCTTGGTAATCATTTTGTGTTTTTATGATTTTGGCACATTTACTGCAAATATCAAAAAATATGACATATTTCGGAAACGTTTTAATTGCTATCCCGAATTTCTTATGCGTTTTTTTTTTCACTTTTGCAAAAGGTGACAAAAAAATAATTTGCATGGTTTTTCATAGATAAGGGCCTTAGTAATAATTTTTTGTTTTTATGATTTTGGCACATTAACTGGCAATGCGAAAAAATAATACATATTTGGAAAACGTCTTAATTGCTATCCCGATTTTCATATGCATTTTTTCTCACTTTTGTAAATGGTGACAAAAAATAATTTGCATATCTCATTATACACTAGGGCCTTGGTTATCATTTTTTGTTTTTATGATTTTGGCACATCTACTGCAAATATCAAAAAATAATTCATATTTCGGAAACGTCTCAATTGCTATTCTGATCTCCATATGCATTTTTCTCACTTTTTTAAAAGGTGACAAAAAACAATTTGCATATCTTATTATACACTAGGGCCTTGGTAATCATTTTTGGTTTTTATGATTTTGGCTCATCTACTGCAAATATCAAAAAATAATTCATATTACCGAAACTTCTTAATAGTTATCCCGATCTTCATATGCATTGTTCTCACTTTTGCAAAGGGTGACAAAATATAATTTGCAATCTTATTATACACTAGGGCCTTGGTAGTCATTTTGTGTTTATATGATTTTGGCACATCTACTGCAAATATCAAAAATTAATTCATATTTCGGAAACGTCTTAATTGCTATCCCGATCTTCGCTTTTGTGATTTTGGCACATCTACTGCAGATGCGAAAATATAAAGGTGGTAATAGCTATTTCGATCTTCATATGTCTTTTTTTCACTTTTGCAAAAAGTGACAAAAAATAATTTGCATGAGTTATTATACATTAGGGCCTTGGTAATAGTTTTGCGGTTTTATGATTTTGCACATTAACTGTAAATATAAAAAAATAAGTCATATTTGAAAAAACTTAGTAATAAGTATCTCGATGTTCAAATGATTTTCTTTTATTTTCCAGAGTGTGACAAAAAATAATTTGCTTAGGTTGCTATACACTAGGTATTTCGTAACTTGTTTTTGTGTCTATTTTTATATTGGGGCCTTGGCTTTATTGTCCAATATTTGTCATTTGGGTACATGTAACCAAAATAACAAATAATACATACTAAAATTTAGTTTTCCTCTATGACTATGTTAATAATAAACGATTGGTTTAGTGTTATTAAGTTATTGCAAAACACTTAAGACAAATTCTTTTTTCTTCGGTAAGGTGTAGTACTATATAGCAATATATGGCTGGCATCTATGGCTAGCCATAAATTTACTACGTTGAATCCGCTTCACTGATATTGTGATCGCGACGATCCATCGCGCTTTCTGCTGACCCTACGTGTAAATCTATGGCTCGGAATTTATGGATAACTTCACGCAAACTTTATCCCAGTTATATTCAGCAAACATGTCTTATCTCTGCTGCATCGAACATGATGCAAATGCAACTATGTGAATCTTAAAATGCAACGGTTTTCCAGAAACTAAAGCTTTTAAGTTATTTACTTACCAATGCTACTATTTCTACCACTACGACTTTTTATTTATAATAAAAAATATGTACATTGTTTGCCTAAACCTGCCAGTATAATTTTTTGACAGCTATATACATATAGCGCGAGTTTAAAGCATGGAATAAATTCAGTTAATCAGATACACCTATCTTTTTCCAATAATTCGCAGACATGTCGATAAACATTTTATGTTGCGGTCTTTTCAAAAAGTAAAATAAATATCATACAGTGTGTGCCAAATTTAAGGTACGACCTCATCGTTATTTTTTTCAAATCCTACCCTAGTTTGTTTCTGTTAAATAGGTTTAACCTACACATTAATTTGAAAAAAACAGCAGATTTTAAATTTTTATTTTTATATTATTATAAATCTAAAGGAATTAGTAGCACGAATAAGAAATGAATGTTGACTTATTTTCCCAAGATAACCAGAAATGTGTAAAAAGAATTTTAATTCCGTTTATACTACTAACAAATAGTCAGTCGACAACAACCTAAGCATTTATTAAAGAAAATTGATTTAGATTATCTATTTTTTATTTCTGTTTTTAAAATAATATAATGTATATTTTTGTGGGAAGGAATATAAACTTGGTGGTTTAGCATAACTTGACATGTACTTTAGAAATAGCCAACAAAACAGTAGGATTGTCGGTTAAACAAATTATCGACGTCATATCTCAAATTTGGGACAACTTCATATTATTAAAGAAAGATCACAGCTTAAAAACCACTAATTGACATGTTGGCGCATTTGAAAAAGGTGTGTTTGATTAACTGAATGTATTCTAAGTTAGCAACACGCATTGTGTAATATGGCAGTAATAATGCTGATTATTGTTTATCTTTTTTTGTCTTTTCCTCAACGGCGACGTATTTCTGCGACTATGGCCAATCACCGACGACAGGGAGCACTTTCAACTCACTTTCCTTTAAAATTTGGCCGAACCCCGTTTTTTCTATAAGGAGGGTAGGGATATTCAGCGTGCCCAGCCTCGCACGGTACACGGGACTAACGACTTCACGACTCCTCAGTGAATCGGAACCTGCAGAAATTCAACCTGCTCCAACTTAATGATAATTTTACAGTACGGGCTGAAAAAATGAATGGGGAACCCTGGAAATCGAACCCTGTACCCTTGGATCCAGCGGCATACTTTCCTACCACTGGATCACTCAGGCTTTTTGATAATAATTGTAAAATATCTTTTGCAACAATTGGATATAATAATCTAAAATATATAACTCTATAACACTAAAAGTAGATCTCGTAAGTTTATAAAACAACAGTCATTATACACCTTGTCCTATTTTCGAATTAAGTTTTTGTGTTATCTTCTAAAAAAAGCAGGAGTTGGATTAATTTTAATTCAAAATACTATATTACAAAACAAAACAAAAAGGTACGAAAGATGCTCTCTTCTCTTAAGACCAGGAAAGCCTCTGGCCTTGACGAGATCCCAGCAATTGTTCTCAAAAGATGCGCACCAGAACTTGCTCCTGTCCTGACCTGTCTGTTTTAGACATCTTACAATAGAGGCATATTCCCTAAGTAACTGGAAAACTGCTCGAGTACAACCCGTCCCCAAGAAAGGATCCAAAGCGCTTCCTAGCAACTACAGGCCTATTTCTCTCCTTTCAGTCGCCTCTAAAGTGATGGAAAAGTATATAAACACCGAATTACTAAAACTTCTGGAAAAACACAGTCTAATCCACGACAGGCAGTATGGATTCCGTCAGCGCAGATCAACTGCCGACCTCCTTTCCTTTGTCACCCATTCTTGGAACAAGTCTATGAAACTACACGGTGAATGCCAGATTGTCGCTCTAGACATATCCAAAGCATTCGACCAGGTTTGGCACGCAGCGCTGCTTAATAAACCTCCGGTCTATGGCCTACCACCAAAACTCTGTACCTGGACAGCAAATTTCCTCTCCAACCGGAGCATTTCTGTTGTCGTGGATGGCCATTCCCCTAAACTGTATCCAATTAATGCAGAAGTCCCTCAAGGTTCAGCTTGAGCCTCTACTTTGTTTTTTCTCCACATCAATGACCTCCTCTCTACCACATCTAACCAAGTTCACAGTTACGCGGACGACAGCACTCTCATCTCAAATATACAATATTCTAAGCCTGTCTCTTTAGCTCAATTAGATGAGGAACGCAGACTCATGGAGGGTTCTGCCTCTGTAGATCTTCAAAAAATATTATACTGGGGAAGTAGAAATCTTGTACAATTCAACTCCACCAAATCTCAGTCTTGCTTTCTATCTCATAAGAGATGCACCAGCCCTAGACCCATCACAATGAACAACCAAGTTATTTAAAGTAATGAGACCTTTACACTTGTTGGCATATCTGTGGATCGAAATCTCAATTGGCACCAACATGCCACATCAATTGCAGAAGTGGCTGCTAAGAAAATAGGTTATCTCGTCCGGGCTCGCAAATACTTTTCACCAGATAATCTCTATACCTTATATACTTTACAAATAAGGCCAAACCTCGAATACTGCTCCCACATATGGGGTGCCGCTGCCGCTTTTACAGTCGCTATTCTGGACTCCATTTAGAAGAGAGCTATACGTCTCATCGGTGACACTACCATCACCCAAAGGCTGCCATCCCTTGCACACCGACGTGCCGTTGGTGACCTTGTTCTCTTTTATAGATATCTGCACGGGCACTGCTCAGATGAGCTTTCTTCCATAGTTCCTCCACCTGCTGCCCCCAACAGATCTACCAAGAACAGAGCGAATGCACCGTTTTACTGTCCAGGTCATAATACATAGAACATCTTGTTATGCCCGCTCTTTTGTCCCGAGGCCTTCCAAGTTGTAGAATTCCTTGACGGCACATGTTTTTCCTTCTCCTCAGAACCTCCACACCTTCAAGTCCAGAATTAACAAGTTGCCTCTTTCCTCCTTCTCGACACCCACGGAACGATAGTATTTAGGCTGTAAGCCCTCGTGGTGTGTTGTTGAAAAATTAATAAATAATAATAATAACCCTTTAAGTACGTTACGCCACAACATCTACTATAATTACTGAAAATAGTCCAGTATCAGTTTGACTGACTTATTAATTTAGACACCATGTCGATTTATAAATTTCGGTCGGAATATTTTTTGAGAATAAACTTTGGCAGAAAATTTTTAAAACAAGTTTCATTTCTTAGACAGACTAAATAGTTGTAAGTTTTAAATTACCAGTGGTTTCCTTAGACAGAGCCTACAATATGTTTTGTTGGTGTACTCATTAATCAAATGACCTTGTGGTTAGAAAACATTTTATGTCCGAATTTTCTTAAAGGGTTTCTTAAGCAATTACGGAGCGAGGGGGTTGGATACTGCCCACTAGACGATGTGCGTTAAACGTTTATTATGAGGCTACTATAACAGTTAAATAATGTAAGTACATATATTTATAATCTCGGAACCAAGACACCCTACAAAAAGGCATTATGGGAGCCGAGACTATAATGTAATGCGTGGGAAGTGTCATCGTTGCATTTTGTATTACAAAATACATATTATCATGTCGGATGACTCCTCCCCTTACATCAATAGATCAATAATTCGATAAAATTTAGAAAATATAACATATAGCATGGTTATTCTTTAGGCAAAGGAAAAGCCTTTGTTTGCTGCATTTTCGTTAACATGTACGGAAATTTAAATATCAAGTATTTAAAGTTAACAATAAAAAATGATTATGAAACACCCGTTAAAATTAGCTTCCGCAGTATACACTCTATCACTGTTGCACTTCTTACTATAAGCTTAGCAAGCATAAACAACATGCTACTGTTTTCCTTTAGGTAAAGGAATAATGTCTTCAATTTCTGCGTCTTCCTTAAAGTAATTTTTTAATTTTTAAAATTTCAATAAACTAAGCTTATTCATCCCCTTAATGACGCTAACTTTGTTAGCGAAACGATCGTCGGGTCAAAAAACTGTATTGTGATGAATTGGGTTCTCCAAATTGTACTTATCAGTGCTCATCACAGGTTCCAATCTTTACCCATTGTACAAAGCTAATTTCTATGATTATTGTTTCACAGCAGCACGACCAAGATGGAGTTCTCCTCAAAGAGAAGCAGTTAAGGAGACCATTAGAAGACATTCAAAGGAGTGAAGCAACCCCTCGATAGCTGAATGTGAACTTCTGATTGAAAATTGTCCAGTCTTAAACAAACGAACTCCCCAGTCTCTAAAACCTTACATTTCTAGTAGCACGAAAAAAGACAGACAATATGATAAATATTTCTTTTTAGTTATATTAAAATAAAATAACATAAAAATACATCAATGACTATTTATATTACATTTTACAAATTTGCCTACTTTGTACAAATTTTCTTCTACTAAATTCCTGAGTTCTCCACTTTTTCTGCATTTTCTATTTATTTACGACAACTATTTTCACTGATTTCTCACGTTCAATTCAAACCATAACACGAGAATTGTTTTTCATATGTAACTTATGCAAAAGCTTTGGTCATCATAGTTTTGTTAAGAGTTTAAATTATGTTACTTCCATTATGAAAACAGATCACATGCCATGTATTCAGATCCAGATAACTAATTACAATAATTTTGGTTTCTAGGAACTTAATGTATTACATTTTGAGATAAAACACGTGTGTTTTTAGACAATACTGTCATAAATACATTTTTATACACAATTTAATTAATTTAAAATAACTGGTAAAAAATTACAACACAAAATTTGTCTTTTATCATTTTTCTGCTTTACCACACCGCTGTGATAATTTATGTAGGCAAATAATTTAAAAATAATTTGTAGTCACTTTTTATAATTTTAATATTATTCACGAACTGCTTCACTGTAAAACTGTCAAGGTAAAGGGAATAAATAATGTATTAATTAAAACATATCATCTTTGTATACGCAGACCTTAAAACCGTAATGCTATCTGTTTAAGCGTACAACATAAAACTAACCAGAAAACTTTTATATATCCTACTAAAAAGTGCGGCAACACTGTGAGGTTAGGTCCAGCTACTTCCTTTTGGACATATTAATTTTTATGGCTGAAATGTCCAGCTACTTCCTTATAAACATATATAAATCCCAAGAGAGAAAGGTCCAGCTACTTCCGCATAGACACAAATATATATATATATATATATATATATATATATATATATATATATATATATATATATATATATATATATATATACAGGCTGTTTCAAAAAACATGCACCATCGCTCGTGGGGCAATTCCTTACTAAAAAATAAGAAAAAAGTTCCTGTGCACATGGGCCCGGAAACGCATAGTTCCAATATACAGGGAGTTGAATTTTAATTTTTTTTTTAATTTTTTATAAATAATTTCAAAACCACTGGATTGATTTTAATGAAACTTGGAACTTGAAAATGTATTATGAAAGTGCATATTTTTAAGCGAAAATCTGCTTACAACTGCGTCAGTGGCGTGCGTACGGGGTAACTGTAAAAATTCATTTGGGGAAAAAACATGTGCGCCACTGTCTTTTTCCAATTTTGATCAGTTATGAAGCTTATTACATAAGCCACAAAAGCTACCTCTTGGTATTTTTTCGTTCAGGGTATCCCCTAGGAGATATGATTAATTTGATAAAAAGGGGCAAAGTACCGATTAGTCGGCGTAATAATAATAATAATAATAATAATAATATATGTTTACTGCAACCATAAGAATATGAAAAACAAAACATACAGTAAACATTACATCAATAAACGTGCAAATAACTAACCTACGTAAAACTTATTGGTGATAAACATTGAAATGAATATTACAAACATTGATAAAAAATGATAAATAAAAAATAAAAATAAAAAATGAAAAAAGTAATCGTAAAGACACCATGATTTTTCCAAACTCTTGTTTTTTGTACATTACTCAATTGACTTTAATAACAAAGCTAAAGAAAATGTTGAAAGTGACCACCATTAGCGTCGTTACAATTATTTAACCTTCTGCGCAAAGATCTTCTTACTCTTCTGCAAATATTTTGATCTTTTCTAATGCTGTCAAATGCATATTCTATTCTTCCCAACAATTATTCTCGTGTATTTACTGGTGTTTTATACACTATTTCTTTTAAATGACCCCACAAATAAAAATCGAGAGGATTCAGGTCCGGAGATCGAGGTGGCCATGACACCGGACATCCACGACCAATCTATCGGTGACCGTATGTGTTGGCTAAATATGTTCTTACAACTGCTGCAAAATGTGCGGGCGCACCATCATGCTGGAACCACATTGTACCATTTCTCATAAAAAGCGGTAGTAACAACGGCAAATCATTTTGTAAAAGTTTAAATATGATTCATGGTCAAGACGATTCGGTAGAACAACAGGACCAATTATGTGATTTTCAATAATAGCAGCCCAAATATTGATGGAAAATTGATACTGCGAATTTGCAACTCTTAGAGAGTGTGGGTTTTCATCGGCCCATGTATGTAAATTGTGAAAATTTACGATACCTTTTCGCGTAAATGACGCCTCATCAGTAAATAGTACACGTTTAGAAAAATGTTGGTCGTGCCTAAGTTTGTTTAAGAACCACTGACAAAACATTACCCTTGGTTGAAAGTCTCTAGGTAGAAGTTCCTGGACACGTGTAAAATGATAGTGATATAAACTTTGATCCTACAGAGTTCTGTGAACTGATGATGCCGAAATATTACCCAGTTCGGTGGCAATAATTCTCGTACTTGTACTAGGATCACGTTCAACTCTATTTAATATTGCCTCTTCAACTCCTACAGTTCGGCGGTATCTTATGCGTTCAGAGTCAGCTTTTAAAGGTTTTAAAGAACCAGTTTCTCTCAAATGTCTTACAATACGTGGGAAAATATTTTTGTCAGGAATTCTTCTTTGCGGATAAGTTTCCTGATAAACTTGCACAGCTTGTCTAGCATTTTGATTTGTTTGTCCATAAATTAACAACATATCAGTCAAATCCGCTGAAGTGTACTTAATGAAAACCATCTTGAGAGGAGGAAATAATATTAATGAGCAGCTCAGTATCAACAAATAACTAAAAACGAATATACTGCACCGTATCAAAATTTAAAGAATAGCACGAAAACTCTTTTGACGCCTACAAAGCACTTCAAAATTGTAGAATTTAGAGAACTGTCAAAAATTATAGTTTCATGGCACTTTACGATTACTGTTTTCATTACTCCAACGAATCGGTATTTTGCCCCTTTTTATAAAATTAATCATATCTCCTAGGGGATACCCTGAACGAAAAAATACCAAGAGGCAGCTTTTGTGGCTTATGTAATAAGCTTCATAACTGATGTATCAAAATTGGAAAAGACAGTGGCGCACATATTTTTCCCCAAATGAATTTTTAGTTACCCCGTACGCACGCCACTGACGCAGTTGTAAGCAGATTTTAACTTGAAAATATGCACTTTCATAATACACTTTCAAGTTCCAAGTTTCATTAAAATCAATCCAGTGGTTTTGAAATTATTTATAAAAAATTAAAAAAAAAATTAAAATTCAACTCCCTGTATATTGGAAACTATGCGTTTCCCGGCCATGTGCACAGAAACTTTTTTTCTTATTTTTTAGTAAGGAATTGCCCCACGAGAGATGGTGCATGTTTTTTGAAACAGCCTGTGTATATATATATATATATATATATATATATATATATATATATATATATATATATATATATATATATATATATATATATATATATACACAGATGTGCTCATTCGCTAAAAGTGTAAATAATTTTAAGACTTGAAGCGTACCGCAAGTAGCGCCCTCTAACCGGTAGAGTAAATCTGGAAATGAGTAATTTTTTATTAAAATGAATAATTCACCTGTGCCAATTTTCAATACAATACGTTAAATCCTCTTGCAGATATCAAGGAAAATCGAAATTCAATTTCTTGCGAACACGCTTCTTCTCTATTAATTTTCGCGTTTGTAAATTTTGTTAGTTTAGTGACAGCTAATGATAAAGACATCTTCGTTGTCGAAATACGTATCCAGCGCATATCACTATGTTATTATTTTTGTGGTTTTTGCGGTGATTATGGTTTTTGTTTCAGTTTCCAACCACAGTGTCCAACCGCAGTATTTTATTTGTAAATTTGGCTAAATGTTAATATTTACATACCAGGAATCTACTGCTTACCATTACCTTTGGACCATCCTGTATTTCAATATTTTTGTATAAGCTCTCGTTATACCATAAGCTTCGGAAACTTGTTGCATATACGGCGCCTCCACCAAATGTTAGCAATCTTTCATGTCGCTTTCACTTTCACTTGTTCTTAATGGAGACGGTTTTCGATAACTACACTCACAGCTAAGTATAGCTATCGAAAGCCGCTCTTGACGTCATTACACAAGATAATTAACATTCATTCACATGCGTCTATCGATTTATGTGATAGCTGTTGGTGCTTTAGAGATGTTCTTATTCAAGGGTGGTGGCAACAGTTAAATAATTACAGCGATTGATGTTCATATTAATGTTTTTATTGTACTTTAGACTTTTATATAAATTATTTAATTATTTTTTTTCTCAAAATTCCAAAGACTCAGACCCTCATTTTATATATATATATATATATATATATATATATATATATATATATATATATATATATATATATATATATATATGTCAATTCCTCGAAAAATAATAAGCCGCTGATGATGAAATTCGGTAGCTACACCCTCCTTTTGGAAGTGGTTTGGATAAATGGAAAACAACAAAGCTATGACAACCGCGGTATGCAGGTTTATATTATAAAAAGTATATTTGTACCATAATTGGGATCTCTAAGTTAAAAGAAAAAAATATATAAGCATTTAATCTGAAAATGGCATATTCGCTGGTCCTAGTCAGTTTAGGAGACGTAACTTCATAACTAATTTTGATTGATTCCCAGTTCATTGCAAATATTGAATAACTCCGCTTACTTTACCTACTTTTATGTTAGAATGCATTTCGAATTTTGATTCGCAAAGTGCTTAAAATATTTTATCAGATACTTGGCCAATAAAATTTTGAGTTCTATTTCTTATCTAATTTCGCAGCCATTATTATATAAACAATTACTTAATTATTATTAATATATTGTGAATTATTCACTCGTACTGCTTTTTTTCATTTTTTGTGATAAGTAATTTCAATTAATTTTTTTACGGTTTTTTTGTGAAAACAAGGCTAATGACGGACTGTTTACTGTTGCCCTAACTTAGTGAAACCATTCTATGCTTAATACGACGTAGCGACTTTTTCTGTCGCTTCGCAAGTGCGTTGTTTTCCTCCCTGCAACCGACTGCGCTTTTTACGGCGTTCTCTGTGAAGCCAGATAAAAGTTTTCCTATTCACGGGTGGTGGCAACAGTTAACTAATTAATTGATGTTCATATTAAAGACTGCTTCAGGGTTACAACGCATTGTCCGTAGTTTGATGCTGTATAAAGGATGTAGGTGTAGAAAAATATGTCTTACAAGTCGTTAAATATAAAAATCGTTAAGTCTGTTACATTAACTAGACCTACAAAATAAATCATAGGCTCGAAAAACTTTATGTAGAATGATATATTGATACCTTGTAGCCTGGAAACTATCCTATAAGCAAAAAGTATGGACGCAGCAACTGCGTTATGGTAGCGAATTTTTGTAAAAATGTGTATAATTACAAATATAGCAGTATAACCTATATAGTATTAACAATGTACCATATGTCATTAAAATAGCTTTGTGTTTCAAAAAGTACAAACATTATCCGAAAACATATTATAAACTTAAAAAGTTCCAGAAAAAACTTGTCCGATTTTCCTCTTCCAGCTATTTACACACCTGCCAAGATATAATTATTCACAAACAGTTTTAGGACTAAAACTGAAAAAAAATTATGAAAATTTGCAAAAATTTCTTTTATAAAATTCACTATTTTTTTACAGAAATTACTTTCAGTAATGTTACACAAAATTATATTTTTCGCATTTTTTTTTTAAATAACTTACTAAACATTTATTATTAATTACCAACATATCACAAAAATCTTACAAAAAATGATTTCTACGGAAACATTTATCTGAAAACTTTTCAAATTCAGCCACTATTTGAGAGTGCCTGTATACGGCAGCTCGCTTTTTTCGACGAGTAATACAAACAAAAAGCTCTCTGAGTGCACCATTTCCATGGGGCTCCGCTATCTATTGGTAAAACGCCGTATCACAATTTGTGATATGTATTTGCGATACGTGCCGAAAACGTGAAAAGTGGCAAAACAATTGAACTAACTCAAATACGATGAACGATATAAATTTTTTTTCCTTACAAACATGCATTATAATTCGATGGAAAATAGAAAAATGCGATAACATAAGGGATGTCCTATTAGAAAAAGAAAGTGTGTATCACCAACGGCTTATGGGCCACCCTGTGATTGTCAAAATAGGTTTATAAGATTCAGCTCGAGACGCCCTATAATTAATGTACATAATTTTTTCTCATATCATGTCTAATAACGGATTTATTGAGCTTCACCGCAGAAATGCGTGACCCTGTATATGTGTAAATAGACAAAAACTGAAACTGACCCCGTATATGGGTTTTAGGGGTTCTAACTCGCTCTCATTTGAAGAAATCTTTTTAAAATTCATAAGTCGCCATCTTCTCAATAACGAATTTTTTCTACGAAAATTCCTAAAACATAGAGTATTACCATAAACTGTATAGCTGGAACTACTGCCAAAGCATCGGAAAGAGGGTCTATTTAACATTGATTTTCCGAAAAATATTGTAAAATGAACGACAATGATGGTTGAAGCTGAAACTTAAGGCTTTGTAAAACACAATTTCTTCTACATAATCCGTATTTGGTTCAAATTCGTGGTCTGAAAATTGCAAATTTTGACGCTTTAAATCCCGACTTTGACGTTTTAGGAAGAAAAATTTTTAAATATTCAAAATATTTTTTCTGTTGCTTTTTTTGCCTTTTTGCGTCAAGAAAACCTAACAGTTGCCCCTAATATTAATCTGGTTTATTTGTTGTTGTGCTTTCTTCTGATCACCAGTGGCACCAGTGAATTTTTTTCTTTAAATGTCTATAACTTTTTATTTCTTTTAACATAGAGATCTGAATTTGGGCGTGTGAGGTAAGTTTGACGGTAGAAACGTAAATTTGGTTGTCATAGCTCTGTTATTTTCAGAGATACAAAAATTCGACAGAAAACCCAAAATTTTCTCGGAAAAAGTGGTCCGATTTTCCTGGCTAACGAACTTATCCAAGAAATTTACCAAATTCCGTCAAAATCGACTCATTAGTTTTCGAGTTATTAGTACAATATATATATATATATATATATATATATATATATATATATATATATATATATATATATATATAATAAACACAGATCTCCTTATTAGTAAATTTTGTGTTTTACGAAAAATTCGCTAAAAGTGAATTTAGTTCTTATGGCGACAATAAGGAACCAAATCCCAAGTGACAAAAATTTAAACTTCGGCAACTCTTTTTAGAACTTAGTAACGTTGGCAAGCCTTGTCGAAGTGTTAATAGTTCTACACAATACATCTGGGCAAGACATAACACATCACAGTAGACACCACTTTTTTTTAAATAAATAATATTTACATACTTGACAAGTCTTAAAATGAAAGGTTCTTATCCGACACAGAATATGTTCGTCTGCAACAAAAGTCGTTTGTTTCAAGATTTGTGAAATAACGCACATATTAATTAGAGCTCAAGGAACATGAACACTTTGATTTAGGATTAGCTTATTCCTACCTGATTATATTAGTGTTGAAAAGTGGAAAGAAATATATTGCACCTTTTTGAAAAAGCTTTCTGAAACTTTTTTGGTCGCCCTGTCACTACAGACGAAACGTGGGTCCATCACTCTAAGACCAAACAGCAATAGAAATTCCGGTACTCCACCAACTAGAAAATTAGGTGTTAAAAAGCCGACTGGCAAGGTTCTTGCTTCAGTTGCTAGGACAAAGATAACATAATTCTACTGATTTTTTTTGGAACTACATAGAGCTGTCATGGTAGCATACTATAGTTAGTTGTTAATTAAATTATGCGGGAAAATTATGGAAAAAACGCCGCGTATTACTACCGACGTGTATGTTCTTCTTGCAGAACAACCTCCCTATTCACATGTCGTTGATTACACTGCAATCAATTCATAAAATTGATTTAAAATTAGTTGACCACCCGCTCTATTCTCCGGATTTAGCGCCATCAGATTATTATTTATTCCCAAAGCTTGAATAAGATTTAAAAGATAATCAATTTTCAACAAACAACAAAGTCATATGTGTCGTTCAGAAGTGATTTGAAGACCAGTATAAAGAATTTTATAGGCGTTTAGAATTATTCTGAACATTCTGCTAAATATGCAAGTCTTATAAGAACAGATTGTGTTGGTTAATACATTTTTATTTTTAAAAATTTATGGGTTTTCTTTTGTAGGGTAAAGTCTTTTATAATACCCCTCGTAAGTAGAGAGACCTTTAAAAACAAATAAGTTTCTTCAAATACAAATTGCCCTCAAATTTGTATTAACTTGCTGCTTAAAAATATTGGATACTTTCGAACGGTTATTGTTTTCATGCCATCACTAAAAAAAACGTCCTGTTATTAAAGATGTACAAAGCACATTTTAATTAAACTTTTTTAATCGAAGAGGATCATACGCCTGAGGCCTTCACGTGATTTACTTTTTGCTGTTTACCTGCGCATTGTATACCCATTCTAGTTCACTCTTTTTATTGTCTAAAAGCTTTGGTGGTTGCTTGATGCAGTAGATCTTATCGCCTTCCAAGTGCTGACTCAAATTTATAGCCATGGAACTACACGACTTCCCTCTTATATAGCACAGCAGTTGTTTTGTGCATATAATTTACATACATCTACAAATATCGAGACACCACTATACATGAAAACTATTCTTATTCAAGAATAGAGAAAAGAACAAGAGTGTTTCGCTTTTGAGACTGGACGTGTGTTGAATGATGGTCATGGAACGTTGACTTTAAAATGCAGCTAGGTTCACAACAATATCTCCCTAGCGCTTTAAACCCACGATTAAGATTTCATTTTAAAATATCTTATCGAAGAACTTGAACGTATCTTCCGTAGACATATTTATAATCACGTAGAAGGAGGTATTGCAACTTTTCTTACATAGAATGGGAACCAACAACAAAGACTTACACAGTTAGCAGAACTTGTCTACAACAATTCTACTTTAAAAAATATGTATCTTTATCTATCACTCCTCAACGGCATATATGACTTCGTTGCTTGTCGCCAATAGTTTACGATCCAAATACTTTTTAAGCTTTCGGAAAAAGTAATAGTTTGCGGTGCTACAACCGTAGAATAGGGCGTGTGGTCAACCAATTTTATTGTTTGCGGTAGAATCAACAATTTGTGAGCAGGGGCATAGTTTTGGGAAATAGCTCACCTCATGGGAGTTTTCCAACACGTTCATTCTCAATTTTCTCGCATTATTTAGTTAACGACACACCATAATATGCTTCCGTGACATTTAAGAAAAGCCAGCTAAAATCACACACTAACTAGATATCAATATACTATAATATGTATCAATATAATATTAATTGGTAAGAGTGGCTCGCTTGCAACCATTATCACAATACCACACTTAGAAAAAGTTCGGGACGCAAGAAGGCCGTTATAGTAGTGAATTTTCATGACAATTGTACACTACTATTAAAACTAATTCTTTAAATTTAAAGAGATCGGTTTTAGAGTCCCAGTTAGCGATTATTTGAAAAAAAATATATTTCACATGGAGCTAAACAATTAAAGTTTTGTCTTAGATATATTATAATATGTAAGTACTGAAAGTGCCTTTAAAAAAATTGTGTTACAAATTTCATTTAAGTTACAAAAGTTTTTCAGGAAAAAATTAATTATTTACAAAGGGAATGTACCTGTCAAATTATAAATATGGCAGGTATTTTCCTTATTAATTGCTTGCATGGTTTTGTTTTAGTCAACCCATCTACGTTTGCAAACAATAAACAAAAAGATTTGTTAAAACAAATTTGTAGTTATCCGCGAAGCTCATTATGTTATTTTTCTTTAATTTAGTACCCACGGTGCATTTGCATAGGTGTTACTATGGTTCAAGATTGAAGGATCTAGCTTAATGGGAAATTTATTGAGCTACCAGATTTAAAATATTTTTACGGAAATTTTCCATAACATACTTGCTGCACCCAGGCCCTTCCGACACTTATTTGCGGCTGATGTATCCATACTTTTTGAAAATGACAAAATATTTCAGCTTACTATGTAAGACTGGCAAACAAGGCAACCTCAAAATCATTCTTGGAAAAAAATATTTTAAAATCAAATGAGATAACAATTTAAACATAAATTGAAAATCTTGGTTCGCTGCTTCGTCGCGGGGGTGCTCCTTCCCCTTCTGCGTGCCTACAATCACACTCAATGCATAAACAAGAACAATGTAAACAATAAAAATTTATTTGGAGCAACCCCTAAAAAAGTTACGGGACCTGCGGTGAATATAGAGGTTCTGCGCGCGGTAAACAGGATTCTAAGGAGGTATGGCCACAGCATAATATTGATTACGCTGTGGCATAGCTGCAAAATGGGATAAAGGCAGCTTAAAGGGGTCCAGCTAAGCTGTTTCTTTTTCACTTTCCGCTCACACTTTTTATATTCTTCCGCTCAGCACCCCTATTCACTCAAGGTCCCGTAACTTTCTTGTGGGCTGTTTGCAAGAAATTCTTCTTGTGGTTTGGGCATCCAGAAGGGGTTCTAAGCATATTTCCGAAAAGATTTTTCTAAACACTTAAACAAATTGAATCATTTTCATTGAATTTTTTATTTATTAGTATAGATTCGCATGCTATTATTTAGCGCTTTTGGACGCAAGCTTTGCCCCGGTATTACGAAAGATATGGTCCAAGGCTGACATTTTACAAATCGGTTGTACATTGTACACAGCTCTATCTATAAAATTTTGTGTAAACTAGAGAGGTGTCGTGACAACATACTATCTGGTCCTGCACCGAGATGGCGTCCCTGTCGTATTTCTC
This sequence comes from Tillus elongatus, assembly GCA_964006375.1. Classification (NCBI taxonomy): domain Eukaryota; kingdom Metazoa; phylum Arthropoda; class Insecta; order Coleoptera; family Cleridae; genus Tillus; species Tillus elongatus. The sequence continues at coordinate 56,589,202 of OZ023264.1, forward strand.
ACAATATTCTCCAGTCCGACATGTTGTAATAACGTCCATTGTTTTGGTTTTTATCTACGATTTATTTAAATAGCATAGCAGTACAGAAAGCGACATCTGGCTTTGTCCAACATTGTATATATTGCATTACAGAATCTGAAGTAATGTCGGGGATTATTTTATTATTAATTTCGAATAACTTTATTTTCCTTTGGTTAAACGACTTGAAAATTAATATACAACCACGTCTGTCTATTTTTTTAAGTTGTAAAATTTCGTTTCAATCACTCAGACAATTTGAGGGATATTGTGTTTTAAAAAAGATTTATTTTTCTGTTAAGAAAAGTTGATGAACGAACCAATCCAAGCAATTAGCAAAATAAGGGTAATTCCCAAATTTGGTCCAAATCAATGAAGTATTTTTTTGAGTTATCGGTTGGATATATATATATATATATATATATATATATATATATATATATATATATATATATAACATTTTAACTGACCATGGAAATGGGTCCCAGAGGCCCTAATTCGCACTCATCTGAAGAAATTTTCCGAACGTCTCACAATCGATACCTCTTTATTAGTGAATTTTCTTATTGAAAATTCACTAAAAGGTGGAAACACACTAAATCCGATAAATTTAGAGGACGCTCCGAAAATTGCACACGTGACAATACATTTGTAAGGGGGACTTATAGGTTTAATTAGACAAAAACATTAATTTTAAGTCGATACACTTTTCAGGCTTAATAACAGCAGGTATGATAAAACAATTCTAGATAAATTTGCATACAGTGTGTCCACGTTAAGGATTAACAACCCAATTAAAATCGTTATTCATTAGGCAATTTTGATTTACTGTTACGTAGGTATTCAAAGTGCGCATTCAACGAATGGACAACTTTATTGTTGTGCTGTAATCATGGCCAACTTTGACCTTTTCTGGGGTCAAATTTCAATAAATGTTATTAAACTGACGATTAAGTCATATATATAATTCCTTAAAACCACATGTACCTTCATTCTTCTAAACTACAGGGTCTTCGAAAAAAACATTATTTTTCAATTACGTTTAACGTATGAAATGATTTATACAAAATGTAGCGTTAGCGACTTCTTTAGAAGAGAACGGATGACGGCTTGTCATTTGAAATCTTTTAAAACCTACCTGTACTTGTTTTCGTTTTTTTTTTGAACTACAGGGTCTTTAAGAACAATTTTAAGGTTATCGTAGTTTTTGTTTTAATTATGAATAGAAGTGATGCAAGATTCTTTAGTTATTACTATTATCTATATTAGTTAGCCTAATTGTTTTAACTCTTGGTCGGTTTGTTGTATGTTGCATGCTAGAGTAAAACCTGATTTCTTCCTACACTCTGGCCTCTGACAACTGGGTCCCGCTGTTTTAGGTCGTCCCGCATTTTGATTATAAATTTGCCGCAAATCCCTGCACTGAGGTTGACAAGCCTACCTACAAGTCCCAAGACCAAAGAAGAGCTTTGTGGTCGCAATAAAGAATCATGTTAGAGTATAACTACACAACAGTTAAAAAGTGTAATAAGCAATAATCGTCGACGTATTGAAAAGTGTGTTTTAAGGGAATTCGCCGAATTAATCGACATAATTAACATTTAGCCTTTTACCAACTGGTCACTTAATATAAATTCGACTGTACGTGAACTACATTTCGAGGAAGTATTGCAAGTGAACCAACCCCGTAAGTTAGCACCAACGTCGTCGCCATAAATCCTCGCCTGACGCGGATCTCCGACATGGGCGCCGAGAGATCTGCTGTAGCAACAAGTAGAGACCTATCAACGGCCAGGAGAGCCTGGGCTTGGAGAGCAACAGGCAACCAGCAGAGAGCAACAGGGAATTCTGCCGCCACCGACGCCGACGTGTCGTGGCTACAGCATAGCCGCCTCAACGTCGAGATCAACAAGTAGATCTGGTGCCCGGCTGGCTCCCATGGCCTCGCCCTCCTCTCCATAACCCCGTGTCATTTCTCTCCTCCTCCTGATTTCTCTACTCTCCGCCTTCGCCTTGGCAGTCTGCCAACAATCACGGCAACCAGTTGCTCCGGAAGACCTTACGAGGGAGATGTTTTATACTTGAATCAAATGATACCTTTAGGTTACATTTTAATAATAATACAGAACGTGCAAACAAATTAAATATATGATCAACCAAAAATATTGAAACGCAAAAGAAGTGTGGGTGCAAAGAGATGGAAAATTACAGCAAAGGTTAAGACGGATCAAATTTACCTGTAGGTAAAAAGACTGTGATATAATCAGGAGCAAAAGTAAAACCATAATCCGCAATGATGGAAATGTATTAATAGAGAAGGAAGACACTGCTAGATAGTAGAAAACTTATCTGGAGGATTTGCATCACGGAGAAAATTAATTGTGAAGATGATTATACGACCTGGGACTGCCCATTTTAATAAAGGGTTTAAAAAAAGCCCCGTCGAAGCTTAGAAAAAAATGCTGATTTAGACTAAGAAACACTGGGATGTTTCAAAATTCTGGAAAAGAAGTTAACGAAGTACGTATTCAATTCAACGCGAAATGGTGTTAACCAGAAGAGCTGCCCATTGAGTATAAGAAGAACAAGAGTAAATGCATTACTATTACAAAAACAATTAACGCGCGGAAATGCAACCAGCACAGGGACATACGTGTACAGAGTAATGTGGCGAAGATGCTGCTAATCATAATGAACAATGGATTAAAGGGGAAAATTTTGAATTACCTGAATCAGATAGTTGACATTTACACCCCACAGAAGAACTGGAGATGCTCTGCTAGCACTCAACACAATAAGATAAAGGGGGCTCGGGGTTACTAGAATTGCCTTTATTTCTTTGGTGTAACTACAAAAAAGTATTTCATAATGTGGATTGGAAAACATTGTTTTATATAATGAGTTGAGCTGGACCGAGTTGGTCAGGCAGGCGCACTATTCCCAGTCCATACAAACAGCAGAGCATCATAATAGGCATATTAACACATACGAAATTGAAGCTAAAATAAAAAAGTTTTGGACGCAGCAAGTGCGTTGTAGTAGTGAATTTTCATTAAAATGTTTTAATAGCAAATATGTCTTTTAGTGAATTTTCTTTTAAAAAATTCACTAATGAGGAGATCCTGACTTTTGAATTTTGAAAAAATTTCTTCAAATGAGCGCTAATTAAGATCCCTAGAACAAATAGCCGGGATCAGTTTCAATTTATATATATATATATATATATATATATATATATATATATATATATATATATATATATATATATATATGTATGTATGTATGTATCACACCGATAACTCATAACATAATAAGCCTATTTTTATTAAATTTGGTGAATACCTTCCTTTTGCAAGTGGTTTGGATAAGTTCGTTAGGCAGGAAAATCGACCCAAGTTTTCCCGGAAAATTATATGTTTTATTTCGGAAAAAAAATATCTCCGGAAATAAGAAAGTAAGGGAAACCAAATTTGGTACGCAGGTTTATATCATTATAGGTAAGTGACCTACCAAAATTTGAAGGTTAAAAGACAAAAAAGTTACAGGCATTTAAAGAAAAATAAATTGGAGTTTTCCTCAAAACGTCGAAGTCGCGATTTAAAACGTCAAAATTGACAACATTTAGGCAAAGAGCTTGAAACTAATATGGGCTATGGAAAGAAAATGTCTCAAGAAGAATATTTTACAAATCCTGGAGTCTTAGCTTCAGCCATCATTGTCCTTCATTTTAGTAAAATGTTTCCAGAAAATTCATTTCAAATAAACCCTTTGTCTGATGCTTTGGCAGTAGTCTTACTTAGAGAGTTTATCGTGTAATGGTATATAATTTTGATGGAATTTTCGTAAAAAATCAATAAAGCTCAATATATCCGTTATTATTCAAGATATAAAAAATTGTATACATTAATTATGGGGTGTCTTGAGCTACATATTAAAAAATATTTCTACAATAACAAGGTGGCCCATAAGTCATTGGTGATACTAATTTTCTTTTTCTTTTTAATCGAACACGCCTTATGTTATTGCATTTTTGCATTTTCCATCGACATATAATGCATGTTTGTAAGAAAAGCAATTCTGGAAGCAGCAAGTGCGTTATGGTAGCGAATTTTCATTAAGTGCTTCAAATTTGAATAGCTCAATTTGCTATTAACCTATAAGGTTGACCAAGAAATCAGTTTTTTTTGGGGACACTTTAAGTTTGCTTTAGTAAATTTTGTACATTTTCAAACAATTAAGTTATTTTGATGAAACATGGCACATTGTTTCTACTATCTAGGTTGTACTAATAACCAAATTTGATGCCTGCTCTCTTAAAGAAAACACATATTTGCTATTAAAAAACATTTTTATGAACATTCACTACCATAACGCACTTGTTGCGTCCAGACATTTTTTTATAAAAGCAGCAATCAAATTTGGTTACCCATATAGTAGAAACAATGTACCATATTTCATCAAAACAACTTTATTGTTTGAAAAAGTACATTTTTTCGAAAATAAACTAAAAATGTTCCCTAAATACTGGTCTGATTTTCCTGGTCAACGAACTGCATTTTTCACAACGCGTTAGGGAGTTTTTGAACAGAGAGTTTCCAGAGCAATAGATTGGGCGTAGAGGTGCTATTGAGTGCCCCCCTAGATCACCGGATTTAACTCCTTGAGATTTCTTTTTATGGGGCCATTTAAAGAGTAGAATTTACGCAACAGAACCGGATTATCTGGAAAAATTATGACGACGCATTGTTGAAGAATGCCGTCTAATAACTCCAAAAATGGTTCAGAATGTCAGAGCTCGTTTTGAACAAAATTTGTACTTTTGTATGGAAGCTGGTGGTCAACAATTTGAACACTTACTTAACTGAAAAAACATTTTTGTACATTTGATTTTGTTTTTTAGTTTTTTTTTAACGAAAAATTTACTAACTGGTGAATTTCTTATCACAATGAATGAAATACGTTCTTCCAACTCCAACTGTGAATAATTTTTAAACGAGTTGATAAAACTTCCAAAAAAAAAAATAGTGTGCGGAATTCAGAAAAGAAAGAGCTTTTAAATTATGTAACACTCGACCCATGTTCCCTATTTAAAATATAAGGGCCACCACCCTTAAGGGGTTGATGTGACAAAGTTGAGTTTTATATCAAAACATGTCCCCCTCAATATTAAAATTGACGTGTTTCAGCGTTTCTTTAAAAAAAATCTGGACGCAAATCGGTCTGTTTCATTTTCAATGCGCCACCCTGTATATCTAAACTACATACGATGAAATACCGGATGATGCCACCTACTAAATTGTTTTCAGTCAATGGCGACACGATAAACGGCGGTTACTTTCGATAACTTAAGATTAGCTATATTATGTCCAGCGTCAATCATATGTATAGCAACGCTAGATTTCTCCGCTCTTATTGAAACTGAACCGAATCATGTGCTTTTAGTGAATTTTCGTAGAAAAAAAATCACTAATGAGATCCCGACTTTTGAATTTTCAAAAATTTTTTGCAAATAAGCGCGAACTAGGACCCCTAGAACCCATATCCGGGGTCAGTTTCAATTTATATATATATATATATATATATATATATATATATATATATATATATATATATATATATATATATATATATATATGTATATGTATATGTATGTATGTATGTATGTATCACACCGATAACTCAAAGAATAATGGGCCGATTTTGATAAAATTTGGCATGTACCTTTCTTTTGTAAATGGCTTGGATAAGTTCGTTAGTCAGGAAAATCGGACGAGGTTTTCCGGGAAAATTTTGAGTTTTCATTTGAAAAAAATTTTTATCTTAAAAAATAAAAAATCTATGATAACCAAATTTGGTAGGTAGGTTTACGATATAAAAAGTAAACTATACACCAAAATTTAGATTTCTATGTTACAAGAAAAAAAGTTATAATAAAATATATATATTTTTTTAATCGAACACGCCTTATGTTATTGCATTTTTGCATTTTCCATCGAAATATAATGCATGTTTGTAAGAAAAGAAATTCTGGACGCAACAAGTGCGTTATGGTTGTGATTTTTTTTTAAATGCTTCAAATTTCAATAGCTCAATTTGCTATTAACCTATAAGGTTGACCAAGAAATCAGCTTTTCCCGAAGCACTTTAAGTTTGCTTTCGGAAATTTTTGTACATTTTCAAACATTAAAGTTATTTTGATGAAAGATGGTACATTGTTTCTACTATATAGGTTATACCGATAACCAAACTTGATGCCTGCTTTCTTAAAAAAAAACATAGATATTTGCTATAAGAAAACATTTTATGAAAATTCACTACCATAACGCACTTGCTGCGTCCAGACTTTCTTTTTTTAAATTCTTAATTGACAGTCTTATCATCAAACATTTAGATAGTATGGCGGGGATATGTCGACGGTATTTTGCCGTGTTTGGCCACAGTAAAGATATTCAATATTTTTTTAGTAAGTTAAATGGTAGATTCAATCCAATAAAGTTTACTTACGAAGTGGGAACAACAACCAATTACCCTTTTTTACACCCTTATCACCAAAGATGTAGGCTGGTTAGAATTTTACGTTTATAGGAAAGGCGTCCGCAACAGGCACCCACAAAATTTTACGAATCTAGATGTGGGACCACTTTTTGATAAAGCGCCTAAAAATTCATGTTGTTTTCAATAATAGCTGCGTGCACCAAGCGCCAACTGATGAGTTTAACCGCTCATCTGTTGATATAATTCAGTGGTTGGAAATCTTATGAACGCATTGTTGACTTCAACCAGTATTTTGTAACATTTGTCTGTCACTTTGAAATTGCGCACTATAATTTGTAATCGTAACACAAAAGCAAAGCAAAATTCTTAAAATCGAAAATGGATAACAAAAATGATGACCAACTTAGTCCACATAATTCCAATGGAATTAGCTGACGATCTAATGGCTGATTCGATGTGATAGGACTGGCGATAGAAAATTTAGTTAAGTGGAACAATTTCATGGTTACTTACTACCGATGCTCCAACATTATGTTGAATTAGTCAGCGAAAATTAATTTCTCTTTGATAAATTGGCATTAGTTACAGCATGTGATACGTGAAAAACAGATAACGTTAGGTTTTTTTTTTCCCTAGTGGGACATTTACATTTTCCTTGGTTCATGTCACAGCCTTGGTTTTAGACAAATATTAGCAAAGATTCTACATATCTATCAAGACTCACACAGAATTATTTGAAAAAACGTTTACATCATTCAACTGTTGAAAATTGATTGCATTGTCAACACTACTGACCGGAATATTGCCAAACTCGAATGGCCTTTTGATCCTTTCGAGAGTACATTATTTCCGGGAAATCATGAGTTTGTTCGCGAGTATAAAAACCTGACCTGACCTGACCTGACCGAAATATTGCCAAACTCGAATGGCCTTTTGATCCTTTCGAAAGTACATTTTTTCTGGGAAATCATGAGTTTGTTCGGGAGTATAAAAACCAACAGATATAGTACCAGCAATTGAGACAATTACATACGACATTAAAAAAAATACTTAACAACATTAGACCGGTATAAACAAAAAGGAAGTTGATAAACAAGTCGGTAAACTAGTACCAAATAAAAGACGCACTGTAATAGACACATAAAAAACCGGGACCTCTTACTTTTTAAGATACTTTTTTGTTAAAGAAAAAGCAAGAAAGTAAGTGATTAAAGTTTGCAAATACAACAATTTTAGAAATACAATCGCCATCTTTTATAAAAGCTTCCCTCGTATCCGCATCCTGTTGCATGAATTCCTACATCCTTGAGAGCTGACAAACAGCAACTAATTCCTACACTCTAGGCAAAAAATTGGCTTTTTTTCACGACGGCCTGTCACTTTACTCAGTTTTTGTCAAACAAAAACGCTAAATTCCAGCGAGTTTTTGTCCACTATACCAAGAGTGACGGATGATCATTCCGAGGAATATTCTGATGCGGTTTCTCTTCAAACACGTTCCTTAGATCGCTCATACATATTGGATCAAATCAGTAGTGTGCATTTTAGCAGATTAATATGAAACTATAGGGACATTCCTCTTCATCACAGTCTAAGGGTGATGTCGCCTTGTTGTTGTAACTTTATGACATCCTGTAGAATGCTTCTGTGGTATTCACTCTACAGGTGATTGTGTGTGTGTGTGTGTATGTGTGTATGCGTGTGTGTGTATGAGAGAGAGAGAGAGAGAGAGAGAGATTTTTGGATGACCTCGAAAGCTAAGTCCATTGGCCACAAACTGCTTTTCAAGACAGACGAGATATAACCAGAGGGTCTAACTAAATAATCAAGCAGCAAGAAGCTGAAAGTTTATACCTTACAAAAGTGTGTGTTGTTTGTGTGTTTTTGTTTGTCTAACCTCGGTCTATTTCCACGACTATGGCCAATCACCAACGCCGGGGAGCGGTTTCACCTCACCATCCTGGAAATTTGGCCAAACCCCTGTCTTTCTGTAAAGAATGTAGGGATATTTAACGTGCCCAACATCGCATTGACACGGAACCGATGGCTTTACGCCTCCTCCGACGAGCGGAACGTGCAGACATTCAACTTGCTCAAATACAATGCCATAACCTCGGTTGACGTTAATGTTATGAAAAATTGGAAGGAGAAACCTCGGATCGAAACCAGTACCCTTCGGTTCAGAGGCACGCGTTCCTACCACTAAACCACCGAAGCTCTACCTTACAAAAATATACCTACCCCAGTTAAATTGTATATCTAATTAGTTATTATGATAAATGTTTTTAAAACCGTTCCGTTTCCAGTTCTGCCGGAAGTGACACCTAACTGTAGACGCGAAGCAACGTGCCGCCACCTAGTTGCGGAACCAAGTAGTATGTTAATAAAATAACACAAAGTGTTAAAAAATACAGACTGTATACAACCAACTAACAATTTAGTAAATTGTCAGCCCTGGCCTATTTCTACCCTAATATAGGGACAAAGTGTGTAAGGCTAGATGTATTCTCGCCACAATTAGAACCGTAGACTGGGTTCGCTCTAATTAGAGCTCTTCAGTACGGCATACTAATTGTAGCGAAAATACACCTATAAAGTAAAACGGCTATGGTAGCCAGCCTTCCAACACTAAGCGAGTGGTAGACACGAAGCAACGTGCCGCCACCTAGTTGCGGAACCAGGTAGTATGTTGTCACGCCAGCTCCAAATAACACAAAGTGTTAAAAAATAGACATTGTATACAACCAACTAACAATTTAGTAAATGGTCAGCCCTGGCCCATTTCTACCCTAATATAGGGACACAGTATGTAAGGCTATATGTATTCTCGCCACAATTAGAACCATAGACCGGTTTCGCTCTAATTAGAGCTCTTCAGTGCGGCATACTAATTGTAGCGAAAATACACCTATAAAGTAAAACGTTGCTTTATGATGTATGCCTTTGATGTATCAATCTACGCATGGTAGCGCACTACTCTGTCTTTGTCCGGCATCAGACTTTAATTAAGTTGTTTCAATTCATATCTTTCAGATTTTTAATTTGGAAAAAACTCCAAATGTTGTGAACCAAATTACTTAAAATTCACAACAGAGGTTTATTGGCACCATTTCTAGCTACATGTAAAGTCTCATTCCAGTTACTTTCATACTTTCAAAAATATAGCGTATTCGAAAATATTTTTGTACACTTTTGGGGGCAAAATATGTCCGTTATAGTTGATTTTACGAACTCGTCCGCGATTGTAACAAAATGAAGACACACGCCAAGTTTCGTTCAAATTAGTATTTTTTGAGTTCACGCTCGGATACATACATACAAACGTGTATATATATATATATATATATATATATATATATATATATATATATATATATATATATATATATATATATATATATATATATATATATATATTGTTGTTGGTGTGATAGAAATACGATAGTTTAACCTTTTTTGGGACATATTATCCCAATGCATCTTGTTTTATATCTCCGATAGACTGTCGTACTGGTTCCGATTTTTCGGCAGAACAAAAGGAGATATTTCTGGGCTATTTTTCCTTATGGTTCCCACCAATGACCCATTATACTCTTCGAAGTTTTCTCTGGTATGACATTTTATATCAAAATCATCTTCTTCGAAAGCAAGACGGCGCAGCTCTTCAATATCTTGAGAGATATCCAAATTGTATTTTTTTTTTACCAATATTTGCACAATTGTTCAAAGGAATACAATAAGAAGCTATGATGAAATAGTCACAAAAAATTATATTATCCGATTATGAGAATTGACAGCAACAATATTTACGAGAAACAAATCACACTGTGACAGATAGCAAGCAAAGACTGAACAGAAAAACACTCACTCTAGTGGGCGCGCTGGGTCCACCGGACCTAAACAATATTTGGTCGTTTATTCGTCAATTACCAAAAATCCACAGCAGCTATCGGCATCCGGTTTGATGAAACGATTGTAATTAGACACTCTGAGATTTTGTAAGCTTATATTCTGATATCTTTATGCGATCTTGAGATATTAACAAAATAGAAATGTGCCTAACGATAGGTTAACGACCAATTAGACCTTAAACGACTCAACTACTAAACGTCAGGTTACCAGCTTTCCACGCCAAACACAGCCGTCACTCCAGCTACAACTTAAATACAATGATTGAAGTAATTGTAATTTGTACCTGAGAATGTTCTAACTGACGCAACTATGGTAGTATCATACTAAAATCTAGAGGCTCAAATTAAAACATGGTGACATAGATATTAATAAACTGTAGAATTACCACAAAGTCACAACTTATTTAATCAATTATTTAATGTCTCTGAGTTACCACGCAATTAATACGTCATAACGTGCCCTGATTGGCGTCAGTGCATAAGCATAAGGAAAATGAACTGTTTAGTGCAATAAACAACAAACTAACACCAAGATTTTTCACTGCAAATATCCCCCTTCCAAATTTCTTATTTGCATAAGCAATCTAATCGTAATCACTGCAAAGTTTGGTGTAATATCTTCAAAATTTCGAAACCGGATTCTCTTTGCCAGTGCTCTGTTTACTTCTGTAGGTTATTTCCATTATTAAATAGCAACGGTGGATTTATAATATTTCAGTGCAAAAGGCCGTTCGCAAAGGAACAACTCTTCGCAGAAGTTTGCAAGTTTACAAGTACTCAACATAAATTTTGTATGATGATTCAGTTTTCAAAGTTTGTACGGGGGTGTTTTGGGAATTCTGTACAGTTTAACCTGAACAGGGTAGACTGTTACACGAGATGCCCTAGTTCTTACTAAAAATAAAGTAGTGTAACCATTTTTCTTACATAAACCATAATCTAGCCCGTGTGGCTCTGTGGGAAAACCGGCTAACGTAGGTTACCAGCTTTGAGACCTCTGCTATGATGGGGGTTTCGTTGCAGCCGGAGTAAAATAAGTTTATTCTGTTTGAAAAAAATAATTAATTCAAATATCTCCATTTTATCCTGTTTAATCATGCATCTCGCCAATGGCCTTAATGGTCTAAGCAGTTCATCAAATGTAAAAAATGTGCCAAAAAAACAATCTGAAAGGCAATAATTTCGAAATATTTAATATAAAGAGTTATCTAAAAGTAATGCTACACATAGGCACCATTAAATTCTTGACATCAAAATTTTATGACATGGCCAAACCCGCCTTAGTCCAAAAATCAAAGTTAAAAGAGAGAGAGAGGGTGTTAATGTCGATTTTCCATCATATCTAGTAAAGGATTTGAGGCCGTGTCTTAAAAACTGGTATAAATAAGTTTTTCGTCATGATGAAAAATAATGGATTCCCAATTTCGCCACAGGTGTTAGAGGGGCTTCTTGCGTTACTCTTCAAATCTTAAAAATACCCGCACTGTTTTGTTGCGTCGCTTGGGAACTCAATTAGAAAGTATTATCTTATATTTTCTTAACCAAAAGGAATACGTGTTCAATAACGTTAAAATCAACCATTTTTGAAATAAACTACGCGTCAATTGAAGTGGAACACCTTAAATTTTGGATGCTGTTTGATCGTTTGTATCTCAAAATCAAATTAACCTAATCTGTTCTAATTTTCACAGGTTGACAGATGTTGTTTGGGGCTTCTGACTGGTAGACAATAACAAAATTTGCGCTTACTTGCTACAAGATACAGGGTGGATTATAAGCAGATTTTTTTTCAGCAACATTTTAAACTATGGCCGTTAGTCTACGAGGAGAGTTATATATATATATATATATATATATATATATATATATATATATATATATATATATATATATGGTATGCAATTTAGAAATACACCTTGATACCTCGGCCGTTTTAGAGATTTTATTACTATCGCAGCCCACTGCGTTTTTATAATAAATTTTGTATTTTAGGTCAAATCCACCCTAAGGAAAAATTAAAGCAAACCACGTTGGTCGATGAGGTGGATTATGTTCGCTTTTGGTACTAATTGCTGAAGAATATCTCTATACCTCTGGACCTTGCCGAGATTTTGTTGATATCGCGTTCCACTACGTTTCTGTCATCACATTTGTCTTTGGGGTCAAATTAGACTCTTAACCACATTGTTTTTTCCGTAAACACGCACTTCAATAGTCAAGGAGTTGGGATAGGTGAATTCTCGGTATGCAATTCACAAGAACACCTCAATAGCTCGGGACGTTTTGGATATGTCAGTAATATTGCAGCCCACTACGTTTTTATATTTAAATTTGTATTTTAGGTCAAATCCACCCTAAGTAAAAATGCAAGCAAACCCTATTGGTCGATGAGGCGGATTATGTTCGCGTTTGGTACTCAGTGCTGAGGAATATATCTATACCTCGGGACCTTCTAGAGATTTTGTTGATATCGTGTTCGACTACGTTGTTGTGAACAAATTTGCCTCCTAACTTTCTCGCAAAATTCACAATTGTTGAGGCTTTGGGTCAGGTGAATTTTGGGTATGCAGCTGAGAAACCTACAATGCTTAGGCACGTTTCTGAGACTTAGTTGATATCGCAGCCTAATAGGTTGATATAATTAATTGTGGACTATAGCTAAAATTTTTGATCAGCAACAATGCAAGCGGATCCCATTGATTCAGGAGGTTAGTAACGTTGATTCATGATTTCCATAACAACCAATTTCGTTGCGAATGGCAACAATCAAGTTTGAAATTTTACATTCACATATGCGTCAAGTTGGTCGCTTATAATTTTATTTACAGTAAAAATATGTTGCAGCTTCGTTTATTGCCTCACGAAATTGACAATATTTTAAGGTAACAAAATAAAGCATTAATTTAAACAAATCTCTGAAATATCGATAGATTTATTGTGCGGTTTCAGGTTAAGGAGACAAGGCTGGTCGTATAGACACATAGCCGACATTTACTCCAAATCCCAGTCGACAATTAAGAGGGTGATAGACCGTGTCATGAATACCGGCCACTTTCAATACAGGCATGGGGTGGCAGAGAGAGAGTTACTACTAGGCGAGATGACAACCGAATTTCGATAACACTACGTAGGAACAGGAAGCTAACTTCCTCAGAAATTAGATCAATTGTCGGAATTGCAGCTTCAAAATCGACAATACGCATACGACTGCATACCAGAAATTTAAGAGCCAGATGACGAGCTTCTGCCCACTCTTGAAAACTATACACTACACTGGGCGCAGAAACTGGGCCAACCAGCACAGACACTGGGGAGTAGCAGAATGGCAGAGATGTTTGTTTGTTGATGAATCAAGATTTACTTTGTATCGAAATGACGGGCGTGTGTTGGTATGGAGAGAAACTGGTGAAACGTATAGCGAAGAATGTATGGAAGTACGAGAGCCTTTCGTTGGAGGTGGAGTGACAGTATGTGGTGGTATAAAACGGAATGGGAGAACTGACTTAATAATCTGGATGAGAGAAAGTATGAATGGAGAGAGGTATCGAGATTTGTGTGTGTGAGGTATTGTCGTTCCCTATGCCATTAATTTTGGTAACGATTTCATATTGGTCGATGATAATGCTCCTCCCCATCGAGCTCAAATCGTTACAGATATGCTTAGGATGAACAATATAGAGAGAATGGAGTGGCCTGCCAGATCACCTGATATGAATCCGATTGAGCATGTATGGAGTCGGATCAAATTAAAATTAAGTGAGCGAGAATATGGTTTCCGTGACTTGAATATATTGGCTACTGCGATTCGGCAGGAGTGGGAAGCTACTCCCCAAGATTTGTTGAGAAGATTGGTGGATAGCATGCCCAGACAAGTGGCAGATCTGATCAGTAATCGTTGTGGACCTACAAGATACTGACTTTTAGGTTTCTTCATGACTATGTGGTTATTTATTCATTCACTTATCTGTGCTAGTCATGTCTTGTATAATGAATTAAAAAAAAATTCGCTACTAACATATTAGTGTCACTACTAAGAAACAAAATAAATGATATCAACCTAGTAGGCTGCGGTATCAACAAAATCTCAAAAAATGCCACGAGGTATAGTAGAGATGTTTTACAGAGTGAAATACCAAAAATCAACGTAAACTCCCCCGTCGACCAATGACTAAAAAAAAGAAAAAAAAATGATGATATAAACGTAGTGCGCTGCGATATTACTGAAATCTCGAAAACGTCCCGAGGTATTAAGGTGGCCTTCCGAATTGCATACCGAAAATTCACTTAACTTAACTCCTTGACTATTGAAGTGCGCGTTTTACGAAAAAAAAACAATGTGGTTAAGAGTCTAATTTGACCTCAAAGACAAAAGTGATGACAGCAACGTAGTAGAACGCGACATCAACCAAATCTCGGAAAGGTCCCAAGGTATAGAGATATTCTTCAGCACTGAATGCCAGAGGCGATCATAATCCGCCTCATCGATCGGATTTACTTGCATTTTTACTTAGGGTGGATTTGACCTGAAATACAAAATTGATTATAAAAACGTAGTGGGCTGCGATATTACTGAAATATCGAAAACGTCCCGAGGTATTAAGGTGTATTTCTAAATTGCATACCTTACAAATTCAGTGTTCCGACACAAAATATATTCGCTTTTTGTTTCAATGTTTTGCGGTTGCAATGGGGTAATTACGAGTATGTAAATAATAATAATAATAATAATAATAATAATAATAATAATAATAATAATAATAATAATAATAATAATAATAATAATAATAATAATAATAATAATAATAATAATAATAATAATAATAATAATAATAATAATAATAATAATAATAATAATAATAATAATAACCCGTGGGGGTTTGCTGGTCCTCTATCGGGCGCCTCCCTTTGCGAATAGGGGAAAGCTCATCATCATGAAGGGTACTGAGGAAATAAAATACTCAGGGTGGAACAAAACCAGCTACAGGGTAGCGTCTGACCCAGAATGGGCGGCTACTCGACAGCGTCTGAACCCCGTGTTAGGGGCGGCTGAAAATGGGCAGTCGGAGGCCCGCTGGCAGAGCTCTAAACTGCAACACCCTATAAGGAGCGATAATGGTTAGTACAAGAAACAAAAGATATTCAGGCGGGCCAGGGCAGCAGGACCTGGGTCGGAACCGTCATGAGGATAGACCTGCAAACGACCACAGCAACGCACAAGGAATGAGACAAAACCAAGGCCACACATTACATACACCATTGGCCACCCAAGATGTACGTGTTGCTGAAACAAATGTTCAGCCCACTACATCCCAGGGCAGACTAAGGCAACGAACTACATGGAGTAACGAAGTCAATGAATTTATAGTTCGCTGCTATTACAGAATAACTCAGTTGGAAAAATCCACAGAGCCATTCGGTAGAGAACTGCATAGAGAAGTCATAGAACATTTCCCAGAACTTAGAAGAAAAACAGTGCAAAACATAATAGACCAGAAAAGATCCATATTTACAAACAGACTACCAGCTGAAACCATACTCAGAATTAAACAAGAAGTCGCCATAGAGTTGGGAGACGCGGAGCCGGCATTGGAGGTTCCGGGTGGGGAAGGTGATGCTCAGCCTATTGAAGAACCTAGCCCAGAGTCAGAGAGGTTTGAGGCAGCATATTTGCAATATAACGGCATGGATCCACTAAGTAGACCTAGGCTGCCTAGATTGGTCTTTGGAGCCAGTACAAAACGATACATCGGCATTATAGATGAAATAATAGGGTAAAAAATAACACCAGGCATGAAATTAGAAGAACTTCATGACCTTGTCTACGCAGGGGCTGTGGCAGTGTTGCAACTGAATGGCCAGAAAATTACGAATGGCCAGAGCCGCGGAATAAAAAACATTTCCCATATACCACCATGGGAAAGGCGCCTAAACAACAAAATTGCTAACCTGAGACGTGAAATAGGAGTCGTCACCCAGAGCCTAAAGCCAAGCATCAGCCAGAAAGTCGCGAGAGAGGCAACAAAGATCATAGATAGGGAGAAATCGGGGGAAAACCCCACAACAACAGAGGTGCTTGATTTGTTAAAACAAAAATTGGCCTCCCTGGCGAAAAGGCTCAGGAGGTACAAAGAGAGTAACACTCGGCGAAAGCATAACAGGGAATTTACAAGAAACGAGAGGATATTCTATAAAAACCTGAATAATCCCGAGACACCAGCAACAAGACACAAAATCCCCACGCGGGAAAATACAAGACACTTCTGGGAAGGCATCTGGAATACACCGGTATATCACAAACAAACAAAATGGCTACATGATGAAAGAAAGACAACTTCTAAACTCCGTACCATGCTAACATGGGAAATAACACGCGATGATGTAGAGAAGGCACTGAGCAAAACTTCGAACTGGAGGGCGCCGGGGCCAGATAAGTTGCAGAACTTTTGGTACAAACAGCTCAAGTCGATCCATGACCAGCTGGCCAGATGCTTTACAAGCCTCTTAGAACAACCAGAGTTGATGCCAAAGTTCATGACTAGCGGCATCACCTACCTTCTACCAAAGGTTGTTGAATATACGGATGACCCGGCCAAATATAGACCAATTACCTGCCTCCCCACAATATATAAATTATTAACATCAGTAATAGCTGTGAAAGTTTACGACCATCTTGAGACAAATAAGCTGCTGGATGAGGAACAAAAAGGCTGTCGAAAAGGATCGAGGGGTTGTAAAGAACAATTAATCATAGACGCCACAGTAATGGATCACGCAAAGAGAACAAAAGGCTCTTTGCACACTGCATATATCGACTACCAAAAGGCGTTCGACAGTATTCCTCACTCTTGGCTATCGGAGGTTCTGGAGCTTTACAAGGTGGACCGTCATATCTGTGGATTCCTAAAACATGCAATGGAACAGTGGAAGACACAGGTAGTCATCAACTCACCGAAGGACCATTTGGATGTAGGAACCATCAACATCAGAAGAGGGATATTTCAGGGAGACTCCCTTAGCCCTCTCTGGTTCTGTTTAGCACTTCGCCCACTAACAAAGATGCTCAACAACCAAAGCAAGGGATATACCTTGCCACATAATAACTGCCAGATCAGTCACCTGTGGTACATGGATGATTTGAAGCTCTATTCACAAACTAAAAACCATCTAAAAGATCTCCTTGCCTGCGTAGACCGGTTCAGCAGTGACATCCAAATGAAGTTTGGATTAGAAAAATGCAAAATTAGCAGCATGGAGAAGGGTAAGTGGACAAGACACGAGGGATATGAAAGCTGTAGGAATCAAGGAATCATAGAGGGAATGGAGGAGGAAGACAAATATAAATACCTGGGGTACCTTCAGGCCAGGGATATAGACCATCATATAGCAAAGCAAACAACTAAAGAAGTCTACATTAAAAGAATTCGCTCCATTCTCCGTAATAAACTGTCGGCGAGAAATATGGCAAAAGCAGTCAACACCTATGCAACATCTGCTATAACCTACAGCTTTGGTATCATAAAATGGACAAACACCGAACTAAATGAGCTGAACATCAAAACAAGAAAGGAATTTAGAAACCACAGGGCTCATCATACAAGATCCTCTACTGAAAGATTCCATCTCCCGCGAAAGTTCGGAGGCAGGGGAATTCTGGATGTGAGTGTTAGACACCATAAGCAACTGGAAAACCTAAGAAATTATTTCTATGAAAAGGCAGAAACCAGCGATCTACATGTAGCGGTTGCCAAAGCTGATAGGAGAGCCACGCCATTAAGACTAGCCGATAAGACCTATTGCCCTCTCGCCGAGTCCACGACCCCCGAACAACAGCTGCAACAGTGGAGAAGCAAGCCACTCCATGGGAAACACTTGGCTGTGATGGAGGGAGAGATCATGCACACACAAGCGTCTACGTCTTATCTACGCTGGGGTAACCTTAATGTTGAAACCGAAGGCTTCATATCAGCTATACAAGACCAGGTAATTCCAACAAGGGCATATAAAAGACGAGTTCTGGGAGAAAGGTTAGAAAACGTCAAATGTCGCATGTGTGACAAGATGGAGGAGAGCGTGGACCACATCCTTGCGGGCTGCTCAGTGCTGGCTCCGGGGCCCTACCTAGATCGACACAACAGAGTTGGGAGGATCATACACCTAAAGCTGCGGGAGAAATACATGGGCATTACAAATACTGTTCCATATTACCATTATGATCCGCCAAACATCTGTGAAGATGAAGAAATCCGTCTTTATTGGAACAGAAAAATACAAACAGATCGACTAATCCCAAACAACAACCCTGATCTTGTTCTGACGTTCAAGAAAGACAAAAAGACGTTTTTAGTGGATTTTGCGATACCACTCCCTGGTAACATCCAAAAAACATACACGGAGAAAATTAATAAATATTTACCACTGTGTGATGAGATTCTCCAGATGTGGCATATGGATACGGTTGTGGTGGTCCCCATTGTTGTCGGCGCCACAGGCGAAATACCAAAAAGCCTGAAGAAGAGCCTTGAACAACTGGGCCTAGAATGGAAATTATACCTACCCATTCAGAAATCGGTTGTACTGGATGCTTGCAGTCTCTTCCGGAGGGTAATGGGGGACACGCATCAGTATTTTTAATACATTCATTCAAGCTGGCCATCTTGTCCTGGACCGATGTGTCATTGCTTTATGCCCACTTCTTTAAAGGAGGTGTGAACAATGAACAATAATAATAATAATAATAATAATAATAATAATAATAATAATAATAATAATAATAATAATAATAATAATAATGATAATAATAATAATAATAATAATAATAATATTATTTATTCATCTGCATGACAGCAGCAACAACAACATAAATAACTAGACATTTTATAAAACGTTAGTGACCATTCTACGAGAAAAAGTTGGACTGGTCAATTTTTCCCCAACCAAGAGATGATATAGTTTATAGAGCAAGATAAAAATATATAAGCTCTAAAGGCGCTGTAATAAATTTCTCCAATTAATAGAAGATTGTGTTTAATAATAAACTATTTTGAGTTTCAAATCTTGTTTGCTTCTATAATGAGTAAGAGTTTTTTAATACATCCTCATACTTCATTGATATGTCAGTTACAGTTCTTTGTAATAGAATACACGAGAACCACATTTTTTCATAATCAAACTGTAATATACAGCGCCCGCTTCTAAGCAACACGGGAACTTTTGACGATACTTATTTATTGATGAAAAATTACTTTTCAAAGAAGCTCTTTCTGACACATCTTTATTAGAAATAAGTCTACCTCCACTTATAATTTGAACCGACCATGTATTGCCCATATCTCTCTTTTTCTCTCCCTCTCGGTGATCAACACAAAAACAAGGGTAAAGTTGTTACAGGCGCGGCATTTCAAAAACCTTTAATCTCGAATAAATTATCAAGTGGAAAATTCACGGTGGAATTCTTTACGTTATCAAGAGAAAAGTTAAATTATAAATATAACAAGTTGGATTAGAATGTGAGTGAGCCTAAAGAGACGAATCAAAGATTCTCGGTACTCTTGACAAAAAAAGAGACATACGAAAGAAAGGAAAAGAAAAAGAAGTAGCAAAGCACACTTACCGACTAACGCCAGTATCACTGTTAGCAACGGAGCCGCTGGAAACCTCACTGTGACGTTGAACTCCAGCATCTGAAGGATATCCACTGTAACAAGTAAGAAAACATATTAGAAAGTTCAGTCGTTGGCAATAACATCATAACTTATAAAGAAATAAAATGTACTTTCAAGTAGCAAGTAATCGACAAGAAAAGCAAAAAAAAATCAAACGTATTAAATAAGTAGGCATTAAAGTACTTTACGATTTTTACTACTTAAAGCGATAACACATTTATCATTCAACATACAAAAAAAAAACTACAATACATATTTAAAAATAAACATGGGAGTTTCGACTTCTTAAATATTTCGCGTCTGTTAAATTCCCGCCTCCGGTATCTACGCAAGTTACAAAGGGCTAACGAAACCTGTCATAACACCTACGCGTAGGGTACGGGATTTTGACCGTCAACATAATTGGGAACTCGGAACCCGTAGGAGATACAAACTTGATCAAAGTACACAAAAGTTGCACAAAAGTGCAGCTCGACGGTGATATGTATGGTGACTTTTTAGTAGCATAGTTTTCACCAACAGCTTATAATATTGTAGGGTGACATTTGGTAAATTAATTGTCATCAACGGCTAAATATATACCAGGCATAAAACATACTGTCCAAACCAACAACCGTGAAATCTCGGCCGCAATTATTGAAAATGACAGACGGCATAAAATTTAAAAAAATTGCCATGTGATTGTTATTTACCTGGGGCATTGAATCAGTTATTAAAAGACACGATATTTGTAGCTTTATGGACCCCCCTCAAATACCGTTTTAGCGCAGCATAGATATATTATGCTGTCGCATAATATAGTACAAAATGTAAACAAATCAAGCCAATTCTCTATAAAAATTATTCTTAAATAGTTTCTTTTATCGTTAACCTTAAACATGAGACGTCATATAAGACCGAAACAGTCGTGGGATGTGTTTCAATGGTAATTATACTAATTCTGTAATTAATTGTTAGGTATACTTTGAATATAATATCCCGGGCATGAAGCCGATCTAATGTATCATGTAAACAAAACGTCAGTTGACGTATGCCTAGATGGCTGAGAGGCGTCGCACTTGCCTCATAAGCAGAAGGTTACGCGATCGAATCCAGCTCGATGAATGTATGTTTTTTACGTTTTATTTTGACATTTTGAGAAACAATAGTGGACAGATTTCATACGTTATGAATAGGATCTCATTTTTGTTTAAAACGCTTAAATAAGTTTGTCACCTTTAGCCCGAAATTATAATTTTGTTATTGTTGATATTGAAAAAAACCGGTTTGATTAAGTTGACTAAAACGAAAGCATAGTGGCGATTAATAAGGAAAAATAACTGCTACGTTCATAATTTGGCAGGTACTTTACTTTTCTAAATATGAATTAAGTTTCCTTCTGGAAATCTTCTGTATAACTCTAATGAAATTTGTAATACAAGTTTATTTTAAAGAGACTTACACTATCTACAGATATAGAAAAATTTAGTTCTTTAGCTTCATAGAAAATTGAGTTTTGGGCATTTTTCTCAAAAGAAGTTAGAATACAAGATTTTTTTGATAATAGAGATATCGAACACTTTCAAAAGAATTCTTCAAATGTGCGCGTACTAGGACCTCTAAAATCGAGCTTCAAGGTATGTGTAAGTTTAAAGTATTAATTTAGTAATATGCCGTATAATAATAGTGTACAATTCTTATGACAATTCGCTACTATAACGCACTTGCTGCGTCCCGATTTTTTTTTTTGTATAACGAGAATAATGTTGGCAGACTTTTTCCAGTGGGGATAGGCCACTATTTATATAAATTTTAAATGTTTAGATCGCTCTAGACATATCCAAAGCATTCGACCAGGTCTGGCACGCAGAGCTGCTTACTAAACTACCGGCCTAAGGCCTAACACCAAAACTCTGTACGTGGACAGCAAATTTCCTCTCCAACCGGAGAATTTCTGTTGTCGTGGATGGTCATTCCTTTAAAACTGTATCCAATTAATGCAGGAGTTCCTCAAGGTTCAGCTTTAGCCCCTACTTCTTCTCCACATAAATGACCTCCTCTCTAGCACATCCAACCCATTTCACAGTTACGCGGACGACAGCACACTCCGCTCAAATATACAATATTCTAAGCACGTCTCTTTATCCCAATTAGATGAGGATCGGAGACTCATGGAGGGTTCTATCTCCGTGGATCTCCAAAAAATATTAGACTGGGGAAGTAGAAATCTTGTACCATTTAACCCCACCAAATCACAGTCTTTCTTTCTTTCTCATAAGAGATACACCATCCCTAGACACATCACAATAAACAACCAAGTTATTCAAAGCAATGAGTCCTTTCCACTTGTTGGAATTTCTGTGGATCGAAATCTCAATTGGCACCAACATGTCACATCAATTGCAGAAGCGGCTGCTAAGAAATTAGGTTTCCTCTTCCGGGCTCGCAAATACTTTTCACAAGCTAATCTCTATACCTTATATACTTCAGAAATAAGACCAAACCTCAAATACTGGTCCCACATCTGGGGTGCTACTGCCGCTTCTACACTCGCTATCCTGGACTCCATTCAGAAGAGAGCTATACGTCTCATCGGTGACCCTACCCTCAGCCAAAGGCTGCCATCCCTTGCCCACGGACGTGTCGTTGGTTACCTCTCTCTCTTTTATAGATATCTGCACGGGCACTGCTCAGAGAAGCTTTCTTCCATAGTTCCTCCACCTGCTGCCCCCAACAGATCTACCAGGGGAACAGAGCGAATGCACCCTTTTACTGTCCAGGTCACCAGACATAGAACATCTTGTTATGCCCGCTCTTTTGTCGCGAGGACTTCCAAGTTGCAGAATTCCTTGCCGGCACATGTTTTTCCTTCTCCCCGAACCACCAAACCTTCAAGTCCAGAATTAACAAGTTGCCTCTTTCCTCCTTGTCGACACCCACGGTACGATAGTATTTAGGCTGTAATTCCTCGTGGTGTGTTGTTGAAATAAATAAAAAAATATAATAGATATTACTAGTTTAGGAAGAAATCGTGTTAAAGTAATCTTGAAAAATCCAACCGCAGCTAATGCACTAGTAGAACACAAAATTATTAAAGAAAATTAATTAATTGCATTTAGTCCAACATATTTCACACAGAAGAAAGAAGTAGCTAAAATGATGGATACTTACTTTAGTGAAGATTTTATTCTCAGTAATATACAGTGTGATAAGAAACCGGTCGAAGTGAAAAGAATGAAACTTAAAATAATTGACGAACAGGGGAATGCAAAGTTGATAAATCGTCAGATGGTGATTATCTCTTTCTTAGGTTCTAAATTGCCAGAATATATTAGGTTAGAAGATGTTAATTTTCCAGTTGAGCCTTACACTCATCCAGTTATCCAGTGCTTTAACTGCTTAAGATACGGTCATACAAACAAATTGTGCAAAAGCAACAAATCATATTGCGGTTATAGTTTTCAGGAATAAGATAGTAAGAATTGTACTAGAGATTCTATTAACTGTATTTACTGTAAGTCAGAAAAACATTCGACAGTGTCACGGTCATGCCCAAGGTATGAAAAGCCTGGACGCAGCAAGTGCGTTATGGTAGTGAATTTTCATATAAATTACCTGGCAGAAAATATTTTATTTTAACTGTTTTTTCTTGTAACATAGAAATCTAAATTTTTGTGTGTAGTTTACTTTTTATATCGTAAACCTACCTACCAAATTTCGTTATCATAGCTTTTCTATTTTTTGGGATAATTTTTTTTTATAATGAAAACTAGAAATTTTCCCTGAAAACCTCGTCCAATTTTCATAATTAACGAACTTGTTCAAGCCATTTACAAAAGGAAGGTACATACCAAATTTTATCAGAAGCGGCCGATTATTTTTTGAGATAATTTTTTTTTCTAATGAACACTCAAAATTTTCCCGGAAAACCTAGTCCGATTTTCCCGATTAACGAACTTGTTCAAGCCATTTACAAAACGAAGGTACATGCCAAATTTTATTAAAATCGGCGCATTATTTTTTTAAATAATTTTTTTTTCTAATGAAAACTCAAAATTTTCCCGGAAAACCTCGTCCGATTTTCCGGACTAACAAACTTATCCAAGCCATTTACAAAAGGAAGGTACGTGCCAAATTTTATCAAAATCGGCCCATTCTTTTTTATATAAACATATAAACATTGAAACTGACCCCGGATATGGGTTCTAGGGGTCCTAGTTCGCGCTCATTTGCAAAAAAAATGTTCAAAATTCAAATGTCGGGATCTCCCGATTAGTAATTTTTTATACGAAAATTCACTAAAAGTCCTAGGCGCAGCAAATGCATTATTGTAGTGAATGTTCATAAGAATTGTACACTATTAGTACGGTATATTATTAAAACTAATTCTTTAAATTTAAATGGATCTTAGAGATTGGTTTTAGAGGTCCCAGTGATTCCCAGGCGATTACTTGAAGAAATTTCTATTTCCTATGGAGCTAGAAAAATAAAATTTGGTACATATATGTAAATACTGCAAGTCGCTTTAAAAAAATTGTGTTACAAATTTCATTAAAGTTACCAAGGTTTTCCAGAAAAAAAGTGATTATTTACAAATGGAATGTACCAAATGTGCCAAATTATCACTATGGCAGGTATTTTTCCTTATTAATTGCTTGTCAACCCAGTCTAACTAGTTTTTGCAAACAAAACAACCAAAAAAGTATTTCACATAGGTTTTACTATGGCTCAAGATTCAAGATTATAGCTTAATGGATTTGAAATATTTTTACGAAAATTCTCTACCAGAACGTACTTGCTGTACCCAGATCCTCTTCATTGCTTATTTACTGTTTCTGTATCCATACTTTTTTAAATGATAAAATATTGCAGCTCTCTATGCGAGACTGACAAACAAGGCAACCTCAAATTCATTTTTAGAAAAATGTTTTAAACAAATGAAATGCGGTAACAATTTAAACGTAAATTAAAAATCTTGGTTCTCGGCTTCGTCACGGGGTTCCCATCCCCCTTCTACATGCCTACAACCACCCTCGATGCATAAAAAAGAACAATGTAAACAATAAAAATTTCTTCGGAACAACCCCCAAGAAAGTTGCGGGACCTGCGGTCAATAAGGGTTCTGAGCGAAGTAAACAGGATTTATAGCTGCAAAATGGGTAAAACGTAGCTTATAGAGGTCCAACTAAGCTCGTTTTTTGAACTTTCCGCTGACATTTCCTTTTTATCTTCTGCGCCCAGCACCCCTATTCACTCCTGGTCCTGTAACTTTCTGAGAGGCGGTTTACAAGAAATTTTTCTTGTGGTGCATTCAGAAAGGGTTCTAAGTATGTTTCTGAAAATTTCTTTCCACAAGTCCCCCGTGTGTTAAACTGCAAAGTTACCGAAAATTAATTTTTATTTCCAAAAGGAATGTACCTGCTAAATTATAAACGTGGCAGGTATTTTCCTTATTAATCTGAGCTAAATGTTCATCCAATATTTTAAATAATGTTCTATCCCGCTATTGCCTTTCCGGATATACATACTTCAAAATACATTTGCGCTGTTTTCGTAGTGTTCCTATCATACTTGTAATAAAGTTTCAACATATCTCCTTGTTCGTCATTTGAGAAAGGCATTTATAACATAAATATGCGTGGACTAATCTCGCTTGATAAGTACCTACTAACTATCATGTGTATAAAACAACTTCTGATGCAGTCCCCGGCCACTAGACGGAATCTTTTTTTTTGTGGTATTGAGAGCAGCAAATTATAACAAAACATACATTAGTGAAAAACGCACAAATTATGTACAAATCCAATATGGCGCCCATAAAAAAACAGATGAAATGTCGGATGACAAAACGGCTACAACATGAAACGGCGGATAACAAATCTAAAAACACCATTGTGGAAAAAAGTGGCAATTTAAATGTATTTTTTATTTTGTGCTAACTTGTCAAATAACACCAGAAAAAAATTAAATCAAAATCTTGAGTTTTCAGTTTTTTTCGGCTATTTACGGAACTACTCGGATCACACCGATAGCTCAGAAACTCAGAAAATACTACACAGACTTTGATCATATTTGGTGTGCTTCTTCCTTTTACAAGTGGCTTAGTTAAGTTCGTTAGTCAGGAAAATCAGACCAGTTTTTCCTGGAATATTTTAGGTCTTCTTCGGGAAAATTTTTATACCTCTGGAAATAACAAAGCTATAGCGACTAAATTTGATAACCGGCTTTAAATTATCGAATGTGAATTACAAACGAAAATTTAGATACATATTAGGTACATATGTAGTTTGGACATGAATTTTTTAGCAAATTTTCGTGGAAAAAATATTGTGTAAAATTATATATTTTTTTAAGATATCATTTTTGTAATATTTTTTGTGAAGTGTTGGGATTAATAAAGAATTTGTTATTGTAAAAAAAAAATTTCACATTTTCGTGAAAAATAATTGTTTAGCAAATTTTCGTAAATAACATAATTTTTGTGTAACATTACTTTAACCATTTTTTTTAAGAAAATGGCAATTTTCGTTAAAGAAATTGTTTACAGATTTTCACGAAAAATTTTTTTTTTGAATTTTTGTCAAAAGCTTTTTGTGGATAATTACATTTTAGCAGGTGTGTAAATATCATGAAGAAGTTCGTTGCCCAGAAAAATCGGATCAGTTTTTTCGGGAACATTTTAAATATGTTTTAGGAAAATTATTGTACTTTTACAAACAATAAAGTTACTTTGATGAAACAGGGTACACTGTTTCTACTATATGTAGACTGTACCAAATTCCATGCCTTTTATTTTAAAAATACATCTTTGACATTAAAAACATTTTTATGAAAATTCACTACCATAACGCACATGCTGCGGCCAGACTATTATTATAGTTAGTGTTGCTAGGAAACTTTTGAATGGAGAATAGTATTTTCTTGCATAACAAAAAAGTTATACTCGCTGAATGACGCTTAAATCAGCAATTTTCAAAATATTTGCGATGAAAAGTAGTAGCAACACATTCTTAATGAATGATTTTAAGATCATACTGCAAACACTTTTTATATACTGCAGATCAAGCTTCCGCCATAAACAAATTTATGACATAATGTACAAGATTGCCTTAAGTATGACGCGAGATAACAATAGCCAACTCATACAATGTATATAAGAAGTACAGATCCCGATTCAACACCCAAGGTCGCTGACGAATGGGTTAATTAAAAGCAGCGCAATTAGAAGAATAGACTATTCATAAATGGGTAAACAACTAGACCTTCAATTCAGCAACCAGCCACCTGCTAGGATCACCTTCAAGACTGCAACTTAGGTGGAAACCGCCTCTCGGTCCACGCCCCACCAGAGACTATATATGGAAGTTACCAGACCACGGACGGACATTCCTACATTGTTATTGCTTGAGTCTCTTTTAACTTGTCATAATTTATATTTATCATTTTTTATTATTATTCATAAGTATTTTATGTAACTATAATCAATAAATTCTTTTAAAAAGTCAAGTGTGTTAACAAGAAAGTTAACTGGCGCAGTCGCAACGGATAGTGCTGAAGAACCAAGAGTATATTGATTCTTTGCGTTTCAACGCTTAACAGCCAAAGAACCGATCAAGAGAGACGTCATGAAGACAGCAGCAATAGCATCGATTCTGTAAGTTGTTTGCTTCCTTTATTTCCTATATAGATATATACTGTATTTCCTCATATATTGATAATATTATATGTCTGATAGCGATATTGATAATTTAGAACATTTGGAATATAGATTAAGAAATATTAGTATTGGCGAAATTGATATTGTAGAACAACCCGATATAAAAAATTCTAGAAACAATTTAAATATGGCAAATCAATTCCAAGAGTTTTACCTTAAAGCAATCCCCGAATTTAACGGACAACCTGAAAATGTAGGGAACTTCTTAAAAGCTTGTGATCTAGTAATGAACCAATTCTATGATGCAGATAATCCAAATTTATATCTAAACCATTTTCTATTAAATTATATTCAAACGAAACTAATTGCACAAGCCAGGTTAATTATTAACACTAAAATTATAAACACATGGGTAGACTTAAGACGGGCAATTGTTGAGAACTTCACCGACCAGCGAGATGAAATTAGCTTACTAGGCGAATTATTAACACTGAAACAGAGACATAACGAGGATGCCTTAGCGTTCAGTAATCGTTGCAGACACATTGAACAATTACTCATCTCTAATTTAATATCTAATGAACGTAACGAGGGAATTTTAGGATTAAAACAAAACATGTACAGACAACAGACACTGAAAGCGTTTATCGGTGGATTAAAAAACCCCCTCGGTATGGTGGTCAGATCCACTCGACCGGACAGCATAGAACAAGCTTTAAAATTTATATTTTCCGAGGAAAATTATGAATATAGGGACAGATTAATACAACGGTCAAATTTCAACAATAATAACAAAAGCAGGCACGACAAACAACAAAAACCAGTTTTCCAAAGAAATACCCCAAATTTTAACAATATTCAATTTCAAAAACCCTTCCAACAACAAAATTATCGTGCACCTTTTAACTATAATTCAAACAGACCCCAAATGTCTAGCCCACAATTTCAGGGCAACCCTTCAAATCAATATTCAATGAGAAGACCGACGTACAACCCTAATGACAATACTAGAAGATATCCACAGGCTATGGATGTCGGCAGCAACAACACGAGACATACTAATTTCAGCCGACAACAACCCTCACAAAATAGACGAAACAATTTTCCTTCCAACAATTTTCAAAAAAGACAAAATTTCATACCAGAAGAAATAAACTATAACGAAACGAATAATTCTTTTCCTTTCAATGAACTAGAAAGAAGACAACATTTCTTACCAGAAGAATTAAATTATGACGCAACATATAATGAACAATCACCCTCCGAATTATACGATGCACAGCATCAAAATTTTCCGATAGCAGGGAGCTCAAAAACAGAACCGTAATAGATATTAATAATTTTAACACAATATCCCAATTACCCTACGTAATAATAAAAGAACTACCCGGAAAAATACTGCTCGACTCCGGTAGTACGAAGAGCCTTTTAAACCCGTCCATAGCATATAACAACTTTTATAATAAGATTTACAATCACCCGTTTTTAATTAAAAGTGCTCATGGTTATTCCAGCCATAATAATCGAGCCAGAATAATTTTAAACTCACTAACGGACAGTGAGCAAGAGTTTTGCCTATTTGAATTTAACAAAAATTTCGTAGCTCTTATTGGAATTGACTTTTTGATAAAAAATCAAGCGAACATTGATTTTAAAAACCAGAGACTCAATTTAAAAAATCGAAGCATTAAGATAAACTTCCCTCATACAAGGGATCATGAAGATAAGAGGGATAGTAATAGTAGTAGCAATAACAATCGGATAAGTAGGATCATCAAAGCAAATGATGAAATGAATCACCTTAACGTAAGTAACACAATAGACAGAAGCATTATTGCACTTGAACTCGACCTAGGAAAGCGTAATCAGCCATTAAATGATGACGATAGAAGGTTACAAAGAGTAAATGACATCACAGAAATGTTCACCCACAATAAAGGTAAACGGGATCAAGTTTCATTAAACACATATGAATATCGTCGAAATAAAAATGTGAGTGATACGAGGACGATACAAAAAGGTATAACGGATCAAATTCAAAATAAAACGAATAGGATATTAAATAATTTTTCCCATCTCCAGAATTATAATAGGAATTATACGGGGAGTGTACAAAAAAATATTACAGATAACATTAGGTTAGATGTCTTGCACAAGCCTCGACAAGAAGCGAGCAATGCAGACAGTATAATGAAATATGTATATTCAATGTGTAAAGAACACAATAAAATCGACCAACCCGTTAAAATCGAAGAGTTTATCCCCAATACAAAAGCACCTTGTTACAGGGCGGTTATTCCGAACAAAATAAAATATACAGGCACCATGCAAAATGATAAGTTAAGTAATAATTTGATTCAGGTAGAGGACTACCATCGGCAAATAGGTACGGAACCAATTTCAGAAATAATAAAATCAGAAATCAATAACGAAAGGAAATTCTCACACAATAAGGTTTACAAGTCGGAAGTAAATCCCGTAAATATGGAAACTCAATCAAAATTAAATAATATAAATAAGCCACAGAAAATCATGAAGATAAACGACAATGAAATTAACGACGCAATAGTTTTATTTCACGAAAGTAAAAGAGATCACAGAAATGCGAAGGAGACATATTTGAGAATGAAAACTAAATTTCTTTTTCCAAAAATGAAACAAAAAATCAAAGCTTTTATTAGAGCTTGCCAATATTGCAACAACGAAAAAAATAACTCGTTCCAACTAAATAGATTAAACAAACAGTCCGATTATATCACCTAGCTAAGTCGAACCTAGATATTCGGATAATCGACAAACGAGACATGACGTAAGAAACGGACTAATAAAGCCATAATACTAAACGACAAACTTGACAAACAGACGATCACCAATTTAGAGAACGTTCACCTTGCAGGTTCATCCTCTTCACCAGAGTAAAACCACAATTAGAAGACCTAACATACAATCCAGGCATACTGCCACGCAAACTGGGACAAGCCTTTTCAGAAAACGATAAATGGAGAATGATTCATATACATGACCTAAGACAACTATACGACGACTTTAACAGACTAAAAACTTACTTTGACAACATAATAAGCGTAATGAATGCAGAATACAAATTAGAATACAAAAATTTTATTTTAACAATCAATTTCACCATCAGCAATATTGATGACACATTTTATCGAATATTTCCAAGAACAATTAGGAACAAAAGAGGTATAATAAACGGACTAGGATCGATATTCAAATCAATAACTGGGAACTTAGATGCAGATGACGGCGACAGAATATATAAAGCTCTTGAAATTTTGAGGAAAGATCAAAATCAAGTACATCAACTTTTTAGTTCACAGACATCCCTAATGATAGATGCTATAACAGAGTTCAATAAAACAATAGACAACCTGAACCATAACCAAGAAGCCATAGTAGCGAGAATAAACGATTTGGAATATACAATAGACAGTCTAAAAAGCGACCAACTAACAAATTTTCATAGAGTAAAACATTTGGAATTACTCACTCAAATCAGTTATTTGTTAAATAATGTACTAAACATGATATTAACAACAGAAAATGCAATTACTTTTTCAAAATTGAACACGTATCATACGTCAATACTGAAACCGAAATTTATATCAAAAGAATTAGAGAATATTGAAAACCATATCTCAAAATCAAGATTAATAACAAAATCCGACATTTCACTTTATGAAAAAATATTTAACATAAAAACCGTTCAAATTGATTTTAAAATTATATTCCAAATAGATATACCCTTAGTAGACAAATCAGATTATATTTATTATCAATTGTATGCATTACCAGTCCCTAAAAATCCATATACCTTCAGAATGATTGTCCCTAGAACCAAGTACCTAATCCTTAGCAGCAAACACTACGCTTACAGAAACGAAAAGTGTAGGAATCTAAAAGACCAGACATACTTTTGTGAAAATGACAACCCGACAGCACTTAACGAAAACAACCCATGCGAAATTAAACTGATCAACTTCCAGAAACCGATAAACAATTGCAAGCAAGAACTTGTCAAAATAACAAAAACAACAGTCTCTAAATATGGCAATACCCAATACATAATAGTGGCACCCGAAGAAACGAAAATCAAACTTAGCTGCGACGAAAATGAAGAAACTAAAATAATCAGCGGAACAAAACTGGCGACTTTGAAACCCAAATGCCAACTTATCATCAATAACGAAAGATTTAGTTCAGTACAAATGGCATCGGAAACACAACAATCGTTCAATCTCCCAAACATCGAATTGGTAACAAATAAAGCACCCATATTCCCAGACAAATTACCAGAACTAAAATTAGAAAACGTCCAACTGCACGACTTAAACAATATCAAATCCCAGTTACAATCCATCAATGGCAAAATTCCAGGAACCATCGATTTGCCCATATACCACCCTAGTGTATGGACAATTATACTATACCTGGTGATAATAATAACAATAATCACAATAACTTCAAAATACTTCTGGCAGAAATCAAAACCGAAAACTGCTGACTCCAAACCAATTACTGGATTCCCGATGACTATTCGGAACGAACCATAGGCTTCGTTCTCTAAAGGATGGAGGAGATAACAATAGCCAACTCATACAATGTATATAAGAAGTACAGATCCCGATTCAACACCCAAGGTCGCTGACGAATGGGTTAATTAAAAGCAGCGCAATTAGAAGAATAGACTATTCATAAATGGGTAAACAACTAGACCTTCAATTCAGCAACCAGCCACCTGCTAGGATCACCTTCAAGACTGCAACTTAGGTGGAAACCGCCTCTCGGTCCACGCCCCACCAGAGACTATATATGGAAGTTACCAGACCACGGACGGACATTCCTACATTGTTATTGCTTGAGTCTCTTTTAACTTGTCATAATTTATATTTATCATTTTTTATTATTATTCATAAGTATTTTATGTAACTATAATCAATAAATTCTTTTAAAAAGTCAAGTGTGTTAACAAGAAAGTTAACTCGCGACATAACTGTTGTTCAAATGAAAAAACGTGAGGTGCAGTTGGCTTTCACCCTAAAAAATAAAATTTTGTGGGCGTAAGGTGTGCAGAACGTTTGCTAAAACGCCTTCAAACAGAAGACAGCCGGATCACAAGTGAATCAAAAATCGTTATGACACATTAGGTGAACGTGCTTCATTTAGACCAAATCGAGATATTTTTGGCTGGCCAAAAATATCGTTCCAAAAGGTTTTATTTCGTGTAGCAGATAATCCGCAAATTGGTACAAAAATAAAAAGTGCAGTTGCTAAAGTAGATCATAGGTCCTTCATACAACCACTTCACACCCGTACAACATTTATTGCCAACTGCACACGCACACACGAACACACGCACACACACACGCATGACTATCTATTTCTGCTTCTAAAAAAGTTCAATTTTGGCCCACATTTTATTAGCTACATTAGACTATTATATGTAGACGCTGCATGCATGATCAAAACATGTGGCTTGCTTTCTTCCCCATTAGCATCAAACAGGGTATCCGTCAAGGATGCCCTCTGTCCGGTCCACTATTCCTATAGAGCCCTTCCTTGCTATTCTTATAGCCGCCTTATAGGCCTTAAACTTCACATTCCTAGATCAGACATCTATCTAAAAGTTACGGCATATGCTGATGACGACAACGTTGTAATTTCAGACAAAACTGACTTAGATAAGATACTAGATTGCTATCACATTTATTCATCAAATTCTGGTTATCTGCTAAACTTTCAAAAATCTAGTGGTCACTGGCTTGGTGCGTACAGGGGTCTAACAGAAAGTCCACTGGGCATTTCTTGGTCCTCTGACGGTGTTAAGATCCTTGGCATTACATTTAGCAACGAGGATAGGGCAGACGAAGGCAATCTTGATAAAATGTTTGACAAGATAAAAATTTCAGCTGAAAAATGGCGAGGCAGAGTTCTATTGATTAATCAATTTCTCGCCCCTAAACTATGGTACACATTGCAGATTTTTCCAACCTCAACTGACTTTATAAAGAAATTACAGACACTTCTAATTGATATTTTTTGGTCCGGCAGAAAGCACTGGGTTACGGAGCAACATATTGTCTCCCAGTTTGCTATGGAGGGTTCGGTCTAGTCCATCTTGAGTCCAAGATCAAACTATTTCGTATTCTTTTTGCACTTAGGTTTTTATCCTGCCTAGAGGACTCTAAATGGAAACTGATGACAGAGTCATTGTTAAAAACCTATAGATCGTGGCAGGTGTCCTTTGTTAATTATTCAACCTACCATTTAGCTCCAACTTCAGTCTTCCTAAAAGAGGTATTGGAATCAACGTCTTTTTTAAAGTTAACGAGAAACAATTATCCATTGTCTATGTCAGAGCTCAAAGAATTACCACTAACAAAGTATCGTCTAAATCTGGGAAATTTCAATTACTCCAATCTCTGGTTTAGCTTAGGTTATTACACCATTAATGATCTTTTTGCAGGACCTGAATCGTTTGAAGATTTACAAATCCCAGATTATAATATAACCCTGAAGAGTAACTTGAGAATCAATTATAATCATTTGGGGTCAACAGTCAATAAGTTTCTCAAATGGGTAGTTAGCACGCTGGGGCCATCTATCCCACATTTTGAAGTAACTTATGAAAGTCATTATGGTAAAAGAGTGAAGTGTGATGTTCAGAGCAAACGCACATTACTGCATGATGTTGTATTGAGGTTTTACTCTTTGGGCACTCCACTCAAGGGTGCGTGGACAGATGATCCAATTAACTGGTCATCAATCTTAGCAAGGCCCACGATTGGCCATGATGTCGTCGTCGCTTTCAGATTTGCTAAAAATAAATTGACAGATCCTGTATTTTTGTACAAGGCAGGACTAACGCCATCAGACTTATGCCCGTGGTGTAAAACTACAGCCACCTCATGGCACATGATTATTACATGCTCCGAAGTAATTCCCCTATGGAACTTTGTCAACTCACTTGTTCAAAGCATATTACCCAGACCATTGCGCATTAATGACGTATATGGCGGTATACCTTAAAGTTATGGCATTGTTGCAGCAGTTTGCAATTTTCTGTGCAACTTAGCCAAAAGCACAGTATATAATGATATGACAGCCTTCTTCAAGGATAACCACACCAACCATATGTTCACATCTACAAAAACAGGCTTAAATCTCGCATACTGAAGGATTACACTTGGTATATTGCTAGGGATAATGTTGGCACGTTTAAAGCTAGATGGGGTTTCAATTATGTGATCTGCAGGGTTCACGAAATGGATTTAGTTTTTGATTTCTAGTGATAATTTATTGTTGCTGAGTCGCTTGAACATTACTTTGATTTGTTCTTGACATAGCCTCAGGTTAAAGTTTCTTTATCCCGAACCGTTAAACAAAATAATAATAACACACACCCACACACACAGCTAATTTTTTGATTTTGTCATTTTTTTAATTTTGCCTTTTTTTTTAATTTTGCGATTCTTGGATTCAGAACGTTCTGCAACGTCTTTCTGTACACAAAATGTTTCGATGCGTCAAATATATATAATAATCACCATTCACATTGGAATTTAGAAGGTTTGTTTAAAACAACTAGGAGACGTGTGGTGCATGCAAACCTCAGTCTGTTGTTCCTCGTCGGAAGAACCGTCCCTGGACAAACAAGAGTGTTAGGTGCCATTATGTCGCAACAGCGTGTAAATTTAACCACACCGATAATCAATACAAGCAAGGGAAACAGGACACACATATTACATCCCATTAAATATACTGTCAATAACATTACTTTCCTTGTCACTTATACACGGACGGACGGTGTGTTTTGTTAATATACATGTACAGTTAGATACAAGGCTTTGTTTACTTCATCGGATTGTTGTAATTAGTCCGAATAAACATGTTAATACACGTTGATACGCATGTAGATGGACGCCTATACAAAATGTTCTGCGTCACTTCTACATTACAAGTTTATATTTAAGGCACTGCAAAATTGATATGTTTGTAATTTTATTTTTAGTTAATTTTCTTAAAAAAATTCACAAATGAGGAGATCCCGACTTTTGAATTTTGAAAAAATTTCTTCAAATGAGCGCGAACTAGGCCCCCTAAAACCCACATAGGGTCGTTTTCTATATATATATATATATATATATATATATATATATATATATATATATATATATATATATATATATATATATATATATATATATATATATATCTCTTACAGTAGAAGAATTAGAGATACAATCGCAAAATCGTGTTACATACCTTGGTATTATTCTCGACAGTCATCTTAGGTGGAACCACCACATGGAGCATCTCGTTAAACGGTTGCGCTCATTTATTACTAAATTCAAAAACTTAAGTGGAATTCTTAGTCTGAGTTGTTTGCGAACATTGTATTTTTCATTGATCCAAAGTCAACTTATGTATGGTATATTAAGCTGGGACGGAGTCGATGCTGTGTATTTAGGGAGGCTGAGTGTTATTCAGAAATGGATTCTCAAGGTTTTGTATCGCAAAGATAGATTGTATCCCAGTGATCAACTTTTTGATGAGTTGGGGATTCTAAATTTGCGGCAACTGTATGCTAGGTCTGTGTTGTTGTGGTTTTTTGGTAACAAACATAGTTATCTGCGGGTTGAACACGGATATTAAATGAGAGTGCAGAGGTGTGAGGTTGACAGAATCCGTAAAACCATAGGCAAAAAATATTATAGATACTATGGACGAAAGCTATATAACCTGTTACCTGACTCGGTCAAAAGTATTGGTGGTGTGGGATCTTTCAAGAGGGCTGTAAGTTAATGGCTTATAAATACTCCCAGGGATAAAATTGATAAAACTATTACTAGTTGAATAAGGAATGTACACCACTCAAAAAAAAGGTAAAGATGTAGAATAAATTGACGTATATTATATGCATATAAGCTAAAAGCTTCTGTAATAAACTTGTAGTTTATTCGTCGTTAACTATAATCATGTGCTTATTGGAGTAATTTTCCATTTGTAATTAGAATTAAGTATGTAGAGTTTTAGATGAATAAACTTATATATATATATATATATATATATATATATATATATATATATATATATATATATATATATATATAATACAGAATTGCCTCCGTGGCGATTTTAGTTGTTGCACTCGAATTGAGGGTCTTCCTAATGATGCTGCACATGTGCACTGGTTGCCTGTTGTGACTCCGTGTATTTTTGCTTCTTCATCCAGTCTTCCCATCATCACCTGGCTATACCGTACTGATGATAGCTAATAAGCTTGAAACACATGTATGCGGTTGTCTCCTTCCGGCCTTGCCCTTAACCTTTCTCTTTGTATAGTATACAGAATCGCCGTGTTAAAAAATCCTATATATATATATATATATATATATATATATATATATATATATATATATATATATATATATATATATATATATATATATATATATATCAGAGTAGTATGAATATCTACAACAAATTGGGTCGCAGTGAAGCTAATACTTAAAAAAGCATATATTTTCGGTGGATTTACTGTGAAATAATTGTTGCTGTCCTTTGTTGTGACAAGGTTAGTACCGTACATTGTTGGGTTATTTATGAGTCAATTGAAAATCCTACTAAGTCTATTGAAATTCCTATTTTAAAGTAGGGTGATTTTTTAAATTTGGATAATCATCAGATTCATTATTGCCTGCAGACACATATGACATTTGGGAAATTGTATTGATATCAGCTCCTTATCTGTGCCTGTATTTTCAAGTTGAAATCTACTGGTGGATTGTGATGTTTGTCGAAAGGCTTTCATTCAACAAGCTGCAATATGTCTTCCTCTGATGCACAATTTAATAAGGAACAAAATAGAGGCTGGAAATGTATGTCGTGCATTAGACTCTCTAAATCTGATCACGATAATACCCCAATAAAAAGGACATAATCTTCTATTCTTGAAAATAACTGAATTAGAAAAATCTGTGGCTAACGGAGTTGAGCTTCCGAGGCCATCTAATCCATTTTAACTAACTAAACTATGTATTCTTGAAGGTAATAGAGAAGAAGGATCGTTTGCTATAGTTCACTTTAATCAAATGGTGAGTGCAATAAGTTTGCTTCAGAACAAATCTAGCTCTACATCAGAAAATATTGATGAGATTGTAAGTTCTGTTGAAAGATGCAATTCTAATCTATCTAAGACAAAATCCATAGTTGAAAAAATATGAGCCTTTGTTTCCAAGAAATAGCAAATTTAAAGTAAAAAAAATTGGAGTTACATTTACAGGTGAATGTGCTAGAAAACAAAGTAAACTATCTTGAGACCGCTGCAGATGTTCATGAACCGAAAGAACTTTATTCTAAAATAAGTGAGAGTTTCTAGGAAATCAAACATAATTATCAGTGGTGTACCAAAGAGAGATACAAGGTCAGATATCTCTAACAAAGATGCAGTTACTAAAATAATCCATATTTTATGATGAGCTTAAAATTAGCAAAAGTAATGGAGAAGATAATTTGAAGGTAAATTATTTCTAAAATGTACCTAAAATTGTCCAGTCCCCTACATCAAAAAACTAACAGAATCACATGGTGTAAAATCGGCCCATGGATTATCGGTGTGATACAATATATATATATATATATATATATATATATATATATATATATATATATATATATATATATATATATATATATATATATATATAT
Organism: Tillus elongatus; assembly: GCA_964006375.1. Classification (NCBI taxonomy): domain Eukaryota; kingdom Metazoa; phylum Arthropoda; class Insecta; order Coleoptera; family Cleridae; genus Tillus; species Tillus elongatus. The sequence continues at coordinate 56,627,655 of OZ023264.1, forward strand.
ATATATATCAAAAATATGTGTTCTAGGGGCCTAATTAGCGCTCTGTTACGTACTTCCTAGACTCTTGGCCTATGGTTACGTTGCCAGTTCTTTTGATGTGGTATGCAGTCAATGAGAGGGTTGTTAAATAAATAAGATAAGGTCAAAATTCAGGGCTCAAATATATAATCATTCGAATTAAATAAATAAAATAAAACTTAATAGCTCTATGATTTCTAATCTATCCTACTCTAAAATCTACCATTTCCCGAACTGTCACTATAAGATAACGTAAAAGTTCAAACTAAAATATAATATAATCATGCGAATTAGATTACCTCCTACCATATGACGTATCTCCTAACAAAATCTAATATGTGATTCTTCCTCTATGATTTTTAATCTATACTACTCTACAATCTATACTACTCTACAATTCCCAAACTGTCACTTTCTAGCATCGAACTAATGAACTAACTAACCTCTTAGCATATGACATATCTCCTAACAACAAAATTTAATGAAACAAATAACTTCTACTCTTCTTAACCCGCACTATTCGGTGATAAAAGGAAATATTAAATTGTTTCCCAAAATTGCAATTGCAGTTTTGTTTACATCAGACTCATATAAAATTAGTACATCCGCAATTAATGGATAATTGTGCGAATTCCAGGTAAGCTAATGCTAACACTAATACTGTAAAAATGTGAACTCTGGTTTGAACAATTACTTATTGCCGATCCTTAAAACTATTTACATAAAATTACGACTTAGCTGTTTATTCCAGGTACGGCTCCAAGACCTCACTAATTACACTTGTTCCCATAACTAATAACTGTCCATGAATATAATTTGGTTTTCCAACTCAATCAGCTACTGATGAACGAATGTGATAATCCCATACTAGCCATACTTGGTTTTATGCATGCAGCATAACAACCAGAACCGTTCAAAAGACAGAATCCAAGCATAAGAAATCCAGAAATACTGAAATACAGGAACCCCGATACAAAAATTTACCAGGAATCCAAAAAACAGGCCGGAAGAGAAAACCCTAAAATGTTCAAAATATGAAGGCAACCATGGTTATTTAGTTTCAATCTCCAATCACTTACCCAGGCACAGGGGTTTCCTCACTTATACAAATAGCTTCAACTAAATTCTTAAAATCATAATTGTGAAAATTCTATAACATTTATCTTTTCCATTTAAGTATCTTAAATATTCACTACAAGAACTTGCGAGAGAATAATACTAAGAGTGCATAAATCAACTGAATTTTCACGCCATCCTTATCTCTTGATCGCCTGGTTGATATGAAAATTGATTAAAATAAAATCAACTGGAAGATAATTAAATACAATTTTAAAGGAAATTCAAGTTCCCTTACTCGACTATAGGGGGAGACACCTTCCGGTGGCTGGCTTTCTTATCAGAAGAAAAATAGTAAACAACAGGATAGTAAACAAATGAAGATTTTAACCAAACTATGCATCCACCTAAAGTGAAATAATAGTGTAATAATAGTATTTAGTGTTTTTAAGTGTCCAGTGCATACAGAGAGTTTTTAAATAGGGTTTTGGTATCCTTTTTATATAGAATTTATGCAAAATAGTCATATACACGGCCAGACCGTAACAGCTCATTTGAAGAAATTTTATCAAAATTCAAAAGTCGGGATCTCCTCATTAGTGAATTTTTTTTAAGAAAATTCACTAATAAAGGCCGTGGCCACTGCTACGTGCGCTGCGCCGGTAACATTAGATAGGAAATAAATGTTATGTGCGACGTGCCCGTATCTGCAGACGTAAATATCGTTATTTGCTCGGATATCGAATTATTTAAAAATATACATAAACATTTTATTTCAAAATTCAAAAACTCAGTATGTAACTGCCTATAAGTTTTTGTTTTTGAATAATTTCTTTTTCATTATCTAAATTTAAGATTCATTTCTGAAACAAATCACCTATACCCAATTAAAAAGCTAGTAATATGGAAAACTACATCACAGTACACCCATGCAGAAATTCAGGGAAAGGGAAAACTGCCTGCCACGACATATTTACATCCACAAAATGTCACTGGTGTTATGTATAGGCTGGTGAAATCATTGGTTCATATTTCTTGAAAATGATGCCGGACAAAAAGATACAGTCAATAGAAAGCGCTACAGATCCATGATTACTAACTTCTTCATTCCTTATTGGATGGTATTAAGGTGTAAGAGCTTTGGTTTCAACAAGACGGCGCAGCATGCCATACAGCTCACGCCACAATAAATTTATTAAAGAAAACGTTTCATTAATGCATAATCTCGCGTAATGGATCTGTGAGTTGGCCTCCAAAGTCTTGCGATCTAACGCCGCTAGATTATTTTCTGTGAAAATATGTAACGTCGATAGTCTACGCTAATAATTCACAAACGATGGACGACTTCGAAGCCAACATTCACCACGTTATTGCCGATATACGGCCGCAGATGCTGGAAAAAGTTGTCAAAAACTGGACTTCCAGACTGCGCTTTTTTCGAGCTAGTCGCGGCGCCCTTATGCCCGAAATCATATTTAAACAATATTGGTATTATATTGTCTTTGCAATAAAGCCAATGCCACGGCCATTGCCACGATTTTTAAGTGTTTTACTTCATTTTAAAGTTATATACCTATAAAAAGACACACGATAAATACGAAAAGTTTTAACTGGCCTAAGAAATGGTTTCAGGCGTCCTGATTCGCGTTTATTTTTAAAACTTTTTAGCAATCGAAACGTCGGTATTTCCCCCTATTTTTGTAGACGAAAATTCGCCCAGGAGGTTTAAAACTGTTATTTTCATCAGACATCATACAGAGTGCTTTCATTTCAAAATGAGCCACCCCTAATAATTTCTTTATCAAGGAAATCTGGTTCAAAAAAAGAAACAGGTCAATTGGGATTTCGAGGGGCACGTTCAAAAACAGTATTTTTGGAATTTTACTTTTCACCCCCTAAGCCCCGGTCACCCCAACTTTATAATTTTAAATGACACCCCCTAGCTTGAGATACATCATTTTAAAGGTATTTAAAATCCTAATCCAACAGCGTTTACGAAATTTAAATCCACCGCCAACTTTTGAATTTAGAAGAAGAAAACCTCATCCAATTCGGAATATTTTTAAAAAAATTAATACTTTAAGACAAAAACCTACTTTATTAAGTGCTCAAAGTTCCCTGCGTTGTTAGCTAAACAATAAAATAGTCGAACGACGAATTCTCGTTAACGTTTTGAAATGTTTCTGTAGTAATTTGTCGGCAAGCTTGGGTGATCCTATCTTTTAGAACCTGAATATTCTCTGGTGGAGGATTATGGTATACAACTGATTTTAAATAACCCCAAAAGAAGAAGTCCAGTGGTGTTAAGTCCGGAGATCTGGCGGGCCATTCCAGGGCGCCTCTTATGCCAATCCATTTGTCGGGAAATCTTTGATTAAGCCACTCGCGAATACGTAAGGCATAGTGTGGTGGTGCACCGTCCGGTTGATAGTGCAAATTTTGTTCATCCAGCAGTGGGTTGCCTTCTTCATTAAGTTGGTTTTCTAAGGACTCTGTTATGAGTGGGTCAATATAAATTTCCAAAAAATTTAAATACAAATCACCAGCTAAATTTTCTGCAACAAACAAAGGGCCTATTATTTCATTTCCAAGAATTCCCGCCCAGATATTAATTTTTTGTGGAAACTGTGTATGACCCTCTACAAACACTCGTGGATTTTAATTATCCCAATATCTACACTTGTGTTTATTAACAAAACCATTCAGAAAGAACGTTGATTCATAACTAAAGCAAATATTCTTTACCAAATCCCCATTGTCTTGAATTCTGGCAGTCCTTAATTCACAGAATTGAATCCTTCTATCATAATCATCCTCGCCGAGTTCATGGAGAATGGTAAATTTATAAGGAAAGAACTTGTAAAGTTTTAAAACTTTATGTATGGAACCGACGGAAATATTCGTTAATGCAGCGACTTTTGGAATTGAAGTTGTAGGTTCAGCGGCAAAACATCCTAAAACCTTAACTTGTGCAGCTTCATTAAGTACTTGTGGTTGCTTATTTTCTTTGTTACATACTGAACGAGTTTCTTCAAATTTTCGTGCAAGACTTAGCACATATTGGTGTCCCACCTTTTTTTCAGGATGCCTATTCTGAGCACCATACAAGTAAATTATTTCAACTCTTTCTTGTGAAGTGTAAACCATGATTGTTAGTTTTATTTGAATTGAATATTTTAAATTGAAATGATTGAAAGGAGTTAAAGTTTTCAAAATTTAAAAATTTAATCACAACAGACTCAGTTTTAACTCGTTGCAGTCGTCAATAAATCGAACACTAAATACGAATAAGTAACAAAGTTATCAAGAAACTAAAACTGGCTCATTTTATCTGAAATTTATCATTAATTTAGACATGGGCGTTATCGTTCCCATATCACCTCGTACCAGGAAAATTGATAGCCGCAAATGGCACCGGGGAGCTAAATTTGCAACAACATTACGCTCAGAAAAATTACTAATAAAAACAATTTAAATGTTAGAAAAAAATTCGACAGTCGACTATTTTATTGTTTAGCTAACAACGGAGGGCACTTTGCACTTAATAAAGTAGGTTTTTGTCTTAAACTATTAAATATTTTTTTAATATTCCGAATTTGATGGCGTTTTTTCTTCTAAATTCAAAAGTTGGCGGTGGATTTAAGTTTCGTGAACGCCGTTGGATTAAGATTTTAAATACCTTTAAAATGATGTATCTCAAGCTAGGGGGTGTCATTTAAAATTATAAAGTTGGGGTGACTCGGACTTAGGAGGTGAAAAGTAAAATTCCGAAAATACTGTTTTTGAACGTCCCCTAGAAATCCCAATTGACCTGTTTTTTTTTAACCAGATTTCCTTGATAAAGAAATTATTAAGGGTGGCTAGTTTTGAAATGAAAGCACTGTATTTATAATTGAAGTCTACACGAATTAGAAACATTCGTTAAATACCAAAACGGTTATAAAAAAAAAGTATAACTCTGTGTCAACAAGTCCACGAACCAATATTATCGTAGCTAAAGACTATCTATCTGACATAATCGCTTAAAGTTTGTGATTAAAAATAAATATAAATACACAAGAGTATGTGTCAGATGAAATAAAATCAAATACTTTCTCCTCCTACATTTTCAACACTAAATTTTTCCTTCGGCAAACATCTAGAATCTTTACAATCTGTTTCCATCAACATCGACAGTGCGTTTCGCACGTCTCGTCACACACATACACTAAACAGGCAAACATACAAACCCATGCACATAAACCAGTGGTGGTTCGTTAATATTCTTAGAAGACAAGAAAACTAGAGCACGGCACAATAATATTTGATTTCTTTTCTGCAAAAATGTTTAAGCCTTGTAAGATTTTCAAGACAACAGGCTACTCCAAGGAAAAACACACTGGTGCACAGATGTAAAATTGTTGGAAACAGCTATTAATTTTGAACGGTTAGCCGTGGTACGTTTGGTCATGTAACAATAATAATAATTTAGTTGCCAATAAGAGTAGATTACAATTTATAATAATAATAATAATAATAATCTATTCATCAAGCGAATAATACAACAACAATTATTACATCTACAAATATATATACCATATGACAAATATTGTAGAATTCTTACAGAGGGATAGCCACGTGTATGTAAGATCTCAGCACGTCAATCACAAACACGTACACTATACACATATGTTTGCTACCCGGAAAAAAAACAATAACACAAGAAAAAAGTTACACATGTTTCATCACTTCCAAACTGTTTCTTTCTCTCCTTTCTTCCATTTTTCCTGCCCTTTCATTACCTGTCTCCTTTTAGCTTCCTTACTTCTGATACCTTTTGTGCTGATATATCTTCTATTTCTTCTCTACACATCTTCTGCTTATCATACTCTGTGTTCCTCCTTTTCTCTTTCTACATTCCCCCCTCCACTCTATCGTCTCTACAGATACTACTATCCTAAAGTTGAGTAGTTCATGAAGTTTTAGCCTCGGAAAGTCAAGCAGACATTTTTTTGTGACCTTAAATCTGGTAATATTTAAAGACCTTAATTCACAAGGCAGATACAGGATGACCCACGGTCACTGGTACCTTAGACGTATATGGAAAACCAAACGTGGGACGGATCTGAAAATTTGGTTGGTACCATAATCAAGTATGCTTCTATCTATCCAAAATATTTTCAATTACGCGGTGTTGTTGCTTCTACTGAAAAGTCATAGTAGCTCTGTTATTTTAAATGGACCACCCTGTATATTATTTTTTTTCGAATTCCTTGTTCAATTTAAATAACTTCCTCCCAATATGTTCCTATTGGTGGTGTTTCCCCAGATATTAATTACTTTTCATATTTTTTTGAAGAAAGTTTGCCTAATCAAAAGCTAAGAGAAGGAAAGAGGGGAAGGAAAAGTACATTATGCTCACATGAATGCCAGTGTTGATTTTCCTTTCCCTTTTAGCTTTTAATTAGCAAACTGACGCCAGGGCAGGTCAGGAAGGTCAGTTGGGAGGATTGTGTGTAAACAGAACGCCAGGGAGGTATTTTATTTCGTTACTTAAAATATTCTGCGAAGTGCGCATGATCAAGGCAACCGGTGTTTACTGTCGCGAGACGCTCGTCAAATGGGACCCTTCCAAAAATAATATTTGTCGAGGTCTTCAAAATAGGTATTTGTTTGTAAGATGATTTCATCATTGGAGTACAATCTCATTCCGCCGAGCCATTTCGTTAAGTTTGGAAACAATAAATAGTCACTCGGGACTAAATCCGGAGAATAGGGCGGATGAGCGAGTAATTTGTAGCCCAATCTATGCAATTTCGCCATTGAGACTACACATGTGTGCACCCTTGCATTGTCTTGGTGAAAAATAACTTTTCTTGGGCAAATGTGGTCGTTTTTCTTCAAATCGTCATTGAATCGGTACAATAAGTTGATATAATATTCGCCATTGGTTGTTCTTCTCTTTCGAAGGTAATCAATGTGGATTATACCGCATGCATCCCAAAAAACGGTCGCCATGACTTCATTGGCTGACAAACCCGCCTTGCCCTTTTTCGGCGCCGATTCTCACGGAGAAACCCACTGTTTTGACTGCTGCTTGATCTCTGGTGTGTTGTGGTAAATCCATGTTTCGTCCACGGTTACGAAACGGCGCAAAACATCGTCCCTATTGCGGTTGAACAACGCAAGTTGTCACATGATTGCGTTTGTGGTCGATTGTGAGCAAACGCGGCACCCTTCTTGCGGATAACTTTCTCATAGCCAAGTGATCATACAAATTCGTACCACTGAGCCATGTGATATGCCTATGGCTTTCGCAATCTCCCGCACTTTCAATCTCCGATCGGCCAACACCATATCGTGAATTTTTTCAATTGTTTCGGCGACTTCAACTGGGCGTCCAGAACGTTCGGCGTCATATGTGCTTGTACGGCCTCAATGAAATTCAGTAAACCACTTTTTTACCATGGAAATTGATGGTGCAGAGTCCCCATAGTGTTTATTAAGCTTAGCCTAAGTTTGAGTGATGGTTTTTCCGCAAAAAATAATGTTTGATGAGCACACGAAACGAACTTTTTTCCATTTTCGTTATAACTCAAGAGGTTGTCTGCTTTCAATGCCTATCTAACACAAACTAAATGACGCAGCTTGTTCAAAATTTGACAGGAGTTAACTGACATGTGCTTATTGACAGGAGCAGTGTTGTCCTTCCTGTGAAGATGCAGGAAATTCAAAAAGTCACCGTTTTATTGACCCGCCCTCATACCTAAGTGTTCACGATTTTCGAGGAAAAGGCATTTTACTGAAAACAATTATTTCAACTTTTATACCAGTACATTATTTAATTTCTATGGCAACTAAAACTGACAGTGTCAAACTAACATGAAACATTTTGCCGGTTTGATCGGTTATCCGACTAAAAATGGGTGAAAATAACTATTCAAGTCATTTCATTTTGATGAAATTCTACATGGACAATGCCATTAAACTATAGCCAAACTTGCAGAAAATTTAATGAAACATATGCTGAATTGCCTCAAATCAATAAGCGAAATGTTGTGAGAATACAAAACAAATTCGTTGATTATGGTTCAAAACTGAAAGCACCTCCGACTTTACCGAAGCCAGTCACCTCCGACGAAGACAATGTCCACAACATCCTGGCGTATTTTAGAGCATATCCGCAGGCTTCCGTCCGGAGTGCACAAGACGATTTAGGTGTGTCACGCTCTTCTATTCAAAGAATTTTGTTCAAGCACAACATGCATCAATATAAATTTAGTAAAGTTCAAGCACTTAAGCCTGAAGATAGTGCACGAAGGATTCATTTTTGTGAAACCCTTTTAGACCGAATTCAAAACAATTCTGGACGCAGCAAGTGCGTTATGGTAGTGAATTTTCATAAAAATATTTTTAAAAACAAATATGTGTGTTTTTTTAAGAAAGCAGGCATCAGATTTGGTTACCAGTATAAACTATATAGTAAAAACAATGTGCCATGTTTCATCAAAATAACTTTATTGTGTGAAAATGTACAAAAATTTCCAAAAGTAAACTTAAAGTGTTCCCGAAAAAACACGTTCTTTGGTCAACCTTATAGGTTAATAGCAAATTGAGCTATTCAAATATGAAACATTTGATCAAAATTCGCTACCGTAACGCACTTACTGCGTCCAGTATTTCTTTTCTTACAAACATGCATTATATTTCGATGGAAAATGCAAAAATGCAATAACTTAAGGCGTGTTTGATTTAAAAAAAAAAGGAAATTTGTATCACCAACGACTTATGGGCCATCCTGTGATTGTAGAAATATTATTTTAAGATGTAGCTCAAGACACCCTATAATTAATATATACAAATTTTTTTCATATCTTATATAATAACGGATATATTGAGCTTAATTGATTTTTTACGAAAATTCGACAAAAATTATATACCATTAAACGATACACTCTATAGCTAAGGCTACTGCCAAGCATCAAAGAGAGGGTCTATTTGAAATGAATTTTCTGCAAATATTTTAGTAAAATGAAGGACAATGACGATTGAAACTAAAACTTTAGGGTTTGTAAAACATCCTTCTTGAGACATTTTATTTCTATAGCCCGTATTAGATTCAAGTTATTTGCCTAAATGTTGCCAATTTTGACATTTTAAATCGCCGCTTTGACGTTTTGAGGAAAACCCCAATTTATTTTTCTTTAAATGCCTATAACTTTTTTGTCTTTTGACCTACATAGCTAAATTTTGGTGAGTAACTTACCTATAACGATGTAAACATGTGTACCTTGCCCTTACTTTGTTAATTCCGGAGATATAATTTTTTTTTGAAAGAAAACACAAAATTTTCCGGGAAAACCTGGGCAGATTTTCCTGGCTAACGAACTTATCCAAGCCATTTGCAAAAGGAATTTTTTCACCAAATTTAATCAAAATCGGCCCATTATTTTTTGAGTTATCGGTGTGATACATATATATATATATATATATATATATATATATATATATATATATATATATATATATATATATATATATATATATATATATATATATATATATATATATATATATATATATATATATATATATAAACATATAAAAATTGAAACTGACCCCGGATATGTTTTCTGGGGGGGCTAATTAGCGCTCATTTGAAGAAATTTTTTCAAAAGTCAAAAGTCGGGATCTCCTCATTAGTGAATTTTTTTAAGAAAATTCACTAAAAAGACCCTCAGTTTCTATAAAAATTATCTGGACTGATAAAGCAACATTTTTACGGGAGGGCATTTTCAATAGCCAGAATATCCATTATTGGGCAAGTGAAAATTCTAGAGTGACCAGAGAAATGTTTGAGCAATTACAATAAGAATCATAAATATTTCTTGATCTTGAGGTTTATTTGTTTCAGTTTTGTTCATTTCACCTACATTATTTTTAAGGTTTAATCATGATTGTTGTGTTTTCTTTGTTAATTTGATAGCACTGTCCATGTAGAATATATCATTTCATTAAAACTTCGTTTAAGTAGCTTTTTTCATTCATTTTTAGTCGGATAAAAATGTCTTATGTTAGTTTGACAGTCAGTTTTAGTTGCCATGGAAATTAAATAATTTACTAGTATAAAAGTTGAATTTTTTTTTCCAGTAAATTGCCTTTTCCTCGAAAATCCTAAATATGTAGGTACAGAGACATGCTATATCATTTGAATGGAAATTCAATCACCTTTTAATTCTTTAGGTAGTATACAGGGGTTTCATTTGAAAAAACCGCTTTTTTGTTATTTTTCTATGTAGCAGAAAATGTAATACTTTTGTAGCACCTGTATAATATAGGATCGATTTCTCTATTGGAATAAAATAACTGCACTATCCTTAAACTATAACCGCAATCTTAACTTCACAGAATGCAAGAGTACCAAATTATTAAGGTTCAATCATTACTGTGTTTTGCTTCAAAAAATATGAAAATTAATATCTGGGAAACCACCACCGATAGGTATAGGAGCATATTGGGAAAAAGTTAGTTAAATTAAACAAGGAATTCGAAAACATATATATAATATACAGGATACACCATTTAAATTAACAGAGCGAATAGGACGTTTAAGTAGAAGCGACAACACCGCTTAATCGAAAATATTTTGGATAGAGCATAGCATACTTGATTATGGTACTAACAAAATTTTCAGATCGATCCAATGTTTGGTTTTCCATATACGTGTAAGGTACCAAGGGACAGCCTGCAAACAATCTAGGTGCCATAAAACTCGCACATCTTGGCCCTACAGTTTTCGCAGCTTTCGCAACCTTATGTCTCACTTTTTCCTTCGTATCTCGTGCGATACCCATATTCAATGTTTCCCATTTCTTTTGCATTTTTAGTGAATTTTCTTCGAAAGAAATCACTAATGGGCAGATCACGACATTTTCATTTTGAAAAAATTTCCTCAAATAGCGCGAACTAGCACCCCTAAAACCCATATTCGGGATCAGTTTCAATTTTTATATGTATATATATATATATATATATATATATATATATATATATATATATATATATATATATATATATATATATATATATATATATATCACACCGATAATTAAAAAAATAATGGTCCGATGTTGATAAAATGTGGTTTAGATAAGTTCGTTAGCCAAGAAAATCGAACCAGGTTTTCCGGGAAAATTTACGGTTTCCTTTCGGAAAAAATTTGTCCAAAAAAAAATAGAAACGCTATGTTAACCAAATTTGGTACGTATACCAAAATTTATATTTCTATGTTACAAAAACAAAACTTATAAAAAAATATTTGGTGCCAGATCATTTCTATGAAAATTGACTACCATAACGCACTTGGTGCGTCCAGACTTTTATGTATCCATAACAAAATCTTTTTCGTATACATTTGTCCTAAATCCATTATCCACTATCTCTGCATAGTAAATATATTTCATAAGTCACTGGTTTACCAAGAATTATCTTTAAAAACCTTTTCTGATTGATTTTTAGTCCATCAATATGCATATCCACGGCCTCTCCCCATCCCATCATTCCATATTGAATGATAGGCTCAACTAGGGCGTAGTATACAATTTTCATTTCATCCAAATGTATGCGTTTTAACTGCCTAAACTTAAACAGCAAAGCTTCGAAAAAACTATTAATTATTAATCAATATTAATTTTGCAATAAATATTTAAGCCACGGTATTTCTGAATAGAGAATGAAGAGATCTTTCAAATTAGGTATCACAAGCCACTACTTCCAATTTACAAATTTGGGAGTTGCAACTGCCACTCGTATGGGGTTGAATAAAGTAGTGAAGTTTTCACGTTGCAGGATGTCATTTTTTAATCTAAATTGACGTGTTTCGCGACTTTTAATAAATATGCACAATAATTCAGATACTGACTGCGACTGTATATTCCAAAACGAAAATCATATTTGTTTATTTTCAAAAATTCTTTCAACTTACGCGGTCTCCTGCTCTAACTAAATCAATTGTAAGTGTTAAAACTTAAAACGCGAAAGGGCCACCAATTAATATTCTCGTCGCTTCTTGTCGTGTCGGTCGATCTTAGCGGTCGCTTCATTGAACTAAATTTTATTAAAACAAGCCGGGAGTAAGTTCCCCGATTGATCAAAGTGGCTAAACCGTTCGAAGGAGTTCCGTCAGCCTGTTCCTCATCAATCTTTACTTATAAATTTATGAATATCTGATACACTTGAAAGTTTTATCATTACCAGCGAGCACCCCCCACTTTATATCTCTTCCCCTAGTTTAACGCTTCTTCTAGTTTTCTTGCTCCTTTGGTACGGTGTGAGAACTTTTTAATAGCTGGATGCTGCATCTATAATGGTCTCTTGACTCTTGAATTATCCTCTAGCTAAACTGAACCTAATGTAAAATATTAGTTGAAAAACGTTAGTAGATGTGCAAAAAAATTAAGGTAAATATCTTCCAGTAATTATCACCACTTAATGTTTAATAGAGTGCTTAATTAATGCCTTATGGAAGCAAATCTTCATAAGAGTGGGTTTACCAAAAAGAATTGTTAGTTAAATAATTTAAAAAATTTGAAAGAAATAATAAGAAGTTTGTCATGAAAAAGTAAATACAATTTCTGTGTAATAAAGAATAGCATGCACATTACACGATATGACAGTTTACAATGGCGAGGCCAAAGTCCCTGCCTTCCCGTCTGAAGACGTTAGGCCATGGTATCCTCCTACATTGTCAGATCGAAGTCACCCTCAAAGTAACCGTTACAATCTCCACACTCTAAAAAATCACACAGGTATAGTGATGGGAAAAACCGTTATTTTCTATTAATAGTTGAAGCCGTTTACGTTATTTCGTAATAACCGTTAAAATAACAGCTTCAGTTATTTCGCTGTTATTTTGAACTGGACAGTCGATCGATAGTATCCTACATTCCCAAAGCTGTGAGCGAGAGTGAGCACACTAGAGTATAAATAACGTGTTTCCTGTTAAGTAATATATTATGAAGTAAAGTCTGCTCTGTACTCCATACTGCATAGCATACCCATACATATTTATTTCATTCCCAGTCGCATGTCCATTCATCCCGTTAAATAGTTAAATTTAACAGTTGCCGATGAAAACCAATGTTTATTAATCGAACCTAGTTGCAGTGGAACTGAAACAGATACGACTCCGAATTCTAGTTTAGTGTAAAAAGCGTTATTTTGTAAGCTGTTATTTTTATAAATCCACAACTGGTGGTTACCGTTGCGGCTCGACAACCGTTTAAAAATAACCGACAATTAAATAACGACCCACCACTACACAGGTCATTTAAGACCTTAGACCCATAGAACCCTCCTTACATTCGTACGAACGTTCACTCAACTATTGCTTTTCCCGAAATCTCATCTATTTCTCTAGTCGGCGCACTTTCTCTCTCCGCGGTTTGCCCCAATCTCACATCGCGTTTCCTCTTCCAGTTCCATTTCCTCGGCCCATTCATTGAAATTCCTGATTTCCTGGTTCTTGGTAGACATAGTTACCTTGAACGGGTAGCAACCTTCAACCCTGTTCTGGTTTCTCGCAAAGTTTTCTCTTGCCGCCCTACAATTTTCCATCTGGCAGTCTTCCAGCACATGTCTTGCTGTCTCCTGCTCTCCGTTTGCACACGCAAATTCTCCCCTTCCGGGCCTTAGGTGCAACCTACTAAAGTGGCCCTTGAAAGGCCCGTGTCAAGCTCACCTCTCTGTGACTCCAGCCCTTGAGGCCTACACCCACGCCCTCTATGTATCGATAAGTGTGTCCTGGGTGTCTCCTCGTCCCAGTGCTTCTGCCACTCTACATTAGTGTTATCCTTGGCACTTCGTTTGGGCATTCTACTCGTCACCGGAGCCTCTGTCCTCTCGTGGCCTACGGGGTCACTTCTGGCGGCTTTGCTCTCGTGTCGGCCCTTGCGATACCTTCGAACTGGTCGCTACCCCACCACAGATTTATTTTTGTTCCCGCGCGCTCCACCTCTTGCATGTTCCTGTGGATGCTGTGGGCCGTTCCTTCGTTCTTCCTGGTGAGCATGTCCAGGGCGACTTTGCCATCGGAAGCGATGTTAACGGTTCCACCCTGTAGAGTGGCGACCTTCTTCGCTGCCACACCCACCACGAACGATTCCGCCGTGTGCACCGGGTACCCGTCCTGGAGCTCTAAGCCCTTTGCTTTCGATCATTCCGTTGTATTCATAGGCCACCACGGCTATTTTAACCGCGACTCCAGCTCTTGACGCGTCTGTATATATCTACTGCCCTTTTGTATTTTCCGCTCCTTCTATTATCGCTCAGGTTTTCCTCTGCTCCGCAGGGTGTGATCCTTCTCTGTACGCCGATTTTCCCTCAAAATTTGCGCCTTTGAGTGTTCCCATCTTATATGCAGCTCCTGTGCTTCCAGCCACAAAACTTGACACCCTGTGAGCACTACCAGTGCTGCGTTGGAAGTCGTTCTGTAGGCCTTTGTTATGCCCAACAGAAAGGCCGAGTGAATTTTTATAGTTACCCTAGAATCCCCGCTCGTTCACGTCAGATTTCGGCGCCGTACAAAAGAGCTGGCTTTAATGCTGCCTCATATATGACGTTAAGGGTCTTTGGATCCGTCCCCCATGTCTTTCACGCTACTGCTCGTACCCTATGCGCCGCTCCTGCTATCTTGCTCGCTACGTATCTGGTATGTTACACCCAGAGTGTGTGACCCGCTGTAGCAGAAGAAGCAAATTTAAGAACAAAATCAAAAGTGACATTTATTAAAATAAATGTTGGTGAAGGAGTTTGGGAAGATGTTAAAGGAAATTGTGTCAATACAACAACAAGCATAGCTTATGTGTAAGATGAGATGTATAATTCTAATTACAAATAAATAAGTATAAGAGTAGACCTGGGTCGAGTATCACTCCCAGATATTTTATTTTGGCTTCCGGTCTTATGGCACATTTTGATCATCGGGTGCCTTTGTGTCCGCGTTTTGGTACCGTTCCTCGCACCCCTGTAAAGAGGCTGCTTTGGGGGGAGGAGTGGATATTTCAGTGTGTGAGCCGATGCCAACTTCTGGCATGCCTCCCGCAGATACACTGCCAAGCTGCTTCGAGTTTGCTTCTTGACGGCGCCGTTATACTGATAAGCTGGTCGTCCGCAAAAGCCTGAACCTCGATTATTGCTTCCGTCTCGCCCGGTTCTATGGAGTTGATTTCGTTAAACCAGTCCTTATATAAGTAGCCTAAGGATCGGGCGTAAACATGACCCTTGTGAACAGCCCTTGCTGGTGTTTTTCGTAACCCCTTCAGAAGTAACGCTCCTATGACAAGCAGAGGAGATGTAGGCAGAGTGGTGCCAATCAAGCAGAAAGTAGCTAGGAATTTATGCCTAAAATAAACACTACCCAAATTAAACTAACTTTTTTGACTACTTTTATTTTCCTTTTTCCTTTTTCTTTCAGACATATATAGGATGAACGGGGATGCAAGAATGCAGTTCAGGGACCCGCCAAAACCTTTGACACTTTCCAAAACAAAACAGAATGGGCCGCGGTAAGGAGGTAAAACAAAAGGAAAAACATTAGGAACCTACTTATAAATTTGAACAATATATAAGTGTACGCCTGGGGTCAAGGGGTCGCGGGCCAAAGGACTCCAGCGGGCAAGCTGAGGAAGTGGAAACAACAACATAAACTTTCGATGAAGCTTTCCCCAAGACCGTCATGCGCGGTGAAAAGCCGCATCCTGCACGAGGTGATCCTGATGATAACTAAACATGACGGTGTCACGTGACCTGTGCCTGGGGATGGATGGCACCAGGGTGATGGTGTCGTGAACGGAACCTCTGGAGTACCGGGCAACCCTCCAGGGTAACCCGCCTTGCACCACACAGGGGGTTCTGACGCTGTGGACAGTATTTCCTCCATTCTCGTGGGAACAACATCGTAAATACATATGGAACCAAAACTAATGAGGCTCGAGGAGTAGCTCCGGCTACAGATTCGTGCCTTGAGTCTATTCCGGAAACGTAGACGGGCCAGGGGACGGCAGCCTCCGCGGACTCTGGAGGTCTCACGACCGACGTAGATACGGGGGATCGACACCCAAGCTGGAGGCTGGGTCCCACCGGAGGGCGGCGAAGTCCGCGGACTCTGGGGGCCCCTCCACCAGTGAGGACCCTACTGTAGAGGTAGAGGGTCTACCTCGGCAGTCCAAGCGTCTTTCCGGGGCGCAAAGAAAGAATCTCCGGAGGGCGAAGAAAATGGCGCCCGAGACGTGGACGGTCGAGAAACCTGTAAAGGCGCAAAAGGGTAGTGCGAGTCAGAAGAGGACGCGCTCGAACTCTAGCACGTCTACTACAGACAGACGTCCCAAAAGGGCCAGGGCACCTGTACAGGGGCAAGAGGAGAGTGCGAGTCAGAAGACGGCGCGCTCGGGCTCTAGCACGCCTACTACAGACAGACGTTCTAAAAGGACCAAGGCCGGAACACCGTGCAGACTGGCTCGTATAGGGGGGCTGCGGAGGGCCTCGGGATGGCGACGATTGACAGACGCCATCCTGACGTCACGCTAGACCAGGTAAAGCGGGTAGCAGAGCAGGTGGATGGCAGACCATCATCGGCATGGATGCGAACGCGCACTATGAGTTGTGGGGAAGCTCGGACACAAGCTCTAGGGGTGAGACACTTTTACAATTCTTAATGAAATTTAATTTAGACATATTGAATAGAGGTAATAAACCGACCTTCTTTACAACACGGCGGATAGTTTTAGATCTAACAGTTTCCACCCAGTTTCCACCCAGTTTCTGGGTGAGTTCTGGGGGTAAGAGTACCATAGACAATTCAATAGACCTCGAGATTGCGGCAGCCCAATTGCGAGACGCAATCACCTCGGCCTATAACGCCAACTGTCCCCTGAAAATAAGGGCGTCCACCAGGAACGTCCCGTGGTGGAACGAGGACCTCAGGCAAAGGAAGACGCAGGTTAGTAAGCTGTTTAACGCGGCCAAAAGGTCGGGAGCATGGAATGAATATAGACAGGCACTAATGACCTATAACAAAAGACTGAGGCACGCCAAGAAAGAGTCGCGGTGGAGATACTGCGAGGAAGTGAAGAACACGTCTGAGAGTGCTCGACAACACAAGATCCTGTCCAAGGGCACTGAGACCAACATAGGCTCCTTAGAACATCCACGGGATGCTTTACAAGTTCGGGGGGGGGGGGGGTGACTATGGAAATTTTACTCCAGGCGCACTTACCCGGCTGTAACATAATAAACCAACCACCTCCGGACTGGGAACACTCAGAAATAGAGGCGCCTTATAGGCGGGCATCTAGAGTAGACTGGACAGTCGCTAAAGAGGTGGTTACTTGGAGCAAAATTAGATGGGCCATTAACAGCTTGAAGCCATACAAATCTCCGGGATTTGATAGAATAATGCCCATCATGCTCCAACGGGGGATATATATACTGGCGCCGGCGCTTACCCTCATTATGAGGGTCAGCCTGGCTCTGGGTACATTCCGATGGCACATTGAAATTACGTTGCTGAAGCAGATTAGGGAAATCGAATACAGAATTAACCAGTTTGTATAAAAATATAACCAAACTGCACTGCATGCGCATCGACAGACTCTACATACTAAAGCGAAGGAGTAAACTTTCCTGAGGAAAACCAATAGAAGGATATTGACCATCCTCACGAAAGCTAAGAAATTTTAGAAATTTCCATTGCACTGACTCTAGACTTGCCACATGTATCTCATAAGTAGGAGTCCACACAACTGAGCCATATTCAAATCGGGATCTAACCGAACAACGAAAGAGCAGGAACAGGGTGTCAGTCTGTGAGAAATTTTTGCTGTTTCTTATCAGAAACCCAAGAGTTTTATAAGCAAAACTAACAGTCTGCTCATAGTGTAGTTTAAAAGGTAGAGCACCATCAAAAAGCAATTCCAAGGTCCCTAACTGACCCGGGGCGATCAAGCGAAAGCCCCCTTATATTGTACCTGAAAGTAATTGAGTGCTTGTTTCGAGTAAAGGACATCACACAACACTTGAAAACATTCATAGAAAGACCACTCCGACAACACTATTCATCAAGGATCTGAAGGCAGTTCTGGAGCTGCAAACAGTCATCAACACTCGAAATATTTGCAAAAATCTTGATATCATCTGCATACATTAAAAAGGAAACATCTAAAACATGTTTAACTGGGTCGATAAATGTATTAGACAGTAGTGGACCGAGTATGGAACCCTTCGGCACTCCCAAAGTTATGTGATGGGTGTTATATTTGAAGCCCCCAACCTCGACAAATTGCCTCCTTCCATCCAGGTAAGATCTGAATAAGCCAAGCAAGCCCTCACAGAACCCGATAGCCCTCATCCTGTCAATTAGAACAGAATGATTTAGGCAATCGAAGGCCTTAGATAGATCAATATACACAACATCAACCTGTGAAGAACGGTCTAGATCGGACGCAATGACATGTGTAACATCAACTAAATTCGTCTGTCGATCTCCCTGGACTGAAACCATGCTGAGAAATAGAGAGTATGTTTTTGATGTGAAACAGTATTCGCTGAAAAAGGCAGGCCTCAAAAATCTTACAGGAGACACATAGTATAGCTATTGGTCGATAGTTTGACGGATTACCACTATCCCACGACTTGAAGACAGGAGTACTAGATTACAGAAATTTTGAAAAGCAGACACGAACGGAGGGGTTGTTCCGACGACAAGAAGCATATTCAGGCATGTTAAAGTCACCAACTAAGAATGTCTCACGACCATATTTTATGCACAGGGACTCGAGAGCTTCGAACAAGAGGTAGTGGTCATTAATTGGAGTATTGGGAGGTATATAAACAACAAAAACATTAAGTGTGGCCCGATGGTCCGAGACTCTGACCCCTACAATGCCAATATTAGAAAGAGCATCCAACCCGCCGCAGTCCCTGCGAATATCAAGGCAACGAGTAGCAAAGCGAGAATGCATAGGAAGCAGAACACCGCCTCCCCTAGTCGTGCAAGAGGAAGAAAAATCCCTATCTGTTCTATAGACAATATATTGATCATCAAACAGTTCGCTACTATAAATATCACTATCCAGCCAAGTCTCAGTGAAAACAAAACAGTCAAGGGGATGTGCCTCAGAGCAAAAAAAAAGAGTAATCATCATTAGTTCGGGTCCGGAGGCCCCTGACGTTTCGATAAAATATGTTAAATTGCTTCTTTTTTGAACAGGCGAAAGAGGAAAGTTCATCACTGATAGAAGGAGAAGGAGAAAACGGAGAAGTTGATTGCTATTGAATGCCAAGTATATCGGCCCGAACAGACTGTAGTTTCTGTCTGTATACTGTACACTCATGGCCCCAGGCAGCATGGTCAGTATCAACGCTTTTTTTAAACTTTAGCATCATTTAAACAGTTAATACAACAGAGAGATGAGGAAGTGCAGCCATTCACAAGATGTTCCCCTGCACATCTGGGACAAACGGTCTTTCCTTTGCAGTTTTTAGATGTATGATGCAATCCACAGCATCTAAAACGGATTATGTCAATGGCATCATACACGGAACAGCGATCGTATCCAACAAAAAGTTGACCCATGTTCGAGCCACAACTATAGGTGTTATCCAACTACAAGACGGCCTGATACACATTGTTATTTTTCTTCAGGTGACTAAAAGAGATCAACTTTATCTCCGTACTGGTGAAAACACTGGTGTTCTGCAGCTTGAGAAGTTGAAACAGCTCGTCTTCCTCCAATCTCTGGGAGAGGCCGACAATACCAATACGGGGATGCAAATTCGTCACTTACTTAACGTTGTGCTTGTCTGAAAGGTAAAATCTGCCAGAGATTTAAATTTTTCGGCACCGACATCAGAGGAACAGCTAACCATCAAACCTTCATTGCCAATGTGTTTCGAGACGCAGATCTCAGCTGTCACAAGATTAATAGATTGGAACAAATCAGCCTTAGTAGCGGGGCTGGACTGGGCAGAATCTTTAGGTTTCACAATCACTGAGGCCCTTCTTGATACAGCTTCTGAGAAAAGCGGCTGGTTATGTACAGAATGGGTTGCAGCACTAGATGATCCAACTTGGAGAGGCGCCAGAGGATTGATAATCCCCGTTTTGGAGACACACTTCACAAGATCGATGTTTGACTCCTTGAGATTGATGACTTCAGTTCGTAAATCTCCAATGATATACTGCAGCTGATTCATCTCTCTATAGAAAATATCTTGGGATACGTAGCATGACGTATCATCACTAACTGAAAATTGAGAATCAGGTTCAACTGGATCACACAGAAAGTACGGATTGATCATCACAGTCAGTACAGAAATATTAAACTCTGCGTTTTCGAAGTATCATGCATCTCATCTCCGACAGTGACATTCCAGAGCAAGCTTGGCGCTCTAATATGCCGCATTTATTACAATATGCAAGCTTAGATCTCTTCAAGCTAATGCTGCATCTGCCACATGACTCAATGATTGGCAATAACAACAACTATTAGTAAAGGCTGCAGCCAATGATGAAATATACTGGCTGCCCCCTGTATATTAAAGGATTGTATAGCTTCAATTTCAGCAAAGGGTTATCTTGTAAACAAAATTTTATCTTATCATATTGATAAGAAAAAAGCATAAACTATTAATTAAAATAAACACAATAGTGAAACTAGTTTCATCAAATGCTAGCATACACAAGTTCAATTCACACCATTAGTAAGATCACAAAGAATACTGCACAATCATATAAATTCCACCAAAAAACACACAATGCAAACCATATAAATTTATCATCAAGAGGGACACTATCTTCTGACCGTCTTGCCTGAAATTGTTAACAATTGCTGAAAAAAAATTGCATCGGGAAAAGTATTTTCCCTATAAGGTTCATAACCCGCAAGAATCTTTTGCAGAGGATTTTGCTAGAAGGATCGAATTTTGTGAACCAATACTTCAGATTGTTCAGCAAATGGAGATTTTTTAAACTACGTTGTTTTCTCTGAGGAAGCTGCCTTTTACCTTAGCGGTAGTGTAAACAGACAAAATTGTCGATATTGTACAGCGTGACAATAACCCCCATTGTATGGAAGAAATTCATACCATAATCCCCAAAAACTGAACGTATAGGCCGGAATTGTTAGTCACCATGTATTGGACCGTTCTTCTTTGAAGAGACTTTAACACGTCGACCCTATCTAAATTTATTATCAGAAGATATGCCCCATATCAAAGAATTGTTTCAAAATGATTCCCCCAATGTCTACTTCCAACAAGACGGCAACCCATCTCATGTCAGTCGAAAGTTAAAGGAATACCTCAATATGACATTTCCTAACCGGTAGATATCCAGAAAAGGACACATTGTAGCTAGGTAGATCTCCAGATTTGTCTCCACTTGATTTTTCTCTGGGGTCATTTGAAAAGCGTTGTTTACAATGATCGGCCTGCAAATTTGGAACAGTTGCGAAAACGAACTGTGATAGTCTTCTCAGAAGTGCCTAACGGATCATTGCAAAACTCGTTTCATCAATTCGACAAGAGTCTTTACTATTGTCAAGGGCCCCAATTTGAGCATCCTGTTTTCGTTCTTGCCAAAGGTAACTTAAAAATGATTAATACCGTCAAAAATTACGCTGAATATGCGTTTCAAAAATGTGTCGCGTCGCCCATGTCGCCGTTTAAGAAATTAAGTGGTTTTACCTCCAAAGAGGGGGTGTTTCAAAAATGTCCATAATGCCACCAAATAGTTGGAAATAATCTGTTATGCGACCCTGCATGCTTTGAGTCCGATACCTTTCTCGGTTTAAAAGTTTAAAAGTTATGGCGTTGATGTGTAAAAATGGCTCCTAAGTGTAAAGACAAGTTTTATTGATCGATTGGTTGTTATTTTTTTATATTTATTGGGGTTATTTTGCTTTCTGTTTCAGTTTCCCTCCCCAGTGACTAACGGCGGTCCTGAATATAGACTGTAAAAGAAGCAAAATTATGTTCAAGTTAGGTTGTTTAAAATAAAAGTCACAACCAAACTATCCCTTTTATCTTTCATCAACCATCGGAATGTGTTCAAACAGAAGTGAAATCACAGAACAAAGTTCTCACGAGGTCCTGGTCATCCTCTTTCATCGAGAAATAGAGGCCGAAAGCACTTGAATCAATATCACGACATAATAGGATAAAGCTCTCCGGGACAAAGAGGATATTTCAGATAATATGTCCGGATAAAACGAATACATTTTCTTATATATCTATATAGAGGAGGGATAGAAGAGAACGAATGGTCGGCACTGGCCAAGGGTTTGGTTTGGTCAATATGAGCAGTTGTTTGTTGGACTGTGGGCAAGCTGCCCGAGGCGTGGACTCTTGAGACTTCATGTTCACGGTATTAACTCTGACCAGAAATGTAAGAAATTGCACAAAACGAATAAGGGCGAACACACACATACAGTGATATGATTGCCAGCGATATTGATTGTGTTCGATAGCTTTTCGATGGGGCGTACGTTACATTTTGTTTAATGTGTCTACACTTATTGACATTTAGTCCATGTGCTTTTTTTTGTAAAATTATCAATACAGAAATATAAAGTAGTTGAATAATTAACATATTAAGCTAAGTGTGGTGTATAGCCGTCGATAAAGATAAAGACAACCTCATTGGATCTCATCAGTTAGTCAACCTAACTCGCCCTACTCTAATAATACGAGTACTTCTGCGCATAATCCACTGTCTGATTGCAGTAAAGTACATCACAAAATTTAAAATACGTTTTTTTGGCATAATAGTGAAAAAACGCCGACACATAATACGTAACAATACATTAAAAAAAAGTCTGGACGCAGCAAGTGCGTTATGGTAGCGAATTTTCGTAAAAATTTCAAATGCGTATTATTTTTAAAAGGACATTTGGTTGGCAGTATAACCTATATAGTAGTAACAATGTACCACATTTCATTAAAATAAATTTGTTGTTTCAAAAAGTACCAACATTTTCCGAAAATAAAGTTACAACGTTCCAGAAAAAAACTGGTCAGGTTTTCCTGGCCACCGAACCTCTTCAAGCTATTTACACACCTGCCAAGATATAATTATGGACCAACCGCTTTATGACCCAAGTCGAAAAAACATGTTTTATGAAATTTTGCAGAAATTTCTTTTACAAAAATTCACCTTTTTTTCTCGCCGGAATTGCCTTCAGTAATGTTACACTATATTATATTTTTCACAAAAATTCGACAACCTTTATTTACGATAGCTTACTAAACATTTATTATTAATTACAAACATTTCACAAAAATCTTACAAAAAATGAATTCTACGGAAACACTAAAAACATTTCTGCGAAAAGTTTTCAAATTCATCCACTAATTGAGAGTAAGGCAGCTCGATTTTTTCGACGAGTCATGCAAACAAAAAGCTCTCTGAATGCGTTATTTCCACGGGGTTCAGGTCTCTATCGGTACAAACGCCTTTTGACAATTTGTAATATGTGTTTGTGCCATGTGCCAAAAACGTGAAATGTTGCAAAACAATTGAAATAAATAAAAAAAGATGAACGATATGAATCTTTTTCCTTACAAACATGCATTATAATTCAATTGAAAATGCAAAATATAATAACATAAGGGGTGTTCTATGAGAAAAAGAAACTGTGTATCACCAACAACTTATGGGCCACCTGTGATTATCAAAGTAATTTTATAAGATGCTGCTCAAAACACCCTGCAATTAACGTATACAATTTTTGCTCGTATATAAACAAAAATATTGAGTTTTACCGTAGAAATGCGTCACCCGGTATATGTGTAAACAAACAAAAAACTGAAACTTACCCCGTATATACGTTTTAGGGGTTCTAGCTCGCGCTCGTTTGAAGAAATCTTCTCAGAATTCATAAGTCTATGAAAATTTGCTGATATATAGACTATTAAACCATAAACTCTATAGCTGAAACTACTGCCAAAGCATTAGAAAGGGGTCTATTTGAAATGGATTTTCCGAAAATATTTTAGTAAAATTAACGACAATGTTGGTTGAGGCTAAAACTTAGGGCTTTGTAAAACACACATATTATGACATTTCTTCCGCACAATCCGTATTTGTTTCAGATTATTTGCCTCAAAATTGCAAATTTTGACGTTTCAAATCGCGACATTTTAAGAAGAAAAATGATAAAATTTTCGAAATATTTTTCTGCTACTACTTGACCTTTTTGCGTCAAGAAAACTTAACCGTTGTATGTAATATTCAATTGGTTTTGTTAACCACACAATATTTTTTTCTTGTGCTTTCCTTTGATCACCAGTGGCACCCAATTTTTTTTTCTTTAAATGCCTATACATTTTTTCCTTTCAACGTAGAGATCTGAATTTCAGTATGTAGGGTAAATTTGATAGTATAAACGTATATGTCAAATCTGGTTTTCATAGTTTTGTTATTTTAGGAACTTTTCCGAAAGAAAAGCCCAAATTTTCGGGGAAAAACTAGTCCAATATTCCTGGCTAACGGAATTATCCAAGCCACTTACAAAAGGAAGGTACCCACCAAATTTCATCAAAATCGCATTATTTTTTGAGTTATATATACAGGGTATCCAGCAGAAATCCAAAATCAAATTCCCTGACATTTCCAGGCCCCTCGAGTACATTTTTCATAATACTTTAAACAATAAACACATACGTGAATACTCTTTTTATGAACAAAATAAATCAAAATTACGAACAAAAAACTTACATAATCAAAAACATAAGTATGCTTAACTCCGTTCAATTTATAACATATAACATTTTCGAGAAGAAAATGTGCAATTTTTTCATGGAAAAACTTGACTTTCATGACTAACCGACGAAGTTAGCCTCCAGAAAGAATTTTCGAGTATGATGGAAGAAACCAGAAGTCTCTAGGTGGCGTAGAAACTTTGCAAACCATGTTGTTCGTATATATAAATTTGAATCAGCCTGGGAAATGGGTTGCAAAAGCTCAGATTCGCGCCCATTAATTTTTTTTTTGAAAATTCGAAAGTCACTACCTCTCTAAAAGCGAAGTTTTATTTATGATAATTCGCTGAAAAAATGAAACAAAGATACTGTTTACACACGCCATATACAAATGCCAAATATTTTGCAACTTTCAACATGATCATTTTGGTTAAAATAGAATAAACACATTCACAACACAGCTCTACCCGACCAATATCTAAAATGCATTTCGCATTTTATGCATTCAATGAAGAGCATTCGAAGTGAGACGTACATATGAGACATGTTTGAGATAGAAGAAGACGCTATTTATATCGGCGCATGATGTGGCATACGCTGCGTTCATTGGCGGATTTAATTAACATTGGTACCAAAGGTAAGCCGCATTGTTATCAGATATATTTTCCTACGTATGAGAAAACTACTTACGTGAGAAAATTCATATAACATATATGAAATAAAAATAAAAATGCATCTGCTAGTGACGAAATTTTACAAACAATAATTTCCAGGTCTACTGAATGATTTCCATGACATTTGAGTAAAATCACAAATTTCCCTACATTTTAGGGGGTATTTCACATTCCCTGATTTTTCCAGGTCGCTGGGTACCCTATATATATATATATATATATATATATATATATATATATATATATATATATATATATATATATATATATATATATATATATATATATAAACACAGATCTCCGCATTAGTGAATTTTTCGTTTTACGAAAAATTCGCTGAAACGTAATTTTAAAATAATTGTGAGAAACTTATCGGTTGTCACGACGCGACGCAGTGACATTATGTCAGTTACGTATTTTAGTAAACCATAAATAGTCAGTCAAATCCAGATTTTTTAAATTATGCGACAATGTGTCACTCGTCGCAAAGAGTAAGGAGTTTTATTCAAATTATTAAACTAGTTATTATAATTTTTGGCAATTTTTAGTGAATTTTTATTTAAAAAAATTCACTAATAGAGAGGTATCGATGGTGAGACTTTGCAAAAATTCTTTCAAATGAGCGCGAATTAGGACCCCTAGAACCCATATCCGGGGTCAGTTTGAATTTTTATATGCTTATATATATATATATATATATATATATATATATATATATATATATATATATATATATATATATATATATATATATATATATATATATATATATATATATATATATATATATATATATATATATATATATATATATATATATATATATATATATATATGTATCCGTCTGATAACTCAAAAAATAATTAACCGATTTAGATGAAACTCGGCAAGTGCCTTTCTTTTATTAATGGCTTGAATGAGTTCGTTGGCCAGGAAAATCGAACGGGGTTTTCCGGGAAAATTTTGAGTTTTCTTTCAAAAAAAATTTTTTTTCCCGAAAATTTCGATAAAATTTGGTCTACATATTGCTTTGGGAAATACCTAACTATGTGCCAAAATTCAGCTTTCTAGGGTTACAGAAAATTGAGCTATTCAAATTTGAAACATGTTTAAATCATAAGTAAGTGGTTGCTGTTGGTTAGTCAATGCTTTTCTTATTGACTCATGAGATTCATTCATCAACCTTCCATTGACTTCTGCTTCTGCCGCTGTTACAATCCTTTTATTTAGATCTAGAGTTGTAAAGTTTTCTGTATCATTTGGGATATAATTTGTTTGCTTTTGTTACTGACCAACAAAAGATATGATAAAATTGGACAAAGAAAGGGAATATGATATATTAACAAGGCTATTTTTGGCTCAACAGCATTTATTAGTTTTCGTAATTGTTTTTTTATCGGGTTTTGTTACTTTGACTAGACATATTTTTATTATGATTGGTACTACTAAAAGTAATTAAAGTTTGTCTCATTCAATATTAAATTTATTTTAGTGTTAAAATAGAAGACGATGTGATATGGTCCAAAATCTGATTGATATTTTGTTGGTATGTACTGTAAAAAAGCAAATTGCAGTTCAAAAAAGTTCATTTGTAAATAGGTTTAATTTTTATATGTTTATATATATATATATATATATATATATATATATATATATATATATATATATATATATATATATATATATATATATATATATATATATATATATATATATATATATATATATATATATATATATATATTAACTCAAAAAATAATTAACCGATTTCGATGAAACTTGGCAACTGCCTGTCTTTTATTAATGGCTTGGATGAGTTCGTTATCCAGAAAAATCAGACGGGGTTTTCCGGAAAAATTTTGAGTTTTCTTTCGAAAAAAATTTTTTTCTCCGAAAGTAACAAAGCTGTTTCAATGAAATTTACTATAGATGTTGCCTCAACCTTACTACGTACCAAAATTCAACTTTCTAAGTTTAGAGAAAATTGAGTTACTCAAATTTTAAATTTTCTTTCGAAAAAAATTTTTTTCTCCGAAAATTACAAAGTTATTTTAATGAAATTTTGTGAATATCTTGCCTTAGGAAAAACCTTACTACGTATTGAAATTAAACTCTCTAAGTTTATAGAAAATTGAGTTATTTAAATTTGAAGCATTTAATAAAAATTCACTACCATAACGCACTTGCTGCGTCCCGAGTTTTTTTTAAGTTTGCTACTGACATTACGACTGAGACTTTAAAAAAAATCTGGAAATGGGGCGCTTTCGAGCCGCTAGAACATGAGTTGCAACTAGCCTTGAATATGGGTCCAAGGTCAGTTTGAATTTAGATGTACAGATGTCCCATTTTCGTAGCAATTGCTGGGTATCTCGGTTATTAGTAATATTTGAACCTTGCGGTTTTCGCAAACCTTAGCTACTATTTTGTGAAACGGAAGATGCCGCAAACAACATTGTCACATCCCTCTTAGTTTCCGAGCTACAGGGCGATATTGTAAATATTGCGTTTTTAGGTACCACTTTGTGTTTCAGTTCTGACAACTTGTCAAAAAGGTAAAAATGAATCCATTTAAAACTTTTCACGCAGAATCTAGTGGCGTATTTAGTTTTTTTCTTCTAAATATTACTGTTTTTAAAGATTGACCAATCTGTGGTTTTTTAATGGGACACAGTGTACATTTATCCAGATATTAATTTACATTTCCACCATCTGCTTTAAAATACGTATCATTATGGGATATTTTAATAAACAACAAAAAAATCCTAATTTTCATAACTGGCATTCAAAATGTTGCAGTAGACCACGCAAAAAATTTCTGGGCGCAGCAAGTGCGTTATAATAGTGAATTTTCATAAGAATTTTACACTATTAGTACGACATATTACAATAAGTAATACTTTTAATTTAAACAGACGTCGGAGATCGGGTTTAGAGGTCCTAATACAAGCTCATTTGATGAACTTCTCTCTTTCTATTATCATAAAAAATATTCCAAACTTGTGTTCTAGCTCCTTCTAAGAAAAAAACTTTTGGACATTGCCCAAAACTCAATTTTCAATTACGCTATAAAATTAAAATTTCGTAAATCTAGGTACTTTAAGTCTCTTTAAAAAAAGCTTGCGTTACAAATTTCATTTATGTTACAAAAGCTTATCAGAAGGAAACTTAATTCAATTCATTATTCAAATAACTTACCTGCTTGAACAATTAATCAACAAATATTAACCTTAATATTCTTATTCTTTGATTTCCATACAATCATTTACTATTTAACCTCAAAACAGAACTGTCAAACCACGGTAAAGAAACCAAACACGTTAGTATTCTTTAGTTTCCAATTTTAAAAGTATAATATAGGTACAAGTGGTTATATTTATTTCAATGACAATCATTTACTACTTAACCTCAAAACAGAACTGTCAATCCGCAATAAATAAACGCAACATGTTCTTATTCTTTCGTTTCCAGTTTTAAAAGCAATATACAATCATTTACTTAACCTCAAAACAGAACTGTCAAATCATAATAAATAAACAAAACACACTATCCCATCTGGTGTTTACTTCAAGTAGCTGAAATAAAACTTCCCTATTTTCCCCTACAAATCCGCGCATCCGAATATACCCCAAGGCGGTCATTAGGGTGGGAACGCCACAGTTCAGGTACGAACGTTATCGTTGCGTTACGATGTATGTATATATATATATATATATATATATATATATATATATATATATATATATATATATATATATATATATATATATATATATATATATCAATCTACGAGTGGCAAGTGACTACTCTGTCTTTGCCTGGCATCATACTTTAACCACCTAAGTTGTTTCAATTCATGTCTTTCAGATTTTATTTTTAATTTGCGAAAAACTAATAATTTGTGAACCAAATTACTTAAAATGTACAACAGAGGTTTATTTACTTCATTTCTAGCTACATGTAAAGTCGCATTCCCGTTTTTTTTTGACTTATCGCTCGGACACACGCGCACGCGCACGCGGCGCAAGCACGCACACACGCACGAACGCACGCACGCATGCATTTATGAAAATGTCTCTTTCTATATATATATATATATATATATATATATATATATATATATATATATATATATATATATATATATATATATATATATATATATATATATAGTGCTTTCATTTCAAAACTAGCCACCCTTAATAATTTCTTTATCAAGGAAATCTGGTTCCAAAAAAAAAACACGGGTCAGTTGGTATTTCGAGGGGCACATTCAAAAACAGTATTCTCGGAATTTTACTTTTCACCCCCTAAGCCCCAGTCACCCCAACTTTATAATTTTAAATGACACCCCCAACTTGAGATACATCATTTTAAAGGTATTTTAATCCTAATCCAACGGCGTTCGCGAAATTTAAATCCACCGCCAACTTTTGAATTTAGAAGAAAAAACGTCATCAAATTCAGAATATTTTTAAAAAGTTTATTTAATAGTTTAAGACAAAAACCTACTTTATTAGGTGTTCAAAGTGCCCTCCGTTGTTAGCTATACAATAAAATAGTCGACTGTCGAATTTTTTTCTAACATTTAAATTGTTTTTATTAGTAATTTTTCTGAGCGTAATGGTATTTCAAATTTAGCTCCCCGATGCCATTTGCGGCTATCAAGTTTCCTGGTACGAGGTGATATGGGAACGATAACGCGCATGTCTAATTTAACGAGGAATTTCAGATAAAATGAGCCACTTTTACTTTCTTGGTAACTTTGTTACTTATTCGTATTTAGTGTTCGATTTCTTGGCGATTGAAACGAGTTAAAACCGAGTTTGTTGTGATTAAATTTTTAAATTTTGAAAACTTCCAACTCATTTAAATCATTTCAATTTAAAATATTAAATTTAAATAAAACTAACAATCATGATTTACACTACACAAGAGAGAGTTGAAATAATTTACTTGTATGGTGCTCAGAATAGGTGTGCTCGTAATACCGCCCGAGTTTTCAACGAAAGGATCCTGAAAAAATGTGGAACACCAATATGTGCTAAGTCTTGCACGAAAATTTGAAGAAACTGACTCAGTATGTAACAAAGCAAATAAGCAACCACGAGTTCTTAACGAAGCTGCACAAATCGAGGTTTTAGGATGTTTTGCCGCTGAACCTACGACTTCAATTCCAAAAGTCGCTGCATTAACGAATATTTCCGTGGGTTCCATACATAAAGTTTTAAAACTTTACAAGTTATTTCCTTATGAATTTACCATTCTCCATGAACTCGGCAAGGATGATTATGATAGAAGGATTCAATTCTGTGAATTAATGACTGCCAGAGTTCAAGACGATAGAAATTTGGTAAAGAATATTTGCTTTAGTGATGAATCAACGTTCTTTCTGAATCGTTTTGTTAATAAACACAACTGTAGATATTGGGATAATCAAAATCCTCGAATTCGTAGAGGGTTATACACAGTTTCCACAAAAAATTAACGTCTGGGCGGGAATTCTTGGAAATGAAATAATAGGCTCTTTGTTTATTGAAGAAAATTTAACTGGTGATTTGTATTTAAATTCTTTGGAAAATTATATTGACCCACTCATAACAGAGTCCTTAGAAAACCAACTTAATGAAGAAGGCAACCCACTGGCTGGATGAACAAAATTTGCACTATCAACAGGACGGTGCACCACCACTATGCCTTACGTGTTCGCAGGTGGCTTAATCAAATATTTCCCGACTAATGCATTGGCAGACGAGGCGCCCTGGAATGGCCCGCCAGATCTCCGGACTTAACACCACTGGACTTCTTCCTTTGGGGTTATTTGAAATCAGTTGTGTACCATAATCCCCCACCAGAGAATATTGAGGTTCTAAAAGATAGGATCACCCAAGCTTTCCGACAAATTACTACACAAACATTTCAAAACGTTAGACGAGAATTCGCCGATCGACCATTTTATTGTTTAGCTAACAACAAGGAGGGCACTTTGAGCACTTAATAAAGTAGGTTTTTGTCTTAAACTATTAATTTATTTTTTAATTCCGAATTTGATGACGTTTTCTTCTTCTAAATTCAAAAGTTGGCGGTGGATTTAAATTTCGTAAACACCGTAGGATTAGGATTTTAAATACCTTTAAAATGATGTCTCTCAAGCTAGGGGGTCGCATTTAAAATTATAAAGTTGGGGTGAAAAGTAAAATTCCAAAAATACTGTTTTTGAACGTGCCCCTCGCAATCCCAATTGACCTGTTTTTTTAACCAGATTTCCTTGATAAAGAAATTATTAAGGGTGACTGATTTGGATCCTGAAAATTTGTATTGTAAGGTTTTACAATATGCTTACTCTATCTGAAGTATGTAGATCATCCTGCTATTTCCGGTTATACCGGAAGTGAACACTAACTCGCTTATTTTAAATGGAACAGCCTGTATATTATTACAGATTCGGATAAAGCTGATCTTGACGGTTCTCCCAATATACAGCTTTGCTACTTTGTACTGAGTGTTTCAGGAGATAGGGCTATTTTTATTACAAAAATGTGTCCCTTTCAACGCCCTGTATCTTTTTATCTGATGCAAATTGAAAGTTCTTTGTTATGCATTTTTTTTTTCATTATTGTATGTTTTAACTTAGTACACACAATTTTACGACAAATTTACTGTTGTCTACACGGTGATTAAAAACGCATATGCGCGGATACCTCATTTTTTTCAAATGGATCACCTGTATATTATAATGCCATTGGCAAGATCTTCTACTACTTTTTGAATTTTGTCAATCATTCCCTATACCCAGACCGTACGGTTTTCGAGATATTCAGCTTCGAAATATGCAATATGGGTATGTATTATGATTGCTGTAGAGTGCGATGGAAAATAGCAAACTTAAACAATAACCAAATTCTCAGTTTGACAGTTATGTTTTGAGTTGAGTAATACATAGTCGCTGAAATAGGCAGACGGTAAAGAAACCAAATACAATAATACTTTTTTAGGATAAATTTTAGGATTATTTTGAAAAACACATTATCTCCAAAGCAGCACCCGTTTTTTTAAGAAAGTGACAGAAAAATATTAATGCTCGGACACAGCCAGTGCCTTATGGTAGTCAATTTTCATTAATGTACATTTTTATAACTCAATTTTCCAAAAAATACATTTACGTTTTTCAGCAATATTTTTTTTAATTGGTCCAATTGAGCAACCTAATGTGTCGAAGATTAATCAACATTAATTTACGTTCATTTGAAGAAATGTTTTGTGAGTTTAAAAGCCTATCTAAGGAATCAAATTTTTTATGAAAATTTGCTGGAATACAGTTATTCTGTAAAACATTAGATGACTTCAAAATTCATAACGTTACTTTATTCTCCGACGTAATAAATACCGAATAGGCTTGGACCGCTTAGAAAGGTTAGAAATATAGTCTCTCCCAAGCTCATCTAATGGCATAAGTACAATAGAATCCGTACCGTCTCCGTCCTCCGCTCTTCACCGTACCGCTTCATAAGCTTGGTATGTAAACAAAAGAGTAGATAAATGACAACATCGCTTTGCTGAGTAGGTACAATTATTGCGAGCCTTCTAGAAAACACAGGCCGAATGAGACGCCACCTGCTGAGAAGTAGTTCAACTTAAACTTTAGGTTGAATTAAACAGTTTTTAAGAAAATCCGAAGTTCAAGATCTTTGGCAGCACTTGTCAGGATAATATTTTCTATCTCTGTCGGAGGTACTTCTTCGTCTAGAATATCGCTGCCTTAAGTGAACTTTACTTCTCTGCACAAAAATTAAGTTTGATCTCAAAAAAATATCTGATGTACTCAAAATAGGATTTTCTTAATCTGCTAGTAATTCACGGAGAATGCTGACGAATGTTAGCAAGAACATGTGTATTTGCAGAACCATATGTAGACTTGCCTCCACCTTCCCATGAAACTATTAATGTTATGGTGTTATTTTTTAAAAATTCGATTCTCCGTGAAGAACTGCGTATGTACTTTGAAAATCGTTACAGTTGCTCTACTGGTTGCATAATTATGAATTTTTCAATAAACAAAATGAGAGTAAGAACTATCATGAAATACCTTAAGTTTAACGACGGTTATGTTCTAGAAGGTGTTCGAAATGTCCTTGGCTCACTTCCAGATATTTAAAAATTCTTATTTGGCAAGACCAGCGCACATTACTAGACATTTTGGGGGTTACTAAGGTACACGTTTGTCTAATCTGTCTCTCATATTTTCTGTCGTGGTTGGTCTTATAGCCATAACTTTCTCTTTTATAAATCCACAAAAGAAAAAAATCTAAAGGCGTGAGTTCAGGAAACCTTGCGTGCCACTTTTCCGGGCCACTGCAACCAATCCATCTATCTCCAAACATGTTATTTGCAGTGTCTGACTTAGCGCGCAAAGTATGACAGGGACCCGTCTTGCTGAAACCTCTTCTTGTTGATTTTCTACGTTGTTCAGAAGTTTTTATTTTTTTCAAAATTATGCATTAGAAGACATGTAGAACACCTTTTAGAAAACAAGCGTCGTTAAACTTAAGGTATTTCATGCTAGTTCTTGCTCTCATTTTATTAATTGGCAAATTCATAAGTACGCAACCAAGAGAGCAAATGCAACATTTGTGACATACAGGGTGTTTAAATAACTTTGACCGACTAGCATATCTCCGTAGCCACTTTTCTTAGACCTTGTGGATAAAATTTTAATTAAAAAGATATCAAAGAAATTTTTTGAAATTATTTTCAAGTTACAATGATAGCAGCAAGAAGGCGTAATAGCAACTGCCCATCTAAAAAGTTATGTTTTCTTGGAAAACTCACTAATAAATATATGAATTAGGTAACAATTTCCTAATCTCTAGAAAATTTGAAACAATTTTCACGTATATCTTTTCGCTCTAGCTTTACAATGATTGTTTTTGTATTTCTCTCACTGTTCCACCCCTAATCCTACTAACATGAAAAAATTATATGCTTCAGTTTGAAAATTTTTAGAAAAATTACAAAACTTAAATTATTGTTGAAAATGACAACTATTGCTCGAGTTGAAACTTGATACGGAGCAATCAATATTAGATACCAATTAAAACTCTATCAAACAAAATAAATCGTTCTAATTTATGTGTGTTCAAGCCCAAGCTACGATCTATTCATTTTATTACTTCCCATCATGCTGTAACTTTTTGGAAAGCTAGAGCAAAGAGATATGTATAAAAATTGTTCCCAATTTTCCAGAGATTATTAAATCGTTTCATAATTCATATATTTATTGGGCATTTTTCAAAGAAATTAGTACTTTTTAGATTGGTAGCTGCTACTAGGCCATTTTGCGGCTATGATAAGAGCTTGAAAATAATTTTCCAGAAGTTTCTCTGTGTCATATTTGATTTTTACCCAAAAGCTCTCAGAAAATGGCTACCGGGATATGATAGTCGGTCAAAGTTATTTAAACAGCCTGTACATACGCAGTTCTTCACGGAAAGGCGAATTGTCTAAATATTCTTCCTCCGAGGTCACTATTCTTGGTGACTTCAATGTCCATAATAAGGAATGGCTAGGATCCTCAAAAACCGATCCACAAGGAAGAGCAGCGGAGGCCTTTGCAGTCAGCAATTCTTTAGCCAAATGGTTCAGCAACCTACTTACTTACTTACGTTCCTCGCATCCCAACACACAGCTCAAATCCCTTGGATCTCCTTCTTACTACAAATCCTGACTGCTATAAGATATCATTCACCGCCCCCCCTTGGTCGCTCAGACCACGGCATGATCACTGCTTCCTGCGCAATGCAACCCGAGGTCACACAGTCATCACACCCACGTATCGTTTGGCACTACAACTCCGCGAAGTGGGACGAAATGCGAGATTACTTTTCCTCATTTCCATGGGCGTCTGTCTGCTTCTCTCATCCTGACCCCTCTGATATATCACAAAACGTCACCGAAATTATCCAAGCTGGCATGGAATTATTTATTCCACGTACACAGAAAACTTCTTCAGCCACTCAAAAGCCCTGGTTCTCTAAATCCTGTGACAAGGCCAGACTTGAAAAGGTCAAAGCTCACAAAACACTTCTACACAATCCCAGTCAAGAAAACCGTCAAGCATTTAACGACGCAAGAAACCGCTATGTCCGCATTATTTCTGAGGCAAAAAACTCGTTTAATAACCACATCAAAAACAGAGTCCTCCTAAGCTCTAAGGGCAGCAAACCCTTTTGGACTCTTGCTAAATCTATTGGGACTAAGTTCTGCAAGAGCACGTTCCCACCTATTGTCTCAGGGGATGAATTTGTTTCTACAGCCCTAGGCAAGGCTGAACTTTTTGCCTCGATGTTCGCTGGAAATTCTACTCTCAACCCACCTCCAAATGTTCAACCACCAACAGTCCCCAATGTCGCGCATTAAATGACAGATATCATTTTTAAAACTAAAAAGGTACGAAGGATGCTCTCTTCTCTTAATACCAGGAAAGCCTCCGGCCTTGACGAGATCCCAGCAATTGTTCTCAAAAAATGCGCAACAGGACTTGCTCCTGTCCTGACTCGTCTGTTTCAGACATCTTACAATAGAGGCATATTCCCTAGTACCTGAAAAACTGCTCCAGTACAACCCGTCCCCAATAAATGATCCAAAGCGCTTCCTAGCAACTACAGGCCTATTTCTCTCCTTTCAGTCGCCTCTAAAGTGATGGAAAAGTATATAAACACCGAATTACTCAAATTTCTTGAAAAACACAGTCTAATCCACGGCAGGCAGTATGGATTCCGTCAGCGCAGATCAACTGCCGACCTCCTTTCCTTTGTCACCCATTCTTGGAACAAGTCTATGGAACTACACGGTGAATCCCAGATTGTCGCTCTAGTCATATCCAAAGCATTTGACCAGGTCTGGCACGCAGTGCTGCTTAATAAACTTCCGGCCTATGGCCTACCACTAAAACTCTGTACCTGGACAGCAAATTTCCTCTCCAACCGGAGAATTTTTGTTACCATGGATGGAGATTCCTCTAAACTGTATCCAATTAATGCAGGAGTCCCTCAAGTTTCAGCTTTATCCCCTACTTTGTCTCTCTCAATGACATTCTGTCTAGCACATCCAACCCAGTTCACAGTTACGCGGACGACAGCACTCAAATATACAATATTCTAAGCCTGTCTCTTTAGCCCAATTAGATGAGGATCGCAGACTCATGGAGGGTTCTATCTCCGTGGATCTCCAAAAAATATTAGACTGGGAAGTAGAAATCTTGTACAATTTAACCCCACCAGATCACCGTCTTGCTTTCTTTCTCATAAGAGATACACAAGCCCTAGACCCATCACAATGAACAACCAAGTTATTCAAAGTAATGAGTCCTTTTCACTTGCTGGCATTTCTGTAGATCAGAATTTGAATTGGCATCAACATGTCACATCAATTGCAGAAGCGGCTGTTAAGAAATTAGGTTTTCTATTCCGGGCTCGCAATTATTTTTCACCAGCTAATCTCTGTACCTTATATACTTCACAAATAAGACCAAACCTCGAATACTGCTCCCACATCTGGGGTGCTGCTGCCGCTTCTACACTCGCTATCCTGGACTCCATTAAGAAGAGAGCTATACGTCTCATCGGTGACCCTACCCTCACCCAAAGGCTGTCATCCCTTGCCCACCGACGTGCCGTTGGTGACCTCTCATTCTCTCTTTTATAGATTTCTGCACGGGCAGTGCTCAAAGGAGCTTTCTTCCATAGTTCCTTCACCTGCTGCCCCCAACAGATCTACCAGGGGAACAGAGCGAATGCACCCTTTTACTGTCCAGGTCACCAGACATAGAAGATCTTGTTATGCCCGCTCTATTGTCCCGAGGACTTCAAAGTTGTGGAATTCTTTGCCAGCACATGTTTTCCTTCTCCCCCGAACCTCCAAACCAAGGCTGTAAGCCTAAAAAAAAACAAGAAATAATTCCATTTGAGATTTATAACGTGACACAGGGCCTTCAAAATGAGGAGGGGAAGTGAATGTCAGAAATATTCCAAAATGCGTCCCCCGGCCTGCCTCACCAAATTTTCAGCAAAATGGTCCGAGCGCTTTTTCAGATATCCGATTGTAACACTTGAAAATCCTCATCCTGTATAGCTATGATATTAGGCCACAATCATCGCAAATCAGTTTAAGACGGTCAAATATGATTCAAGAAACATCAGATCAAACGCGCATTTTTTATTTAAATCTTAAGTCACAAAGTTACTTTATTTATGATTGGCGCGGCAAACAGAGATTATGTGGGTCATGAATTGGTTAGAAACCAAGCCAAGATATTACAAACTATATCTGTGTCTACCAAAGGCAGTGTACAACCACCGCTGCACAGCCAGATCCAATGTCCAGCCCAAGGGACAGCTCTCTATATCCGTCTATCTATACTTTGACATCTCTATGTATGCGTATAAATCTCTCTATGTGTTAGTGTGTGCGTGAGTTAGAATAAATCAAAAGGACTCACCGATGAACACGAATATCTGATGATGCGAGTACCTCAGCAGCATGGAGACGGACACGGTCTGCAAAAAAACAAGCCACAGATCAAACACAAATCCCTGATAGTATCTCTGGCAACTAACGGCCAGTTTGCATCCACATTTCTCTCCCTTGCATTATCTCTCTCTCTCTCTCTCTCTCTCTCTCTCGCTCTTGCTCAATATCTTATATTTTTGTACACAAACAGATGAAAAAAGTATATGCAAGTATATGATATCTGGTCAATCCTACCATGTCTTATATGTAGTCTAAAGTTAGCTTGTTTGTTAGTGTGTTCTATCAAAAGGCAATATGTTAAAAGACCACAAAAATATATTATTCCAAGAAATGCCATTTTGCATCGAAAATGGATATTATATTCCGGTAATATATGATGATATCACACTTTATTAAAAATATCTTATTTAATCAGTGCAACTTGCAATAAAAAACTATTAATGTTTGTACAGGTATCCCGTATCGTTATATTCTAATTTTGTGAGCTTAATTCTAAGACAAAGAATCATAAAAGTGGTGGTCCGATGTTTAGTTATTCCGAAGTTAAAGCCTTACAGATATAAGATTAAAATTCTAAAGCCGCATAAAAACTGATATTAGTGAATTTTCATTAAGAAAATTCACTAATAGAGAGGTATCGATGGTGACTTTCGGAAAATTTCTTCAAATGAGCACGAATTAGGGCCTCTGGAACCCATTTCCATGGTCAGTTAATCTTAGCGGTTAATTTTTTCTTAGTAAAAAATTAAAAAATATTTTTTAAAACGTAATATCTCTCAAATTGTGTAAGTGATTAAAACGAATATTTACAACTTCAAAGAACATAGACAGACGTGGTTTTGTACCAATTTTCAAGTCGTTTGATCAAAGAAAAATTAAGCTATTCGAAATTAATAATAAAATAATCATCGACATCCCTTCAGATTATGTAATGCAATATCTACAATGTTGGACAAAGACAGATGACGTTATATGTATTGCTATTGTATTTAAATAAATCGTAGATAAAAATCTAAACAATGGAGGTTGTCGCAGGTTATCAGCCTGGACAACGTTATGAGAGATACGACAGGGACGCCATCTCGGTGCAGGACCAGGTAGTATGTTGTCACAGCTCTAGTTTACACAAAATTTTATAGATAGAGCTGTACAATCAACTAAGAATTGTGTCATGTCAGCCTTGGACCATTTATTTCCTAATACCAGGACAAAGTTTCAAACGCCGTTAATTTTAGCATACGAATGTATACAATGAATAAAAAATTTCGGGACGCAGCCAGTGCGTTATAGTAGTGAATTTGCATAAGAATTGTACACTATTAGTAAGATATATTATTAAAACTAATTCTTTAAATTTAAATGGACCTTGGAGATCGGTTTTAGAGTCCCAGTTAGCGATTATTTGAAAAAATTTATATTTTATATGGAGCTAGAAAATGAAAATTTGGTCTTAGATATAATATCTAAGTACTGCAAGTGCCTCTAAAAAAATTGTGTTACAAATTTCATTAAATTTACAAAAGTTTTTTTAGAAAAAAATAATTATTTACAAAGGGAATGTACCTGTCAAATTATAAACATAACAGGTATTTTTCCTTATTAATTGTTTGGATGGTTTTGTTTTAGTCGAGTTGAGTTTTTGCAAACAATAAACAACAAAAGTCTGGACGAAGCAAGTGCGTTATGGTAATGAATTTTCATAAAAATGTTTTTAATAGCAAATATGTTTTTTTTTTAAGAAAGCAGGCATCAAATTTGGTTACCAATATAACCAATATAGTAGAAACAAGGTGCTATGTTTAACCAAAATAACTTTGAAAATGTACAAAAATTCCCTAAAGGAAACTTAAAGTGGTCTCTCGGTAAACCTTACAGGTTCATAGCAAATTGAGCTATTCAAATTTGAAGCGTTTAAAGAAGATTCTGTACCATAACGCACTTGCTGCATTCCGAATTTCTTTTCTTACAAACATGTATTATATTTCGATGAAAAATGCAAAAATGCAATAACATAAGACGTGTTCGATTAAAAAAAAAGAGAGCATTTTTATCACCAACGACTTATGGGCCTATCTGTGATTGTAGAAATATTTTTTAAGGTGTAGCTCAAGACACCCTATAATGAATGTATATATCTTTTAATATCTTGTATAATAACGGATATATGGAGCTTTATTGATTTTTGACGAAAATTCGATAAAAATTAGATACCATTAAACGATAAACTCTATAGCTAAGACTACAGCCAAACATCAGAGAAAGGGTCTATTTGAAATGAATTTTCTGGAAACATTTTAGTAAAATGAAGGACAATGACGGTTCAAGCTTAGACTTCAGGCTTTGTAAAACATTCTTCTTGAGACATCTTCTTTTCATAGCTCGTATTAGTTTCAGATTCTTTGCCTAAATGTTGCCAACGTCAAAATTGGCAACATTTAGGCAAAGAACCTGCAACTAATACGAGCTATAGAAAGAAGATGGAGGGTGATTTGGTGAAAATTGAATTTTTTCGTTTAAACTCTCGAGTAATATAACGTCTCAGAAGTTTATGGGTACAGGAATAGGAATATTTTCTTTGTAATCAAGTCATGGACCCTGAATTCGTTTCATCAGAATGTCTTCCTGAGGAAAGTAGATTATCACAGCTATGTGGAAGTGATGACTCAATTGGCAGCACTATTTGTTATCTCTGGGCTATCTGTTTCTATGATTTCCACTAACTGAAGTCTGTTTCGATCATCTTGGCACAGTCTTTCAGTATATTCCTTCCATGTTCTGAGTTTATCTTGTAGGTCTAGAATCACATTTCCATTCTCATCAATGAGTATGTTGTTCTGTTTCCTTCTGAAGCCTCCGGTCATTTCTTTGACCCTCTTATGTGTGTTAAAAGAGCCGGGTATCTTTTGCAGCTTTTGAATTTCATTACATTTCTCGTTCATCCACCTCTTCTTTGCGTCCCTTACCTTCTTTTGTATTTGTCGATGTAGCTCTTTGTATATTTGCTTGTTCAGTTTTAACTTCTCTTCTTTTTTTCATCAACTCAAAAATTTCCTGTCATTTATTCTTTTTTATCCTTTTTAGATTCTTGGTTTACTTCTCGTGTACGTATCGCATTGTGTTCTTAATGTTATTCCATTTAATGTTCACATTCTCGTCGTCTTGGTGCATTCTTTGCATTGTGTGTACTTCGTTATTTACATGCTCTGCAACCTTATCCCTGATTTCTTTGTTTTTCAGTTTTACGATATCAATCTTGTTGTCTTTATGGGTTTGTTTAATGCGTTTTAGGGTTAGTGTGACTACTGGATTATGGCCGCAGGCAATTTCTGCCCTGGGTATGTTTTGGCTGACTTTATGCTGTTTCTGTGTTTTTTTCCAATCATAATGTAGTCAATTTGATTTCTTACTATTTTATTTTCCGTGTCTTGGGGCGACTTTCATGTGTACAGTCTT
This sequence comes from Tillus elongatus, assembly GCA_964006375.1. NCBI lineage: Eukaryota > Metazoa > Arthropoda > Insecta > Coleoptera > Cleridae > Tillus > Tillus elongatus. Next base: position 56,669,117 of record OZ023264.1, read on the forward strand.
CTAGGTGGCAGTTTGTATAGTGTATTTTTTATTACCATTTCTTACGGGGACCTACGGTGAGATGTAAACCAGGAGACACATACAGTGATGTGGTCCAGGTAGTGTCTAATTTAATTTCAATTCCTTGTTACATATTACGATTAAGTATATTTTACTGCACAACAAAAATAACTTTCTATTTGAAGAATGTACTTCCTTTTTTTTAATATACCTGTTACAAATATGAACAACAATTACAAAACAGGTTTCCACCGGTAACAGCTATCTATTATTAGATGTTCAGCACTCAAAATAACCAATAACGTTTCCGTACATCTGATTCCTTTCCCCAACAATAGGACACAGAGGGCTTCAGCATAGAAAGCCACTTACACAACTACAATATAGAGTCGTATGCGGCTTGTTATAGCCCAGCAATAGAAGCATCACCAACACAACCTGTATAACCTCCTCCACCTCTCTCCTACGAAACTTCTTGCTTTCCCGAATAACTATTGCAGCGTCTCTCATGAAAAATAACGAGCGGATAAGAATGGAGACGGCAAAGTATCAGATCCGACATCGTTACCTTCATGAGAATACGATAACAGGGTGGCAAACGCTAGTTTTTGTGACGTGTATACGCTGGCAGTGGCGTATATCGAAGGCGGCCAAGTGAGCACTCTTAGAATAAAATATTTATAATTCTTCTTTTTCCTTGAGTAAATTGGCCTTTAATCTCCTGAAATATAAAAGTCTGCACGCAGCAAGTGAATTGAATTTTCATAAAAATGTTTTTAATAACCACGTATGTCTTTTTTTAATGTAAGCGGGCATTAAATTTGGTTACCAGTATAACCTATATAGGAGAAACAACGTACCACATTTCATCAAAATAACGCTATGGTTTGAAAAAGTACAAAAATTAACAGAAAGCATTTCTGAAGCCGTCATTTTCATGGATCTATGCATTGGTAAAAAATGCCGTATCACAATTTTCGATATGACCCAAAAATGTGAAAAATTGCAAAACAATTGAAATTGGCATTTAGTAATAGAGATAAATATTTTAGTTGATGGTGGTGTTGGAAAATAGTTGGTTATTATAAATTAGTAGCTTGAAAAGCTGTGTTTTATTAGTCAACAAATCCAGAACCCCGAAGAACGTAATTATATATATAAATAGATATATATATATATATATATATATATATATATATATATATATATATATTGCTATGGTATTCTACTTTATTTTTATGGGTAGTATATACCTGCAAAAATTTATTATAGAGCTGAGAACATACGTCCTAATCATCAGGTTGGGTTCCTTATAATTACAGCTAGCTTCTACTAATTAAAATTCACTAATATGTGTTATTTAAATTCATTTATTGATTTTCACTTGATCAAAATTACTATCGCTTTGCACAGATGGCTATATAACAATTTTGCTGATTAAATATCAACCAAAAACAATACTTCCGTTAATTACAATCTGTCATACATTCCATTTAATTTATTACACAAATTTTACGGTGTCTATTTGACACACATTAAACACAAACAGAAACGTTTAAAGCATTCAATACATAAACATAAATTGAAAAACCCTATTAAAACATTTAACTGTGCCGATATGACACTTGTTAAATACAAAGAGATATTTTAAAACATTCTTTACATAAATATAACTTGAAAAATCCTATTAAAGAAAAAACATTCTGGTAGCATTATAACTAATTACACAATTAATTAAACATGGATACTACATAATCAATATACATCGATAATTCTACAGAACGGTCTCTTTCCGTTTATTTCAAACAAAATTTTTTTCTTTGAAATTTATTAGCACAAAAATATTTGATTGTTGTTGTAAAAATGGTGAAATTCCACCCGCACTGGTCAATTTAAGAAAAGGTAACACTTACTGACATATTTTCCATTGGATTATTTATTGTTCTTCCATTAATACGGACCTTGATTAATTATTATTATCTTTCTCATTTGTCCATGCCATTTATTATTAACGGATTTACTTCGTTAACATATTGATATATTTATTCCATAGTCGTAGCACTCTGGAGGTGTTTTATGCCCTCACTTCGATGCACTCTGGAATCTTAGTTATGACGATGATCACCTGGTCTCGGTAAAGTGATACAGATGATTTCACTGGATGGAAAAGACAAGACAATTCCGGACTCTCTCGGACCGTTGCTTTTATTAACTCTCCTACAGGTGAAAAAAACGCTATTGTTCGTCACACACCTGTGTTTAAGTTTTCCGTCAAACCTTTAACGTTTTTTTACGTTTTTTTCTGACGCGCACATCACCTTAATATTCTACAAACCTTTGTTTTTTATAAATGACCTCCGCTCTTTCACTACATTGAGTCTTTAGCTAGCTTGGTCATATATATTTTTTTTATACAATAAAATCAACAGAACTACACAATTATATTATCTACAATCTCATTCTCCCTACAAAACTGAAGCATTGTTCTTGGTTTCTTTGTGGATATTTCTAGAATATATAATTTTTTTATTACTCGAATGTAACTTAACATCGAGGGTTGCTACATGGGTCACTGACATTCATGTCGGGCGTTGACATCTCCTGCCAAAACTCTTTCATTGCTACATTAGGGTGTATACACTTATTTTATATATACTAGTATGCATAAATTTCCCGTTTTCCTATTAAAATTTCGTAATATTTCCTATCATTTGCTATCTATAGCAATTCCCCCTTTCTAAAAGTGAGTCTGGATACTGTTTGCTAGTCAGATCATCTTTATTCATTGACTAAAATATTTTGTTCAAAATCGCCTTTTTTGACATTCCAAAATTTTATTTTATTCTAAATCGACTTTTATGACATTTCAATCATTACCACCCTTTATTTTATTTAAAATTGCCTTTCATGACATTCTAATATTAAAACTCTTAAATTTAATTCATAATCGACTTGTATGACACTTTAATAACTAAAACATTTTATTTTATTCAACACCGCTTTTTATGGCTCACCAATTGGTTTTATATATTTCTCTCTTTTGGCAAATCAATTGATTGTTCTATATGATCTAAATTTATGCCATCCCCTGGTTATTTCGACTTATTTAACGTTCCCTCAGATTTCATTTCAATAAATGACAGTTATTGGTATTTTTATTTGTCATATTTTTATGGGGTTTCTTTCCTTTCAATCTTATTTCATTATGCTAAATTATCATATCTTTATACTACCATGGAATAGGACTATGTAATACTTCTTTTATTTATCAACTTCTAATAATTTATCTTTTCTACATAACATATACGGTCTCCCTACTTCTGACTTTTCACATACCCCCTATACATATTTCACTATTACTTGCATCATATTATATTTTCATTATTCATTCTATATACTTTCAATATTCTTTTCAATATTCTATTCACATATATACTTCAATAGTTCGGGACCGACCTCTTTGGGATCGCCCTTATACTATACTTCATTTTAAATGACCGATATCTTTGTATCGTTAATCATTTTACTTCACCTTTTTCATATTTCAATCTTATCGCTACACCATCTATACAAATTCTTTCCTATCAATCCGACCCTTATATATTCTATCTTTTTGCTAATTATAATTATTTCTCGGTACTTAACCGGTTTCTGTCTTTTAGACCTTTTACATATTTTTCTCGTCTACTGATTCCATGTTTCCTATTACTCAATAATAATACTAATAATTTTCTATTTTATTTTAACTTATTTCCCCCTTTCTACCGTTGAATTATGATTATATTAATTGACTTATCCAATAACTGCATCTAATTCGAGCATTGCTCCTTATTTATTATCATTTAAATTTTCTTATGAAATTTCGCTTTTCTGATTCGTATTTCTTTGGGTCATTATTTAAATGCCTACTTGTTTTATTTTCTATACTCAGGGTATAAATTCTTCGGGTTATTTAAATGCTTACTTGTTATATTTTCTGTACTCAGGGTATAAATTCTTCGGGTTATTTAAATGCCTACTTGTTATATTTTCTGTACTCAGGGTATATATACTGTAATTTTTATTTTAAATTGACCAACTTTTCGTCATATAGTTCTAACTAATCAATTTTATTTATTTTAGGAGAAAATTCTTTGTCTGGTAATTTTACTATTTATTTTGTACATTAAAATTCGTCTATTCGGCATGCGATTATCCTTTTCATTGCTTAGGTCATCATATTATTAATTCAATTAAAATTGCAATCAGATTAATTTTTATTAATTCTATGTTTTTTCTTCTTGCTTCTTATATTAAAATTATTGTAATTACAACATCGTGTCTTGTTATTTAAATTATTATGCCAAATATGTCTGTTCTTAAGTTCCGGCTTATACCTTTTAAATTTATTATAATTTCCAGAATCTTTGTTTTTATAAAATTTCTGACTATGATTGTATTTGTATTTATCGTGAAAATTATTGTTTTTAACGAGAAGGTTTCTAAATTTATAATTGCGGCTATTGCTATTATTGTCTGCATAATTTTTATTACCTTGAAGCATACTTTCATGTTTCTGGTCACTTTCACTTTTGATACAGTAAAAATAATGTGTTGCCCTTATTAATTTTTCTTCGGCAGTATATATGAATTTTTCCGGGCTCATTTCTAGTATATTTTCGTCCGGTAGTAATTCCTCTTCTATGTATTTTTCTGGGCTTGTTTCTGGTATATTCTCTTCGATTTTAATTAGTTGTTCATCAGTTTCCTGCTCGACTCGGGCTTCATTTCCGTCAATTGGCTCCACACGCGTTTCGACCTTTTTAATGTCGTACCTCATCATTTCCGTTTCTTCCTGTATTTCGTCACGGCACGACTGTATTACCGTGTCCAGTTCCGTCTTGATTATTTCATGGCTTTTTTGGCATTTTTCTAGCGTTACTGTTACCTCAGTATCTAGTTGATAAATTTTATTCACTTCTGTTAAAATCTCCGTTTTGTTTTGTTGTATATGTTCATATAATCTCCCAAAATTTTCATCCGTACGTTTAATATATTCTGTTTGTTGTTTTTCCAACTTGCTAATATCTTGTTTAATTTCATTTTTGTTTTCTTCGAATTTATTATTTATGTTTTTTTGGTCTTCCTCCCTTTTGTTGTTGTTTTCTTTTTTATCGTCTTCCATTTTCTTAAACAAGACGGCGAATAACTTATCCATTTTTGATTCTTGCTCCTGTCCTTTTACTGTTTGCTCCCCGGACATGTTCAAGCTTGATTTATTTAATTTCCTTGTGAATTTAAAATTTAATTGTCCCCCTTTCTAAGCTTTGACCCTTTCAAATACACCACCTATATTTATTTTTCATAAAACCATTGGTTATGTGTGCAACTTACTGTTTCATATATTAAAATATCATACGGTATTAGAATTTTTGCTAATTTTCAATAAATCGGTTGAATTGATTTATTTAAGTTTACTGTATTTAAATGAGTCGTACTAATTTATTTTAAATTGGTTTATTTCTAAATCCCTTGTGTTAAAATACTATTACGTTTTTATGAAAATTTGCTTTATTCTAACGTAACTAAAATTTTATTAAAATTTAACAGAAACCCTGTATTTGTGCCAATCATGTGCTATATTGCGAACAAATGTTTATTTTATTAAAATTTTCTATGAAAATAACTTTATTTTTACACACAAAGACAAATTTTTTTAATCATGTTCTTTTTAGGTCAAATTTTTTTAGAAGTCCCACGACTTGGGCGCCATTTTGCTATGGTATTCTACTTTATTTTTATGGGTAGTATATACCTGCAAAAATTTATTATAGAGCTGAGAACATACGTCCTAATCATCAGGTTGGGTTCCTTATAATTACAGCTAGCTTCTACTAATTAAAATTCACTAATATGTGTTATTTAAATTCATTTATTGATTTTCACTTGATCAAAATTACTATCGCTTTGCACAGATGGCTATATAACAATTTTGCTGATTAAATATCAACCAAAAACAATACTTCCGTTAATTACAATCTGTTATACATTCCATTTAATTTATTACACAAATTTTACGGTGTCTATTTGACACACATTAAACACAAACAGAAACGTTTAAAGCACTCAATACATAAACATAAATTGAAAAACCCTATTAAAACATTTAACTGTGCCGATATGACACTTGTTAAATACAAAGAGATATTTTAAAACATTCTTTACATAAATATAACTTGAAAAATCCTATTAAAGAAAAAACATTCTGGTAGCATTATAACTAATTACACAATTAATTAAACATGGATACTACATAATCAATATACATCGATAATTCTACAGAACGGTCTCTTTCCGTTTATTTCAAACAAAATTTTTTTCTTTGAAATTCATTAGCACAAAAATATTTGATTGTTGTTGTAAAAATGGTGAAATTCCACCCGCACTGGTCAATTTAAGAAAAGGTAACACTTACTGACATATTTTCCATTGGATTATTTATTGTTCTTCCATTAATACGGACCTTGATTAATTATTATTATCTTTCTCATTTGTCCATGCCATTTATTATTAACGGATTTACTTCGTTAACATATTGATATATTTATTCCATAGTCGTAGCACTCTGGAGGTGTTTTATACCCTCACTTCGATGCACTCTGGAATCTTAGTTATGACGATGATCACCTGGTCTCGGTAAAGTGATACAGATGATTTCACTGGATGGAAAAGACAAGACAATTCCGGACTCTCTCGGACCGTTGCTTTTATTAACTCTCCTACAGGTGAAAAAAACGCTATTGTTCGTCACACACCTGTGTTTAAGTTTTCCGTCAAACCTTTAACGTCTTTTTACGTTTTTTTCTGACGCGCACATCACCTTAATATTCTACAAACCTTTGTTTTTTATAAATGACCTCCGCTCTTTCACTACATTGAGTCTTTAGCTAGCTTGGTCATATATATTTTTTTTATACAATAAAATCAACAGAACTACACAATTATATTATCTACAATCTCATTCTCCCTACAAAACTGAAGCATTGTTCTTGGTTTCTTTGTGGATATTTCTAGAATATATAATTTTTTTATTACTCGAATGTAACTTAACATCGAGGGTTGCTACATGGGCGTTGACATCTCCTGCCAAAACTCTTTCATTGCTACATTAGGGTGTATACACTTATTTTATATATACTAGTATGCATAAATTTCCCGTTTTCCTATTAAAATTTCGTAATATTTCCTATCATTTGCTATCTATAGCAATATATATATATATATATATATATATATATATATATATATATATATATATATATATATATATATAGTTTATTATTTTTGAAAAAAATATGGGCTATTAAGGTTGAACCGTGGTTGAAAAATAAGTATAAAGATGTCAAGAACTTTGGTAAATGGAGGTAACAATAGAGCAATTGAGAGGAGGAAGTTAAAGTAAGAAATATTTTCCATTTAGAATGTCAAAATTTGAAGTATAGTGAACTTGGTCCACAATTGCCAATGATTTTTTGGATGAACCCGTTAAATTTTGTAAAAACACAGCACAAGTCATAGACTTATTGTGTATTGCATATTGTATAATTTAATTGAATAATAAACATTAATTGAATATATATATATATATATATATATATATATATATATATATATATATATATATATATATATATATTTATTGAAACTGACCTCGGATATGTTCTAGGGGGGCTGGTTCGCGCTCACTTGATAAATGTTTTTTCAAAATTCAAGTCGAAATCTCCTTATTACTGAATTTTTTAAAGAAGATTTACTTAAAAATTGCTAGGCGCAGCAGATGCGTTACGGTGGTAAAGTTTCATAAAAACATTTCAAACCACAAAAAAATCAAGTTACAAAAAATTCACCGAATATAGTGAAGTTCATTCAATGAAATTTGGTGCAAATGTTATCCCTATAAAGACTTACATTGAGTTTTATAAGCAAATAAAACATTTTATTATTAAAATTAAAAGAAATGTTTATGAAAACATGCTACCCTAACGCACTGGCTGCGCCCAGACTTTTGCTACTGGTTTTATAATATATTATGATTTGTGCGTTTATTATCTATTTGACTAAAGACGGGAATTTTTGAACTTTATTTGGTTAAATAAAAAACACTAAAAAACATAAAATCTGATCTAAATATAGACGTAATGATTTTTTCCTTGGCTTCACAGAACATATTTTCTTTTGTCTGACGTTAACGTAAAAAGCGAAACCTGTTGCAGAGGAAAAACCAGCACTTGTCAAGCCATAAAAAAAGTATCTACGTCTGTATTAAGTATGAAACAAGTTTACCAATTTAGGGCAGCAACAAACAATCTGATCTGCTATTAAAATTGAATTTAAAGTCTTAAAAGTACTCATCCCGTTTTTTTTTCCAAAAAAATTCGCCCAAAAATTTATTGAAATTACATAATTTGATCAAATAACGTTAGAGTTGGATAAAAGATTTAAATTTAATTTTACTCCTTGCACCGCTAAGATTTTAACCCGCGTTTAAAAACGGTTATATGCTGATATGCTAGACGCTGAGTTACATCACCCGGTATAATGATGTGGTGGTAACATGTGTACGTATCGTGACACGATGTCAAGCAGACAGACAACTCGGGTATGTCAAAACCGCTGGTTAATTAAGTTTAGTTTATTATTTCTTATGATTGTTTATTTAATAAGGTCACCTAAGCATAACGTAGTTAATAAATACATTTGTATAGAATATTATGTAAAAATATATTACGAGAGTTTCAAGATTGAACGTCTTGTGTATTTCTTCTTTGTTTTTAATACATAATTAGCCTTCCTATATTTTCCAAATAAAGTTTTTTTTAGTTTTCTGATATATGATCAGCCTTGTTATATTTTAGACATAAGGCTTTTTAAATTTTCAAGTGCCAAAAAGGCCTTATATAAACTGGCGCAGTCGGTAGTATAGGTGAAAGTGTGGTTGTTGGCAAAATTTTCAAAGGTAACATCGATTTTTATCGTTAAAATCTGTAACCTTAAGTAAAAGTGTCAAACAGCATCAGCGATGAAGGACATCATCGCCAACCTCATAGAGCCATCAGCAGCATAAGCCACCACTGGCAGAAGACAACACAGCCATCAAAGAGGAAGGGCATAATCGCCAACCTCAAAGGGCAAAGTGCAAATACCATAAGTGATCAAAATCGTCAGCAAGGAAGTACAGCATTGCCAACCTCATAATTAGGGGAATGGAAAAATTGTTAATCACCTTATCCTATAATTTGCAAAGTTGTGTAGGTCTAATTCAGATAAAATTTTAATACATTTACAGGAAAATTCAAGTAATATTGTTAAACAAAATATTATTAAACCACCGTAATTAGTGAAATTTAGAAAATAACTTTACTGTAGCAAATAATTTAATAATCACAAATTGACTGAACAAAATAATGGCCAGCAAATTGCTGCACAAAATAAAATTAAATCATAACATATACATGGAATTCCCAGTAATGAGGGGGTTCAAGCCAATTTGGCATTATTTATTGGAGCTTGCGAAAACTTTTTTATTATCTTTAGTCGAAACAAAATTTAAATAATAGTCGCATTGCTTGAATTCTCAGAATAATAGTGAATAAATTATAGGGAAGAACAAAATATTTAAAAGCTAGTAGACAGGACACCTTAAATTGGCGGAGAGTAAAACTTCTCTAACGACAATATTTTTCTGATCAAATTGCTGAGCTGGAGACTTAATGTTATTAAAACCAAATCCAAAAGAAATGCCATATCAATTCGGTATGGAGTACAAAATGCTAGAAGCTTGTTGCAAAGTGAATTAAGATTAACTAGACGATAATAATATGTGTTTAGTAAAAAATGAAATTTATGGCAACATGGCCTTGCAGACCTTTTTACATGGACTGCGCGGACAATTAAGACTTGCTATTAGATTTAAAAAACCAGTACATTTGGAAGAAGCTGTGGCATTAGTAACAGAAGAAGAAAATTTCCTTCCAGTATGGCGAAAAAAAAAGAAACAATATATGTTTGTACACCTAGTAAAGTAAATAATGGTAATAATTTTCAAAACAAACAATTTCAAAATAATTTTACTTTTCAAAATTCAGGTTATTTTCAAGAACCATTTTCTAGTAACCCATTGTTTAATCAGCAACCCCATAATCGATAGTTTGTGAAAAATAACGTTCCGCAATTTAATTCTTTGGATAGAACACAAAGTATACAACAACCGAGATCCACTTATCAACCATTTCCACAAATAGATATATATATATATATATATATATATATATATATATATATATATATATATATATATATATATATATATATATATATATATATATATATAGGCCTACCCCAATGAAAACATCTACGAAAAATTATATACGTATTGCACAAAAACCCTCAAATTCCATACCTCCTACACAAAACAGACGATATAAGAGTGAGGAACTATATCATCGCGAAGTACAGTCTGACAGACCCTTACGATGACTATGGTGACACTAATTTAAATCAAGAAACGTATGGAAACACTGAAACAAATGTCGGGCTATGCGACCGCTACCTTCAAAATAATAATGAATTTAGAAGTAATTTTAATGATAATTTTTAAGCTGAACATGGTGAACAAAATGTTCATTGGTGCCTGAACTTAGATCAAACAGATAATACAGGTTAATTTCGATAATTACCCAAAGCTACCTTATATTGTAAATATTGTCATAAATTCAAAATTTATAATCGACCCTGGTAGTGTGAAATCTTTTTTGTGTCTATCTTATATACACAGGCTGGTCCAACAGTGCGTTCAAGTTCAATATCTCCTTTATTATTCAATTATAAAAAAGATTTTTGAAACAAAAGCTGCAGGTACTAACGGTAGCTACAAGCTTAAATTTTGTTTGCATATACAGGGTGTTGCATAAGTAAGATACAACCCAAACTTCACATTTTTTAAATGGTACAGCCTGTATATTGTTTCATTTTTGAATTCCTCTTGTTTTGCCGACTCATCCAATGTACAGTTGTTGGGGTCTATACAGAGTCGTTGAAAAGTTATGGCCACTTTTCTAAAACATCAGAGGCACATTTAACGGTCTGTATCTTCATTAATATGTTAGCATGCATCGCTCTATCATGCCCAAAATCTGAAAAAGTGTTCTTCTTTCAACTTCGATCAATACAGAAATAATTTCTTGAAAAGAGTATGTAGGGTGAATAAAAATAGCTACAACTCCTAATGAAGAATAGTAGGGCTAATATCAAATTGAAACGGCACCAAAAGATATTGAAAAACTGCTTTCAGTACTGAAGGCGGGTATTATCACTATCTTTGCAATATGATGTTTTTTTATTATTTCAACAACACACCACGAGGGCTTACAGCCTAAATACTATCGTACCGTGGGTGTCAACAAGGAGGAAAGAGGCAACTTGTTAATTCTGGACTTGAAGGTTTGGAGGTTCATGGGCGAAGGAAAGACATGTACCGGCAAGGAATTCCACAACTTGGAAGTCCTCGGGACAAAAAAACGGGCATAACAAGATGTTCTATGTCTGGTGACCTGGACAGTAAAAGGGTGCATTCGCTCTGTTCCCCTGGTAGATCTGTTAGGGGCAGCAGGTGGAGGAACTATGGAAGAGAGCTCATCTAAACAGTGCCCGTGCAGATATCTATAAAAGAGAGAGAGGTCACCAACGGCACGTCGGTGGGCAAGGGATGGCAGACTTTGGGTGAGGGTAGGGTCACCGATAAGACGTATAGCTCTCTTCTGAATGGAGTCCAGGATAGCAAGTGTAGAAGCGACAGCAGCACCTCAAATGTGGGAGAAGTATTCGAGGTTTGGCCTTATTTGTGAAGTATATAAGGTATAGAGATTAGCTGGTGAAAAGTATTTGCGAGCCTGGAAGAGGAAACCTAATTTCATAGCAGCCGCTTCTGCAATTGATGTGACATGTTGGTGTCAACTGAGATTTCGATCCACAGAAATGCCAACAAGTGAAAAGGACTCATTACTTTGAATAACTTGGTTGTTTATTGTGATGGGTCTAGGGCTGGTGTATCTCTTATGAGAAAGAAAGCAAGACTGTGATTTGGTGGGGTTGAATTGTACAAGATTTCTACTTCCCCAGTTTAATATCTTTTGGAGATCCACGGAGATAGAACCCTCCATGAGTCTGCGATCCGCATCTAATTGGGCTAAAGAGACAGGCTTAGAATATTGTATATTTGAGTGGAGGGTGCTGTCGTCCGCGTAACTGTGAACTGGGTTGGATGTGCTAGAGGGGAGGTCATTGATGTGGAGAAGAAACAAAGTAGGGTCTAAAGCTGAACCTTGAGGAACTCCTGCATTAATTGGATACAGTTTAGAGGAATGGCCATCCACGACAACAGAAATGCTCCGGTTGGAGAGGAAATTTGCTGTCCGCGTACAGAGTTTTGGTGGTAGGCCATAGGCCGGTAGCTTATTAAGCAGCGCTGCGTGCCAGACCTGGTCGAATGCTTTGGATATGTCTAGAGCGACAATCTGGGATTCACCGTGTAGTTCCATAGACTTGTTCCAAGAATGGGCTACAAAGGAAAGGAGGTCGGCAGTTGATCTGCGCTGACGGAATCCATACTGCCTGTCGTTGATTAGACTGTTTTTCAAGAAATTTTAGTAATTAGGTGTTTATATACTTTTCCATCACTTTAGAGACGACTGAAGGGAGAGATATAGGCCTGTAGTTGCTAGGAAGCGCTTTGAATCCTTTCTTGGGGACGGGTTGTACTCTAGCAGTTTTCCAGTTACTAGGGAATATGCCTCTATTGTAAGATGTCTGAAACAGACGAGTCAGGACAGGAGCAAGTACTGGTACACATTTTTTAAGAACAATTGCTGGGATCTCGTCAAGGCCAGAGGCTTTCCTGGTACTAAGAGAAGAGGGCATCTTTTGTACCTTTTTAGCTTTGAAAATGATATCCGCCATTTAATGCGCGACATTAAGGACTGTTGGTGGTTGAACATTTGGAGGTGAGTTGAGAATAAAATTGCCGGCGAACAACGAGGCAAAAAGTTCAGCCTTGCCCAGGGCAATAGAAACAATTTCATCCCCTGAGACAAGAGGTGGGAACGTGCTCTTGCAGAAATTATTCCCAATAGATTTGGCAAGAGTCCAGAAGGGTTTGCTGCCGCTGGAGCTTAAGAGGACTTTGTTTTTGATGTGGTTATTACACGAGTTTTTTGCCTCAGAAAGAATGCGGACATAGCGGTTTCTTGCGTCGTTAAATACTTGACGGTTTTCTTGACTGGGATTGTGTAGACGCTTTTTGTGAGCTTTGACCTTTTCAAGTCTGGCCTTGCCACAGGATTTAGAGAACAGGGGCTTTTGAGTGGCTGCAGAGGTTTTCTGTGTACGTGGAATAAATAATTCCATGTCAGCTTGGATAATTTCGGTGACGTTTTGTGAGATATCAGAGGGGTCAGGATGAGAGAAGCAGACAGACGCCCATGGAAATGAGGAAAAGTAATCTCCCATTTCGTCCCAGTTCGCGGAGTTGTAGTGCCAAACGATACGTGGGTGTGATGACTGTGTGACCTCGGGTTGCATTGCGCAGGAAGCAGTGACGATGCCGTGGTCTGAGCGACCCAGGGGGGCGGTGACTGATACCTTATAGCAGTCAGGATTTGTAGTAAGAAGGAGATGCTGACCAGCTCTAGAACTTGCTTGCTTGGTGTGGTTAATGAACGACCCTGTTTTGAGCGCCCAATGCAGAGTATTTTTAGAGGAAACGAAAAATATTTTTCCTATTTGGATGCCATAATAATAATAATAATAATAATAATAATAATAATAATAATAATAATAATAATAATAATAATAATAATAATAATAATAATAATAATAATAATAATAATAATAATAATAATAATAATAATAATAATAATAATAATAATAATAATAATAATAATAATAATAATAATAATAATAATAATAATAATAATAATAATAATAATAATAATAATAATAATAATAATAATAATAATAATAATAATAATAATAATAATAATAATAATAATAATAATAATAATAATAATAATAATAATAATAATAATAATAATAATAATAATAATAATAATAATAATAATAATAATAATAATAATAATAATAATAATAATAATAATAATAATCTTTATTGACTCAAATATGATACAAATGCCCACTTGGGCGTAGAGCCAGTTTTCACTAATATATACACAATCATACAAAAAGTGTAAAATATCAAATACAAAACTTTAAAACACATTTAAATTGTATGTATAGAAAAAAAAACTATGTATAAATAAAATATAAATAGGTATATAAAATTGTAAAATATAAAACACAAAAACATTAAACACATTAAAATTGCATGTAAAAATAATAACTATGTATAAATAAAAACATAATAATTAAATATACAAAAAGTGTAAAATATAAAATACAAACATTAAACATATTAAAATTACCTGTATAATAAAGAAATTATAATAACTAAAAAGACAAAAACCTCGCCAAACACAAACTGTATTATAAGAAGGCCTTGTTTTGAGGGAGCCTAAACCAAAATATGCTGCAGATCGGTAGCATTGAAATACTCATCCATATCGTAGATGGCTTTTTGCAACAAGTATTTGTGCAACTTTGCTTTCAGCTTTGGCATGGGCAACTGTCTTACCTCAACGGGCAGCTGATTAAATATTTTTATAATATTGTACCTTGCATTTCTCTGCAACCTAGTCAGGCGTGTGTGGGGTTGTATCAGGTCATCTCTGTTGCGCAAGGGGTAAGTATGCTGCTGTTCATAATGAACAAACAGATCACCATTTTCCTTCATAAACTTGACACATTCAATGATATACAGCGAGTAGTAGGTGAGAATATTTCTCGACATAAAATAGCCTCTGCAGCTTTCGGTTGGTTTCAAACCAAAAATTCTCCTGATACATTTTTTTTGTGCTCGGAAGACACTGCCTACCTCCACAGAACCACCCCATATAATTATACCATATCGGATGCAAGACTCCACTAGCCCATAGTAAGCTGTTAGAGCTGCTTCCCTGGTCACCAAGTAAGCTACAGATCCCAGAATGTAAGTTAGTTTAGAAATTATTTTTTTTACTACTTGAGAAACATGCTCTTTCCAATCCAGTCTCGCATCCAAATGCAAACCCAAAAATTTTAAGTTGTACTTGGTACTTACTGCAGTATTGTTGAGCCTTATTTCCAGTGTATCAGTAAACATGGCCACCGAACTAAATCTTATCATGTTGGTTTTATCCATGTTTAATTTCAGATTGTTGTTTGAGAACCAGGACTCTAATTCACAAAACTCACCATATATCATATCAAGTAGCCTGTGTTGCTTTACGTCCCGAAATATTACACAGGTATCATCAGCATATAATCCTACCCTGCTTACTAATGACTGTGGCAGGTCGTTCGTATAGATTATAAAAAGTGTGGGCCCTAGTATGGAGCCTTGTGGAACTCCTCTTATTACTGTTTCATAATCTGACCTGACAAACTTTCCACTCAGGCTGCTAGGGCATGAGACACGCTGCCTTCTTCCTTTTAGGTAGGAAGCTATCAATGATAAGGTCACACCTCTCACCCCATATTTTTCAAGCTTCTCAAGCAACATGTCGTGATCAACTGAATCAAAAGCCTTACTAAGATCCAAGAAAGCTCCCACAACTTCATGTCTCTCATTAAAAGCTTCAAAGATTTCACAGATTAGTTGATACACTGCTCGGGAGGTTGTCCTTCCTTTCCGGTATGCATTCTGTGAGTCAGTTAACAGTTTATTCGTCTCAAAAAATGCCATGAGTCTCTTGTTTATGATCTTCTCAAATATTTTTGATATGTTTGAAAGCAAGGCTATCTGTCTGTAATTAAGAGGGTCTGAGCTATCTCCTTTTTTATATAAGGCCACTACTTCAGCTAACTTCAGTTGGTCAGGAAATACTCCTGTCGACATGCTTAAGTTTATAATATGCGCAAGAGGTTCCGCTATTATATATGCAGCTCTTTTCAAGAGAGTTACCGGTATTTCGTCATGACCTACCGACCTTGTGTTTTTTAAACTCATAATGGTATTATAGACTTCTGAGGAATCTGTGGGGTAAAAAAATAGATTTTTTTGGTTCACTGCAACATTTTGTCCAGAGCTTGTCCTGGGACAACTTGAGCCTGTTCCAATGTAAAGTCTATTGACTTGATTTAAGCATTGCGTCTCTCCTTCGCCATGATGTATACATTGTAGTAATGTTTTATTTTGAGGAGGTTTTCGCCCTGTACTGTGATTTATAAGCTGCCATATTGTCCCCATTTTATTCTCAGAGTTCTCAATACGTTTTTCATGGGACAGTCTCTTGGCCTTAACTACTTCTCTTTTCAAAGAGCTACAATACTGATTGTAAAAATAATAATAATAATAATAATAATAATAATAATAATAATAATAATAATAATAATAATAATAATAATAATAATAATAATAATAATAATAATAATAATAATAATAATAATAATAATAATAATAATAATAATAATAATAATAATAATAATAATAATAATAATAATAATAATAATAATAGTGTTTATTTTCTTTCCAATACATGTACATTTTATATAAATGAGATAAAATAATGTTAACTACATACACACAAAACCAACACTTAATAACTCACAGCAGTGCCAGGGCACTTTTGCGTGAGATTTTTTTTTGACAAAGATACGTCCCCACAATAGAAATAGTCCCAGATGAGGAGAGATAAAACACAGACAGCATACCCTTTTAACTTTTTTTCCTTAGTCTGTTAAATATCAATAGTAAATCATTCACTCCATAAGGAGTCAGTGCAATTTAGCGCTATCATAATCTTTTTGTAGATAAGCGTGTTTTAGGCTACACATACATTCGCACACGCAAACATACAGACACAACTAGAGACACACACATACAGCACAGCACACAAGCCACCTCCACGAACGGGAAACCCACACAATTACATCCCATCTTTCTCACCCAGGTACACCTCCAAATAATCACACTCCACTATTATTACAATAAGAATATGTTGCCTCCTGTTCTTCGCAATTCTCCTGTTAGTTGCTGACGATCACAGCGTCATTTATTTCCTTTCTTGGTTTACTAAATATCCATATTTTAACTTTTTTTATAAGAATACATGCTTGGGGCTGATTAGGTAGTTTATTGTGTACCACAGAGATCATTTGTATGCAATATCTTATAGTATAGTATTCTCAACTTCCCTTCAGGAACAAATCGAGAGACTAAAGGACGTAGTTGAGACATTAAGGCATGCCAATCTGAAAATTCAGCTTGATAAAAGTGAATTTTTAAGAAAAGAAGTGGTGTAGCTAGGCGGTGTTATAACATTCGAGGGGGTAAAATCCAATCCATAAAAAATTAAAGCCATAAAATATTATCCACTCCCCAAAACCCGAAAGAAATTTAAAGATTTTAAAGCCTAGGGTATTATCGAAAATTTATACAGGATTTCGGAAAATTGACTACTAACTACTAACTAAATGTTTTAAGAAACATGCCAACCAATACAAAGATTTTTTGAGTCTTTTGAAACATGTAAGAACCTCCTGATGAATGACCCTATTTTACAATATCCCGAGTTTACAAAACGTTTTATTTTGACGCCAGACACTTTAAATGTGTCTTTACGGGCAGTGTTACCACAATGATCTTTAGGGGGTAATAAACCCGTAAGTTATGGAACTCATACCGCGAATAAAAAAAATCGAATTACCGAAAGTCGTCACCTCTCTCTAAGCGAAATGTTCTTTATGAAAACTTGCTAAAAACATGCAGATCAAGTTGAGATTTTCCTCCTTTTTTGAGTCATCTAAAAAATACTATACTAGTCATAGTAGTTCAATTTATCGTAACCAAAGAATTTAGTTTTAAAGCCCAAATGTATCGCTACCACTGTGTTTCCTGTTTTCAGGGATACAATGTACAGCACAGTACACTACCGGTTTTTGTCACTGAAGCAGAGAACGGTGAAACGATGGAAGGGAGAGAGGCCTGCAACAGGAAGTGAACAACGGGCCGACAGGTAGGACCCGGCGCTTACACACGCCCGTAAAGGAGACGACAGGTTCGTACACGTGACCTGGTGATCACGCGGATCAACCACCTCGCAGGAAAATGTGGCAACCCTGCGATATGATCCTCTGTAACAGGAACCGCTTCCTGCTGCTGCAACCGACATGGGGAAGCAACTTAATCTGAACATTGCTGGTGATATATATCCAGGTGTAGGAAGGTTTCTTAAATATAAATTGAAGTGCATAGGTATTTTGTGGCAATGCAACTGAAGTGCATTTGTAATACAATTCTACAGGAAAAAAACGTCATAGGTCACAAATGTTAGCTTCGGTGCGTTTTTTAAGTTACTATATAACATTATATTATTCAACTCCGATAATATCTTCTTAATTAAATCTACAGTGAGTTTCAAAGGTAAAGAATTGTATTTTTTAAAGAAATGGTGAAAGAGGTCAACTTAAATTTTTTAAGTAAAAACTTTTCTGCCCGCCCCGAACCTCTTTAAGGGATAACTACCGTCACACAATATTTAAATAAAAGCGACGTTGCGCGATAAGGAATATGTGGGTACAGTGGCCACCTTAGAATTAAAAAACTCGGAACGCAGCAAGTGCGTTATAGTAGTGAATTTTCATTAAAATGTTTTTAATGCAAATATGTGTGTTTTCTTTTTAAGAAAGCAGGCATCAATTTTGGTAACCAGTATAACCTATATAGTAAAAACAATGTGCCATGTTTCATAAAAATAACTTTATTGTGTGAAAATGTACAAAAATTTCCAAAAGTAAACTTAAAGTGTTCCCGGAAAAACTCGTTTTTTGGTCAACCTTATAGGTTAATAGCAAATTGGGCTATTCAAATATGAAGCATTTGATCAAAATTCGCTACCATAACGCACTTGCTGCGTCCAGAATTTCTTTTCTTACAAACATGCATTATGCTTCGATGGAAAATGCAAAAATGCAATAACATAAGGCGTGTTTGATTAAAAAAAAAAAAATTGTATCACCAACGACTTATGGGCCATCCTGTGATTGTAGAAATATTTTTTAAGATGTAGCTCACGACACCCTATAATTAATATATAATATTTTTTTTCATATCTTGTATAATAACGGATATATTGAGCTTTATTGATTTTTTACGAAAATTCGACAAAAATTATATACCATTAAACGATAAACGCTATAGCTAAGACTACTGCCAAGCATCAGAGAAAGGGTCTATTTGAAATGACTTTTCTGTAAACATTTTAGTAAAATGAAGGACAATGACTGTTGAAACTAAGACTTCAGGGTTTGTAAAACATCCTTCTTGAGACATTTGATTTCCATAGCCCGTATTAGATTCAAGTTATTTGCCTAAATTTTGCCGATTTTGACGTTTTAAATCGCAACTTTGACATTTTGAGGAAACCCCCAATTTATTTTTCTTTAAATGCCTATAACTTTTTTGTCTTTCAACCTATATAGCTAAATTTTGGTAGGTAACTTATCTATAAGGATATAAACCCGCGTACCAAATTTGGTTGTCCTTACTTTGTTAATTCCGGAGATATTAATTTTTTTTCGACAGAAAACACAAAATTTTCCGGGAAAACCTGGGCAGATTTTCCTGGCTAACAAACTTATCCAAGCCATTTGCAAAAGGAATTTATTGACCAAATTTAATCAAAATCAGCCCATTATTTTTTGAGTTATCGGTGTGATACATATATATGAATATATATATATATATATATATATATATATATATATATATATATATATATATATATATATATATATATATATATATATATATATAAACATATAAAAATTGAAACTGACCCGGGATATGTGTTCTGGGGGGCCTAATTAGCGCTCATTTGAAGAAATTTTTTCAAAATTCGAAAGTCGAGATCTCCTCATTAGTGAATTTTTTTTAAGAAAATTCTCTAAAAGTCGCGTGATTTGAAATAAAGAGCTATATTATGACGAAACCAAGTACAAAATGTATCTCAAACGCCATTCTAGTCATAGTATAAAATAATGCTGCAGATTGATTCATAACTTCTACATCGCTGTGATAAATCTACTCTCCTCACAAAGGTTTTTTATCTAACCCCTTCATAATCAACCCAGGCTTGAATTTCATGAGAAAATGTCAAGTGTTTAGTAATACTGGTATTTCTGAACCCATAAATTTCTGGAACGATATATTACCAGATCTTTAATGGAAAAGTGTCAATGTTCCCCAATCAACTTTTTTTTCTGAAGCTTTTTTACTCACAGACATCCAGACTATCCGCTTATAAACAGCTACCAAATTTGATGTCGATGGCTCAATTACAAAAAAAAATTGTATCTCACCCCTACTTTCATTTCATGAGAAAATATTAGGTCCGTCGTAATATTTGATTTTATGTTCTCAAAAAATCAAATATTAGGTCCGTCGTAATATTTGATTTTATGTTCTCAAAAAATCTCATGACCAACATATTCTACATATTATTAAATATGCAAGGGTAAAGTGCAAATTCCACCTATATTTTACCCTTCTACTTCGCTCAACAACAATCCAAAATGTTTGGTGTACTGGTACCTGTGTACAAAATTTACAATGTTGCAAAGTCAATAGCTCCATCCCTCCGAAACTTATCGCGAGCAGTAGAAATTTTCAGTTTCTAGACGAACAGTTGTAGTTCTGTTGCTATCTCCCTGGAAACCTTTTCAACCACCTCTGGCACCTTAGATTGTGCATTAAGTTTTTGATTATGACATGTTCTACCATTTTCATGTATTATATTCATTTGTCCGGTACTCATGGGCTTTCCAAGTTTCTAGGCGTACATTTTAGATTTTGTTGTTATTTTTGTTAACTCTTGTGAAAAACTCTAGTATCTGTAATTAAGGCATCTTATTGGTTATAACATATGTGACCACCTTATAGTATTATATACATTGTTCAGTACATATGACATCACACAAAAATTACAAATTCTCGCCGTACACTTGTATTTTTGTTGATAACTTTTTGGAAGCCTTTGCCAAGATCTCCGCCAACTACAACTATGTAAAATTGTTGAATGTGGCATATCGTCCCAGTCTTCAGTGTTACATCCATTTATCCAGAAGTTACGGCCTCACAAAAAAAAATCCACTTTCTGGACGTACGGGTTTTGTTGTTGTTTTTCGAAAGGCCTTTAGAAGAGACTCGGACACTTGTTATTTCGATAGCTTGTTATATGACATATTGTGCCGTCTTCTAGTAACATGCATTTGTCTGGCACTTATGGCCTCACAAAAAAAATTCCCAGTTTTTGGACGTTAAGTTGTAATTTTGCTGATACCTCTAGAAAACTTAGCATGAATTACTGGCAACTCCATCTGTGTGAATTTGTTAATGATCACATATTTAGTACTTATGTTTATATCTCTTTATGTAGAGACCTTAGCATGATTTTTTGGCAATTGTAGCTAAGCCAAATTGTCGAACCTGACTTATTCTACAAACTTCCAGTATTAGATTCACTTGTACGGTACTTATGATCTCACACTAAAAATTCAAAAATTTTAAACATAGAGTTGTAATTTTGTTGCTACCTTGCTTGACGCCGTTTTGAGGATCTGTGGCACGTGTAGTCAAGTACAGTTTCTGGCTGTGATATATATACAGGGTGGCGCATTAAAAACGAAACAGACCGATTTTCGTCCAGAGAAATTTTTTTAAGAAACGCTGAAACACGTCAATGTTAATATTGAGGGGGACATGTTGTGACATAAAACTCAACTTTCTCACATCAACCCCTTAAGGGTGGTGATAACAACCCTTATATTTTAGGTAGGGAACATGAGTCGAGTGTTACATCATTTGAAAGCTCTTTCTTTTCTGAATTCAGCACACTATTTGTTTTGGAAGTTTTATCAACTCGTTTAAAAATTATTCACAGTTGGAGTTGCTAGAACGTATTTCATTCATTGTGATAAGAATTGCACTAATTAGTCAATTTTTCGTTAAAAAAAAACTAAAAAACAAAACGAAACGTTCAAAAATGTTTATTCAGTTAAGTAAGTGTTCAAATTGTTGACCACCAGCTTCCATACAAAAGTACAAATTATGTTCAAAACAAGCTCTGGCATTCTGGAGCATTTGTGGAGTTATTAGACGGCATTCTTCAACAATGCGTCGTCGTAATTCTTCCAGAGACTCCGGTTCTGTTGTGGAGATTCTACTCTTTAAATAGCCCCATAGAAAGAAGTCTAAAGGAGTTAAATCCGGTGATCTAGGGAGGCACTCAGTAGCACCTCTACGCCCAATCCATTGCTCTAGAAACTCTCTGTTCAAAAACTCCCTAACACGTTGTGTAAAATGCGGAGGAGCTCCATCTTGTTGAAACAATTGATTTTCTTGATAGCGATCATCATTTTCAACAATGTCAATTAGTAAAGGCTAAACGATATCTTCTAGTAACTCCAAATACGTTTCGCCACTCAAATTGCCATCAAGAAAAATTGGGCCCATTAAACGGTCTCCAAAAATGCCAGTCCAGACATTCAATTTCTGTGGAGTTTGAGTGTGGACTTCGTGAAAATTTCTTGGGTTATTATCTGCCCAATAACGACAATTATGACGATTGACTGTAGAGTTTTAAACTCCAGCCGCCGATCAAAATCATCTTCATTCAGTTGTTGTACAAGATGAATTTTATACGAGTGAAATTTATTATGCTTCAACATTCGTTGAATAGTTCTTCTTTTGATGTTTGAAACAGTGGCCAATTTTCTCGTGCTCAAAGTTGGGTCTGCAGCAATTTGTCCTAAAACTTCAATCTCAGTAGTCTCATTTCTAACCGGAAATTCACGTTCAGGATCCCGTTTTTTGTTGGCTACCGAACCACTTTGACGAAACTTTGCAACTAACTCCAAAATGTATTTTCTGTTAACATGTCTGTTCGGATGTCGTTCATTAAACAAATTTGTGGTACGGTTGTCAGTCATCGTTTTTGAAAAAAAGAGTAATATTTCAACTCTTTCTTCTACAGAATACACCATTGTGAAATTAATTTTCGGTAGTACTATCAAGTATCAAACCGACCGATAAACTGAAATAATAAACCGCATTTCTCTCATTCCGATAAGAAATGTTGTGATAGTCAATTTTTTGTTTACAAACCAACAAACCATTGACAATTAGCACATTTCTTATCGGAATGAGTGAAATGCGTTTTTGCGTCTTCAACTGTAAATAATTTTCAAACGAGTTGATAAAACTTCGAAAAAAATTACTGTACTGAAGTCAAAAGAGAAAGAGCTTTGAAATGATGTAACACTCGACCCATGTTCCCCATTTAAAATATAAGGGTTGTTATCACCACCCTTAAGGGGTTGATGTGACAAAGTTGAGTTTTATGTCAAAACATGTCCCCCTCAATATTAAAAGTGACGTGTTTCAGCGTTTCTTAAAAAAAATTCTCTGGGCGCAAATCGGTCTGTTTCGTTTTCAATGCGCCACCCTATATTATGTCAATAACTGTACTATTGTAACTTAAGTTAAATAAATTTAACTCTCTAAAGTTGCTATGAAGTACAACTCTTAGTCGCGTATTGAAATTATATGGCTCCTTTTTCAGGAGACCTTATCAAGGACCGCTGAAACTTTTTATACAGTGAGGTGTTTAAAATAGTCAATTCTGCAATACCTTATCACCACGAACGCATGTCCCAAATAAATGCCTTGTCCATGTAATTTGAAACACACTTAACTTCCAAATTTCTCAAGCCCTTCCACAGCTAATCCTACGAAAGTTTGGGTCACTACAGAATATTAGTAGCGTAGGTACACGTCAAAACTAGTCAAAGATTGCGATTTTATACGTATTGGTGATGGTGGTACAATTTAATTTTTTGCTAACATGACTAACTTAAGATATGTTACTTTTTACAACTCAGAACAGTCATAGCAATGAAATATCGATCATGTCACCATAAATTCAAATGGCCCTTCTATAATACGGATTATTAACATTCACGAATCTGTATAACAAGCGAGTACGGTGAAACCACCGAATATACGTTGACCTTCATCTGGAACGGGCTACGCATGTAATTGTTTAACGGATGTCTCATTAATTTTTGCGTTGAGATTTCGTTCGCTTTTCATTAATGAATCGATTCGTAATTAAGCTCTTTGTTAAAGCAAGACACTCTCACTTCGCTGCTAATTAAGGTTAAATTGTTCCCTCTATGCCCTAAAACACGGATAGCTATTATCGGTGTCGCTGTAAAATGAACAGTCATTCTGAAATCATTTAAATCCCTGACAAAAAAGAAGCGGGACTTAAATATACAAAACCTCCCAGGTGAATGTTAACAATAATTACTGTTGTCTTTAACTTTGATAAGGATGTGTTCAATGTGTACAGTTTGTTCTCCTTATTAATTAACTTAAAAAATATGGTGATTTTAGTTCGACGTGTAAACGTTATTTTAGGAACCCACTTGGGTTGTTTTGTTATTTGTCGATAAGACAAAAATCACATATAAATTTGAACACGTGTTTTCAAGAGATTCAGTTTATCTGAATTTGGCGCTATTATAGATTGTTAGAAAAATGAATGGTACACAATTGAATAGAAACCTCAATTGGTGACTTGCCACACAAACCAAAAGTCCGGACGCAGTGCGTTACGGTACCGAATTTTGGTGAAAATGTTTTTGTGGCAAATATGTCTTGTTTTGAAAAGAAGGGCTTTTGGTTAGCAGTATAACTTATATAGTAGTAACAATGTACCGTATTTAATTAAAAGAGCTTTGTTGTTTCAAAAAGTACAAACATTTGCCGAAAATAAACTTTAAAAGTTCCAGAAGAAAACGGGTCCGGATTTCCTGACCAACGAACCTCTTCATGCTATTTACACAACCCGCCAAGATATATCTATCCACAAACAGCTTTATGACGAAAATTTAAAAAAAAACATATCAAAATTTGCAAACAATTTTTTTTAAAAAAATTCACCATTTATTGTTAATTACCAACATTTCACAAAAATCTTACAAAAATGATTTCTACGGAAAAAACAACAAAAAATCGAACGAAACCTTTTCAAATTCAACCACTATTTGAGAGTGCCTGTATACAGCAGCTCGATTTTTTCGACGAGTAATACAAACAAAAAACCCTCTGAATGCGTCAATTCCATAGGGCTCCGCTCTCTATTCGTAAAAACGCCCAATCACAATTTGTGATATGCGTTTGTAATCAAAATTAGACTATTAAACCATAAACTCGATAGCTAAAACCACTGCCAAAGCATCAGAAAGGGGGTCATTTGAAATGTATTTTCCGAAAATATTTTAGTAAAATGAAGGACAGTGATGGTTCAAGCTGAAACTTAAGGTTTTGTGAAACACGATCATTACAATTCTTCTACATAGTGCGTAATTATTTCAGATTGTCTGAAAATTGCAAATTTTGACGTTTCAAATCGCGACTTTGACGTTTTAATAAGAAAAACTATAAAATTTTCAAAATATGTTTTCTGCTACTTCTTGACCTTTTTGCTTTCAGAAAACCTAACTGTTGTCGGTAATACTAAGTAAGTGGTGGACATGCCGCCACCTAGTTGCGGACCCAAGTAGTATGTTGTCACGCCAGCTCCAAATAACACAAAGTGTTAAAAAAATAGAGAATGTATACAACTAACTAACAATTTAGAAGATTGTCAGCCCTGGCCCATTTCTACCCCAATATAGGGACAAAGTATGTAAGACTAGTACAAAGTATGTAAGATATAGTACGCCCAGAAACTCGGAATTTTGGGATTCTCTTCTGATGCCCTAAGCAGCGGACAAACAAATATAATACTGGATATGTCATATTCAAGAACTTGACTTAGTCACAGTTGCCAAATATCCATGCTTAGGTCTACACAGAGATAATAACAAAAGTACAACTGTACATCGAAAAATTGTAATTTTATGTATGATGGCATAAATACCAGACAAATGCATCTAATACGAAAAAAAGTTTGTATAATATGTCATAGGTAACAACTTGGTTCAGATGGAGTTTCCAGTAATACATGCTAAGAGAGAAATGGCAATAAAATTACAACTAGTTCAAAAATGCCAAGAGGCATCTAAAACTAAAATATCATATAATATACTATAGTCAACAAGTTGACCCAATTACAAGTGCTCGGGGTCCCTGAAAAGGGTCCCAATAAGGATAGTAACAAATTCAACTGTACGTCCAGAAGCTTGGAATTTTTTGTGATGCCATAATTACCGGGCAAATGAATCTAACACTGTAGATAAGTAAATCATATTCAACAAATTGCTGCAGTTACAGTTGCCGGAGGTGTAACCTACGGCCTCCAGAAAAATGGCAACAAAATTACAGCTATGCGTCTAGAAACTGGATTTTTTTGAAACCACAAGTACCGAACAAATATATCTATTACTATAAGCTTAGTAGTTACACCTCAAAAGTAGTTGAATACTGCGATTTTATACGTATTTGGGCTAGTGGTAAAATTAAAATTTATGTTGCTCTGCCTTATTGCTAACTTGACCCAAGTCCCAGATTTACCTTTCCACTTCGACAATGGCAGATAAATTTCAATTTAGTTAAACAGTTTAGTTTTCAAACACTAATAAACTGTTTAATTAACAAGTTTTAATTTAAAAAAAAAAAAAAAAAAAAAAAAAAAGTATAGAAACTGAATTTATTATTATATAAAAAAAAAAAAAAAGTATACAAAGTAAATTTATTATTACAAATTAGTTAATTAGGTATAAAAATAGTGTAAGATAATAAAATTGGCTGGCGATATAACTTGATGCAAATTTATTGTTTATAGATCTCATAAACACCACTAGACATAAATTTAAAAAAAGTCTGTGGCTAATGGACCTAACGGTCCGAGGCCAAACCAAATTACAACAACAACAACAACAACAAGTTTTAATAAAAAAAGACTGGGCGCAGCAAGTGCGTTATGGAAGTGAAGTTTTATAAAAATGCTTTGAATAGGAAATATGTCTCTTTATCGCAAGCAGTCATCAATTTGGTTACCGGTATAACCTAGATAGTAAAAACAATGTGCCATATTTTATCAAAATAACTTATACCTATTGTCAATGAAAAGCGGTGATATTAAAAATAAATGTATATATATATATATATATATATATATATATATATATATATATATATATATATATATATATATATATATATATATATATATATATATATCGAAACTGACCCCGTATATGGGTTCTAGAGGCCCAAATTCGCGCTCGTTTGAAAAAAAAAATTGCAGTCTCACCATCGATACCTCTCTATTAGTGAATTTTTTAAATAAAAATGTACTTATGTTTTTATAAAAATTCGCTGCCGTAACGCACTTGCTGCGCCCGGACTTTTTAACCATAAAACTCTTGGCGATTTCTTGTACACTGCCTTATTTTTTGTACTAATTCATTTAAGTCTGCTGGCGATGGCGGTGAAAAAAACGTGAATCTAATAAAACAACCTCATTAATGTGTTTACAAGTTTGGGATGAGGGAGGGGGGGGGGGGGGGGATACAATGTAAAAATTAACCTGTGACTCCATGCGGGTCACCATCAAGTAATGTTTTTGTCTGAATTAATTATAATATTCACATTTTTTAATTACCTTGCGTAAATAAATGCAATATCATATCGGCTATATTCTACTAAATGTAAAAAAGAAGATGTCGACCTTGCCTTGCATTTTTGCGTCCCTGGTATCATACCGTTCATAACATTTTTCAACATTTGTAGCGGAATATTCTCTATTTCAGTGTTTATATTTCGTCTCCTCAATGTTTTAAGCGTTCTTTGCAAAGACTTTAAATATGCCCAAAGCCAAAAATCACATGGGCTCTAACCACATTACTTTAGGGGCCATTGAATATCTCCAAATTTTTAGATCAGCCGACCCGGGAACATTTGTCTTAACAATTGCATTGAGTTTCGTGCATTAAGGCGTGTGGCTCCATCCTTCTGGAACCACATGTGTTCAAAAAAGCGTCGCAGTTCTTGTTGTAAAAATATTTGCAACATATGCACATATCCTTGCGAATTTACCGTTACGGTATGACACCGCACCCCATACCGTCACTTTCAGGCTGACGTGGAACCTGGTGGACCTTCACTGAATTTTCTTCAGCCCAAAAGCCAGCATTTTGTTTATTGACATTACCACAGAGAGGAAAGTGTGCTTCATCAGACACAAATAGGCGATTAATTAAGTTAGGGTTATTCCTCAAAAGTTCTAAAAAAGCATTGACAAAACGCTTGCCTTGCAAAAAAACTTATATCCTTTTAAATTGTTCCCTCTATGCCCTAAAACACGGATAGCTATTATCGGTGTCGCTGTAAAATGAACAGTCATTCTGAAATCTATATCCTTTAATTGTTGAGCACTTCAATTTTGTATGCTTTAACGCCCAAATCTTTACCGAAAATTCTTCTTTCGCTAGTTTGTGACATTTGCAAAACTTGAGAATGCCTTCTGAGAAAAGCCAACCTTACTCTTCAGAATTTCTAGCTGATACAGGCCTACCAGTTGATTTCTTTTTTAGAGCTAAGGAACTTGTTCTGAATTGCGTTATTCATCTTAAAATGGTATCCCGAGTCGGAGGATACAAGTTAAAACGAGTACGAATTTGTCTTTTTGTAAGGATAACAGAATCATTATTAAACAAAATTCTAGTGTCCGACCGAAACTAGTTTTTCCAACCGAAACCGATTTTGGCTTCTGTATCAGTTTCGGCCGAAACCGACCGGACGGGAGCTGGACCAGCACCGGCGAGGAAACCTTGCGACATCTCGCCGAAGTTCACCTTGCGGCTTTCGGGCGGTGGAGCCGTCACGGGGGCTGCGGACCTGGACCTATGGACGGTCCCGAATGCAGACTGGCAGCTGGCGGAGGGTCACAGATGGCTCTATAACCTTGGCGGTGAACGAGTTCGCTCCATTCAAGTCCGCAGGCTGTGATGGGATCTTTCCGGCCCTGCTCCAGAGGGGCCTGGATATACTGGTTCCGAACATAAGGGAGGTTTTCCGGGCCAGCCTGGCGTGGGGCTATGTCCCAAAGGCCTGGCGCCGGGTTGGGGGGGGGTCTTCTTTCCCAAACCGGGAAGGGAGGACTACGCGTTGGCCAAGGCGTCTTAGTCACCGGCAAATTCTTCGGCGTGGACTGTGAGTGCATGCAAGCTGCCTGTGGCATAATTGAAAGGTGGTGCGGTGAGCTAGGGCTCTCCGTAAACCCGGCGAAGACGGAGATGATCCTATTCACAAAGAAGAGGAATATGGAGGGGTTCAGGGCGCCCGTGATGTTTGGAAAACCTTTAGCTTAAGTGCGGGAGGTCAAATATCTGGGGGTGGTCCTGGACTCCAAACTAACATGGGAGTCGCAAATAGAACGAGTAGTGAGGAAGGGAGTAGCGACCCTCTGGCAGCTGCGTCGAGTGATAGGGAGGACCTGGGGACTTAACCCTCGGATCCTTCGTTGGAGTTACACTGCCATCGTCAGAACGAGGATCCTCTATGGGGCGTTGGTCTGGTGGTGTGAACCACAGACATAAAACTGTCTGGCTACTCGGTAGGAGTCGACCTACGCTTCGACGCATCCTTGGGGTGCTGACAGGCAACTGCGCCCTTAGAAGACACCTCACATTGATAGGCGTAGAGAGGGGTCCCATTTTCCAGGAATTCGCGCGAGGATGAAGAAACGTCTTACCACTACCTGTGTGAATGGGAGGCTTTTGAGAGCCTTCGAGCGGAATTGTTCGGTTCGAGGATTCTGCAGAGGAATCAGGTGAGTACCGTGCAATTGAAGAACGTCACGGCCTTCATTTCGAGGTCGAGGCGGTTTGGCTACCGAACTGAGGAAGGGTAGAGCATGGTTGCTGGGCTGCTGGGATTGGCAAACAGGGCCCATTGTTGCCTACTTGCTTAGCGTTGGCCTCGCCACCACTGCTACTACTGCTACATTATTGCATTTTTGCATTTTTTTATCGAACTATGATGCATGTTTGTAATAAAAAAGTGGAGACGCAGTAAGTGCGTTTTGGTAGCGAATTTTCATTAAATGCTTCCAATTTCATAACTCAATTTGCTATTAACCTAAGGCTCGTTGACTATATAACCAGTTTTCTCGGAAACATTTTGTTTATTTTCGGAAAATTTTCAAACAATGTTAAGTTGGTAAAATATGGTACATTGTGTTTCTACTGGATAGGTTATACCGGTAACCAAATTGATGCCTGCTTGCGTTAAAGAGACATATTTGCTATTAAACGATAATTCACTTCATTAACGCACTTGCTGCGTTCAGATTTTCTATTTTACGTTCCTTTATATAAACAACATTAGCATCATTATTAATTGAAGAGTAGACCGCCTGCTGCGCCAAATAACGTAAACAAGTATTGTTTTACATGTGGTTGCGTTCCTTATCTTTATCTAGATACCTCAGGAGAACTACCTGATCTTTTTATGTGGTATATAATCTGGTAGGTATTTTGTATCGTAAAATATGACTAATCAAAAAGAAATCAGTGTCAAAATAGTATCTTATACAGGGTGATTCATAAGTGGTGACCAAAAATGAAACCCCATGTTCTTTGAACAATTTTAGACAGGGTATGTCCTATAAAAAAAATTCCAATAATGCTTCATTAAAAAGATACAGGGTGTTGAGTTGAATTTCAAAAAATAAAATTTCCCAATTTTTTAAAAAGTAGTACACATATTTTGCTGAAACTTTGCATGTGTAGGCTGTTATGGAAGGCGCGTATTCTACCATAACAATTGAATCGGCTAATCCAGCAGTGGCGCGCGTACCCACATGTCATTGGTTATCCCTCAAGAAAAAAACGGGTACGCCAATGATATTTTTTTTATTTTTTGAATCTTACTTTCATTCGTAAACAAAATGACTCTTGATAATTTTCTGTACGGCGCTTATTTGTCGAGTAAGCAATGAATCAGGTAAGTGTTTTAGAGCACAGTTCATGATTTTTAACCAGTCGTTGTTTGGTAGAAAATCGCAATGATACACTTTTATCAGGCTTATAGTTATTCATTTATTACAATAAATGTTCAAAAATGCCTCCAATGGCCTGAATACACTCACGACATCTTTTTAATATGGAAAATGTAATGTCTTGAGGATTCATTGATGCATGAGTATGACGAAAAGCATTATTTATCAGTTGTTGTAGCTGCTCTGGTGTATTTATTTGTTCACTGTAGACCAGTCGCTTAAAATCACCCCAAAGATAGAAGTCAAGTGGGTTTAAGTCCGGTTATCTTGCAGGCCAATGTATTGGTCCAGTTCTGCCAATCAATCTTTCATTATAATGTTCATGTAGCCATGTAACCACGTTTCGACTATGATGCGCTGGTGCACCGTCATGCTGGTACCACATTATACCTCTTGTTGCTAGTGGAATGTCATCCAGAATGTTTTCTACACGGTTTTCTAGGAGCGCTAAGTACGAAGATCCATTTAAACGTGGTGGCAGGACTTCCATGAACAGTGAGCCGTTAAAAATACCACACCATAAATTCATGGAAAATCTGTGTTAAAATGTGCGAGTCCTTGTTGCATGTGGATTTTCCAATGACCAGACATGCTCATTATGAGAATTATAAATACCATTTCTTGTAAATGGTATTTAGATTAGGGAATAAGATATTTTGATTGTTCATTTCCAACATCCATTCACAAAAGACTCGTCGATGCACATTATCTCCAGGTAGAAGGCAATGAATATTCTGTCGATGATATGGATGTAAGACTTCTCGATGTAAAGTTCTCCAAACAAAGCTTTGAGAATATTGTAACTGCGTGGCAATCCTCCGAGCACTTGTAGAAGGTTGATCCATCACTGCATCCACCACTCTCTCTTCGTCTTCAAGTTGATGTTGTCTTCTACCATTATCTCTAGCGTCAGGACGTTGTGCAATACCGCACTGCCGAAGCCTTGAAAACGATCGAGAAAAAACCTTTGGTGTAGGTTGACGGCGAGTGGGAAACCTACGTTGATATTCCCGACAAGCAGCTAGAGCATTTCCATCAGCATATCCGTAGATAAAAATTATATCTGCATACTCTTCTGAGGTGTACTCCATTAAAAGAAGTAAAAGAGTAGAAAATTTTGCAATTTTATAAAGTTTACCAGTTACACCTATTCCAAATAATAACTTGTTAACCTAAACGTCAGTTGACACTTAATGACAACTTTGGCTAACCAGACTACTACTTACTAAAATACAACAAAGATAATCGTCGTACAAAAAATTATCAAGACACTAAATTTTCCATATTAAAAAAATGTCGTGCGTGTATTCAGGCCAATGGAGGCATAAAAATGTATCATTGCGATTTTCTACCGAACAACGACTGGTTAAAAATCATGAACTGTGCTCTAAAACACATACCTGATTCATTGCTTACTCGACAAATAAGCGTCGTACAGAAAATTATCAAGATAGTCATTTTGTTCACGAATGAAAGTAAGATTCAAAAAATAAAAAAATAAAAAAATATCATTGGCGTACCCGTTTTTTTCTTGAGGGATAACCAATGACACGTGGGTACGCGCGCCACTGCTGAATTAGCCGATTCAATTGTTATGGTAGAATACGCGCCTTACATAACAGCCTACACATGCAAAGTTTCAGCAAAATATATGTACTACTTTTTTAAAAATTGGGAAATTTTATTTTTTGAAATTCAACTTCAACACCCTGTATCTTTTTAATGAAGCATTATAGGGAAAAATTTTTATAGGACATACCCTCTCTAAAATTCTTCAAAGAACATAGGGTTTCATTTTTGGTCACCACTTATGAATCGCCCTGTATAATTGGAAATTAAGTGACGGTGCTCAGTTGAACCTGACGGTACAGCTTTCAAGCACCAATACAATATTTAATTAACAAGTTTATTTAAAAAATATTTTTATGACAATTCGCTACCATAACGCACTTGCTGTGTTCGGACACTTCAACCATAAAACTCTTGGCGATTTCTTGTACACCGCCTTATTTTGTGTAGTTATTCACTTAAGTCTGCTGGCGATGGCGGTGAAAAAAACGTGAATCTAATAAAAGAACGTCAGTAATGTGTTTACATGTTGAAGAGGAGGATGGGAAGAAAAAGCAGGAGCAGAGCCGAATGATTGTTTACTCTGTGACTATGGGACAGTAATGAAGTGTCTTGTGTAGTGATGATGCGCTGCTCTGGCACTGAATATTAACGATTACGTCTCGGCGTTGGGTTACACATATAAATTATTTTAACGAGTTCCATATAATTTTTGTGGGGGCGACGTACGAAACCGCCCCTCAGGCCTGGGTCGCAAGCAGCGAGGTAGAGAAAAACAGAGGCGTAGAAATCAGATTAGAGCCTATTTTAATCTACGTTTCTGCTTTTTTTTCGCTTCTTAATTTAGCGAAAGTATCTTGTTCAGTGCGTGGGCTTGTTGACTTTTAAATGCAGAAGTTTCATTAAGATTAAGATTTTTTGCATAATGATTAAGAACCAATCGGATGGCTTTACATATTTAAATTTTATAAAATGTGAAATATCACACGAGTAAATTCGAAGGTGAATTGATAATAATAATATTAATACAGGCTTTGCTCAAAAAAATCTCGGGACGCAGCAAGTGCGTTATGGTAGTGAATTTTTATTAAATGCTTCAAATTTGAATAACTCAATTTTTTATAAACTTAAAAAGTTTAATTTTCGTATGTAGTAAGGTCTTTCCTAGGGCAAGATATTCACCAAATTTCATTAATATAACTTTGTAATTTTCGGAGAAAAATTTTTTTTCGAAAAAAAAAAAATTCTATAAACTTAGAAAGTTGAGTTTTGGTACCTAGTAAGATCTCTCCCAAGGTAACATATATAGTAAATTTCGTTAAATCAGCTTTGTTATTTTCTGAGCAAAAAATTTTTTTTGAAAGCCAACTCAACATTTTTCCGGAAAACATATAAAAATTGAAACTGACCCCGGATATGGGTTCTAGGGGTCCTAGTTCGCGCTCATTTGAAAAAAACTTTGCAAAGTCTCACCATCGATACCTGTCTATTAGTTTTTTTAAAATTATAATTCACTAAAAATAAATTAAAAATGGCAAATAACGCGCCTCCCGAGATAACCAATTAAATCCTACACTATACAATTTATAAGCCATAATAAATACACATAGAACGACAATGTTAATATAAAATATAATTAAAATGCTGCATAAGTACAAACTATACAGGGCGTTAATGAAGGCGTATTACAAATTTATAGGGCACCTAGGAAGTGCCAAAACAGACGCAAAACTGCCTATAAGCGTGTGTCATTGGAGCTTTAGTTTTCGAGTTACAAGGTGTTAAAGTCAATTCAAAAATTTAAATATTTTTATATATCTAAAAATTTGCGGAACGGAATAACTAGACATTTTTTACATAGTTATGCTAATTGAAGTACATGACTTAATAGTCCTAAGCGAAGATTGGAACCTGTGATGAGCACTGATAAGCACACTTGGAGAACCCAAATCACCACAATACACTTAAAAAAACCTGACGATCGTTTCACAAAGCAAGTTAGCGCCATCAGAGGATGAATAATTCTAAATAATTCTTAATAGTCCTAATGAATAACCCACGCTTTCCAAGGTATTTCACATTGAAAGAACCCAAGGTCAAATTTTAGTAAAAATCGATGATTTTAACATTAGCTGGCTATGGTTAATTTCTGACAATTGGCTATTAATAAATGTTTACATGTCAAACTGTGGTTTGAGTTTGGTTCGTGACAAGTTTGTAGTTAATTTTGTGAAATACATATTCGATGTGAGTTTTGAGTTTAGAGTGTGTGGGTTTTGTTCCTTTTTTTTGGCACTGACGAGATGCATCATAAATGAGCACATTTCTCGCGATTATGCTAATATGGTATAAGTGAATTTTGTTTTACAAAAACAACAAACCACTACACCACAACAAGAACAAACAGAGTCCACACAACAAAACACAGCATTTTTACCATACGTTAAAGGTGTCACCGACAAAATCAGCAGAATTTTTAGAACCTATAGTATCAAAACCGTATTCACAACAGAGCAAAAACTGTCAATTCCGATAAAAACTGCCAAGGATACGATTCCAAACGAATCGCACGGAGTTTACGAAATTCCTTGTTCCGACTGTTCCCGAACTGATGTAGGACAAACAAATAGACGCATTCACAATATAATATATGAACACACCCTCGCAGTTAGAAAATCCGACCCATCATCGGCGCTGGCCATGCATCATATTTATACAGGACACAAAATAGACTTCGATAATGCCAGAACAATAGCACCGGTTTACAACTTCAAAACGAGAATTATCCGCGAAGCAATCGAGATTGAAAAACGTCCCGAATGTTTAAATAAGAGAGATGATGGTCTTCGCCTTCAGACCACTTGGAAACCTATTATATCTTCATTACAAACACACAAACAGAAAATAAATTCCACTGGCAATTTTATTTCCCCATTATCTGTCTCAACAAATACCTCCTCATCATCTAAGTACTGTGACCAAAGCCCTCCACGTAATTGACCGTAACCCTACTACTTTCACTGACAACGAAGCAGGTAGACGGAACGACATATATAAGACAAGACTTGCAACGAACTGCAGAGTGACATACGCACTGTACGCAGACGACACTACCATCCTCAGCAGCTCCACTCAGCCGAGGATAATAACCGAACGACTTCAGACCGCCGTAGTCGAGCTGCAATCATGGTATAGGAAATCTCTTCTAGCCATAAACCCCGATAAATGTTCAGCTGTCCTATTTTCCAAGAGGAGACACACACCTCACGAACACGTTACATTAGACAACCGTCTAATCCCCTGGCAAGATTCCGCCAAATACCTCGGGGTTTTCCTCGACAAACACTTAACATGGCGCCCCCATGTCGATCACGCTCGAAAGAAAGCCTCGATGTTCATCTCGAAGCTATTCCCACTTCTAAATAGAAATTCAAAATTGTCCATGAACAATAAGTTGATCATGTACAAAGTCATTATCCGGCCAGCCTTGACCTATGCATCACCCGCATGGGCCACCGCGGCCGCAACACACATCAAGACCCTTCAAATCATCCAGAACAAAATTCTGAGAATGGTAACCGGAGCGCCATGGTTTGTCCGAAACAGTCAGATTCACTCTGATCTGCAAATGCCTTCGATACTTGAGTTTATAACTCAACTATCCACAACCCAGTTCGCAAAAGCCGCTTCTCACCCAAATGCTCTTCTCCGTAGTGCCACCGACTACGACGAGCAACTTCCACACAAGCATAAGCGTCCAAAGCTTATACTTACCCGCTAAACGCCCCCGCGGCAAAAAACAGAATGGAAACATTCATTCCCTAAAAAGTCATTGTGTGTAATTCTTTCCGACGGAGGTATGGACTAAGGTCCGGTACTCCCTGGGAGGGGGTTTTAGTGAGTACAGTCTCACAGTACCTCGATATCCCACGGAACCTATGGGGCCGTGAATGGGGTCTGCATGAGCATTTCCCCCTCCTGCATCAAAAAAAAAAAAAAAAAGAACTGCAGAGATCTCTCTGACGCCTAGGGTTGAACACACTGAGACCTCACAGACGATCTCAGCAAGCAAGTGGTTTAGATACGAATTCACATTGATATGTTTTGTCGGCAAACAGTCATATCAAACAAAGTTTGTGTTTTTAAGGCCATAATTGCAGAGGCGACACTAGTTGAAACAACAGACTAAAAGAAAACAACGGCAACAAACATGTGGTTTCTAAGAGCAAAAATTAGCGCTCATTTGATGACATTTTCTAAAGTTTAAAGGTCGTGACTCCTATTAACGAGTTTCTCTTACGAAGATTCGCTAAAATGATTGTGTTTTGTAGGCTACACCCTGCTTAAGAGGTAAACGTAAAAAAATCCCAAATACACCTATTCCCTTCCGTGATCTACACATCTGTGCGCTGAACAGGAACAGTTTGTTAGTAAGATGGTGTGCCCGGCGACTCCACAGCACCGTGTCATACGATAGGTGACATAATTACGTGATACTAGGCCACTGGGAGCCTGTTAACCCCAGACTTGTATGTATGTGTGTGTTAGAGGGCCCTGTATCTCGCCGATGGCAGCCAGCGCGAACAGCCAGGCAAGAAGCACAAGCTAGCCCAGCTGCTGATTTATACACTGGGAAATATGATCAGGCCTGATTAGCACCCGAGAACATATTCAGCTGCCTGCCTGCCATCATGTCACAGTTTATAGAGCGGCGTTAGATCCCCACGATCCTCGGTACGATTGTTATTTAATGTTGAACAAGTGTACATTTGACTGAGATAAAAAGCTGCCCGAAAAATAGGATTATTATTATTTGGGTAGAAACATTTGAAATCCTGCGAATTGTTCCACATTAAGCTTGGTTGTTTGTAAAAGTAGCCGCATCTAACAACTTTTTTCAAAATAACTTTAATCCATAACATTCAAAGCGGATTTTTTCAAATGAGCTATAGACGCTTTTAATTTATTTAATGGGGTTCATTCAAGATCTAACCTTTTTTATTTAAACACCAATGCAAAGTATGAGATATCCTCAAACAAAAGGGTTTGCTCAGCTACACCCAATTCGAAAGAAATAAATGCACATTACGTCACACATGAGTAAACAAATTTAACGAAGATAAAGAACAATACAAAGTCGATCTTTTTCTTCAGTATATTTTAAACGAATTTTCGTAACGAAAATCAGCTAATGAGGAGATGGTGATTTTGAAGATTTAAAATATAATTCTTTGAAGTAGGTACATCACCTAGAACTCGTACCCAACCTCAGTTTCAGTTTTTTATATATACCGGTGAATCGAGAAGAACGCGTAAAATTTCATGACTGCATTGTACGTGTAAAATTAATTTAAATAATTTTCTGGACGCAGCAAGTGCGTTATGGTAGTGAATTTTCATAAAAATGTTTTTAATAGCAAATATGTTTTTTTTTAAGAAAGCAGGCATCAAATTTGGTTACCAGTATAACCTATATAGTAGAAACAATGTGCCATGTTTCATCAAAATAACTTTATTGTTTGAAAATGTACAAAAATTTCCGCAAGTAGATTTAAAGTGTTCCCGAAAAAACTGGTTTCTTGGTCAACCTTGTAGGTTAATAGCAAATTGAGCTATTCAAATTTAAAGCATTCATTGAAAATTCGCTACCATAACGCACTTGCTGCGTCCCGAATTTCTTTTCTTACAAAAATGTATTATATTTCGATGGAAAATGCAAAAATGCAATAATATAGGGCGTGTTCGATTTTTAAAAAAAATTTGAATCACCAACGACTTATGGGTCACCCTGTAATTATAGAAATAATTTTGTAAGATGTAGCTCAAGACACCCTATAGTTAATGTATACAATTTTTTTTCGTATCTTGCATAATAACGGATATATTGAGCTTTAAAGATTTTGTACGAAAATTATAAAAAATGATATACCATTAACCGATAAACTCTATAGCCAACACTACTGCCAAAGCATCAGAGAAAGGGTCTATTTGAAATGATTTTTTTGGGAATATCTTAGTAAAATGAGGGACAATGACGATTGAAACTAAGACTTCAGGCTTTATAAAACATTCTTCTTGAGACATTTTCCTTCTATAGCTCATATTAGTTTCAGGATCATGGCCTAAATATTACCAATTTTGACGTTTTAAATCGCGACTTTGACGTTTTGAGGAAAACCCAAATGTATTTTTCTTTAAATGCCTGTGACTTTTTTGTCCTTTAACTTACAGAGCTAAATTTTAGTATGTAACTTACATATAATGATGTAAACCCGCGTACCAAATTTGGTTGCCCTTATTTTGTTAATTCCGGAGATCTAAATTTTTTTCGAAAGAAAGCACAAAATTTTCCGGGAAAACCTCAGCGGATTTTCCTGGTTAACGAACTTATCCAAGCCACTTGCGAAAGGAAGGTACTCACCAAGTTTCATTAAAATCGGTCCATTATTATTATTTTTTTGTTATAGGTGAAAATTTTCTTCGAATGAGCGCTAATTACATACTTCTAACTTATTAGAAACG
The DNA here is from genome assembly GCA_964006375.1 of Tillus elongatus. Classification (NCBI taxonomy): domain Eukaryota; kingdom Metazoa; phylum Arthropoda; class Insecta; order Coleoptera; family Cleridae; genus Tillus; species Tillus elongatus. The sequence continues at coordinate 56,708,407 of OZ023264.1, forward strand.
CTGTATTTCGTAACAAAAGAAGCCAGAAATCAGCGAAAGCCAACGGCGATATTTTTATTTATTACAAGAATACAATGATTACAAAAGTATCCAAACTTATAAAGTCTGACACCGGATTTGGGTTCCAGCGGTCCTAAATAGCGCTCATTCGAAGAAATTTTTTCAAAATTCAAAAGTCGGGATCTCATTAGTGAATTTTTTAAAATAAAATTCACTAACACTCAAATGTTATCTTATTTTTATTTGTTTTCAAGTGACAGCAACAAGATAAAGTTCTCCACGCATTATTTTAATTTAAATGAAAAGATTCCAGAGCATTGGATCGGTTGTCTTAGTCCTTTTAGCTGGCCTCCAAAGTATCCAGACCTAACGCCATTGGATTACTCTTTATGGGAGTGGTTTGAAAGGCCGGTTTGTAAAATAAAAGGCGCCACTAGGAATGCACTAAGTTAACTTATTAGAAATGCTGTATTTCGTAACAAAAGAAACCAGAAATCAGCGAAAGCCAACGGCGATATTTTTATTTATTACAAGAATACAATGATTACAAAAGTATCCAGACCTAACGCCATTGGATTACTCTTTATGGGAGTGGTTTGAAAGGCGGGTTTGTAAAATAAAAGGCGCCACTAGGACTGCACTAAGTTAACTTATTATAAATGCTGTATTTCGTAACAAAAGAAGCCAGAAATCAGCGAAAGCCAACGGCGATATTTTTATTTATTACAAGAATACAATGATTACAAAAGTATCCAGACCTAACGCCATTGGATTACTCTTTATGGGAGTGGTTTGAAAGGCGGGTTTGTAAAATAAAAGGCGCCACTAGGAATGCACTAAGTTAACTTATTATAAATGCTGTATTTCGTAACAAAAGAAGCCAGAAATCAACGAAAGCCAACGGCGATATTTTTATCTATTACAAGAATACAATGATTACAACAATGTGTGGAAAATTTATTCATGGCGTTAAAACTTGGAAAGCGTGACTGTGTGTGGGGGGCGGGAGGAGGGAGATTGCGTAACCTCTAATTTTTTTTAACTGACTATTAGTGCATAGACTTCCGCTTGAAAAACCGTGGCACGTCGACCCAGAGGACAGGATATGTCCGTCCTCGACCTCACGTTACGCACACCCGCTTCGGCACCTGTTTTGGTTTTTAATCCATCCGTGTGCCAGATCAGGCATCCATTGTAGTTGATCTTCTGCCGCCTCCCTTCGATACCTCATATTACCTTGATGTGGGGTCCAGGATTAATTGGCGGTTGATGTAGTCTGAATTCATATTAAATCTGGGTTCTCCACACCACGCACCAATCTTGTATGTCCAGCTCTAATAATGCATGTATAGTTGTAGCTAATCCTGCCACTTTTACCACAAATTTCAATTTTTAACCCTACCGACTGCCCCCTTTGGGTTTTTCTTGGCCCCCGCACAGCATCGACAGAAAATCCGATCAAAGGACACAGGCAGGTGAGGGAAAAGCACCAGAGTTCTCCCACAGGCACATTTTCCAGGCTCACAAAACACAGAAAATAATTTGCACCAGAGCAGTTCAGCTGATCAAGGGTTGAGAAACCCACTGAGGCGATGATAGTTTTAAACCCTATAAATCCCCTGGTGTATTTTCAGCATTGCTACAGTGGGGTTTTGACATATTAAAACTCCACCGGCAGTGCATATTCAGAGCTCGTTTAATCCTGCGCTATATTCCGCAGGCATGGAGGGAATCAAATGTGGTGTTGATACCAAAAACATGACGTCGCCCTATGGACGAAGCAACGTTCTGCCGCCCCACTAGCGTCACATCCTTTCTCGTAAAGACCATGGAGAAGACAGAAGTGAACCCTCACAAAAAACCGTTTCATGTACAACAATTCGCCTATCAGGAGGGCAAATCCACATTAGATGCCATAGAAGGGTAAAGAAAAAACTTTTGTGCCCAAAGAAGTAGCCCTCAGTGCATTCATTGGCATAGAGGATGCCTCTGACAACACCTCACATCAATCCATCAAACGGGCCCTACAAGAAAGGGAAGTGAAATTCCTCATTGTAAGATGGATTAATAGGTACATTTGGAGAACCCAAATCACCACAACACATTTTAAAAGACCTGACGATCGTTTCACTAACCAAGTTAGCGTCATCAGAGGATGAAAAATTCTGACAACTTTAAAAACTAACATTACCTTATATACCAGATCTTAGGTAAAGAGACAGAACCGAGAGAGGAACTAGTCGCAGGCAAATTTTGCGGTGTATTGTATTTTTATCGAACTGTCTTTTTTAACTTATCTAAAAGGTGTCCATCTCTAATAATTTTGGGAAGGTTTAACGACAACTGAATTAACATAGTTTCGTTTGGTGGAAATATGAGGTGACTCGTAATCGGCGGTGATGAAACGTTCATACATTTTTTGTTGTAACTATATTTTGCAATATATATATATATATACTCTCGAAAGTGTTTAGCTGTACTGGTTGTATAACATTTTTTATTAATTTTAGATTATCTTCATTGATACATTATTTATTTCCTTGTCAAGCAGACGTAAAAATTTATGGTGATATTGATCTTTAGATCTTTTGAGAAACTAGGCTAAAATGAAAAGTGTTACCCAAAAATGGAGATGAAACAACATTATGGATCCAGTAGAAATATTAGCAAAGATAACTAGAATATTTTTCTACCTGGAAATCTGAAGAAAATTTTGGTGTGTGACAGTTTAGAAAGTTTTTGACGTTTTTATTTTGACATTTATATTAAAAATTGTATTGTTTACATTCACAAGCAATGCTTATATGTAAGATACACTGTATAATTAGTTTGCAAAAATATATTTTACTATTACTATTACTATTAACGTGATGATTATTATACCAAATATGACGGGCGACGGAAGATCTATCTATAGTACAATATCGTAATTGGGCTAAGTGTTCTTTGAATCTATTTCGAATCGATCTTTTCGTTTATCCGATGTACTTAAGATTACAATCTTTACAACTTATTTCATTAATTCCCGACATTTTGGCCATACTATCCTTGTCTTTTGGGTTACCTAGCAAGTTTTTTAAGGTATTTTTTGTCGAAAATGTTAACTGCAAGTTGACTTTTTTAATAATGCTAACTAGGCCCCTTGTGATTCGAGGTTCAAATGGTAAGCAAACAAAGTTTTTTTCGGATTTCTCTCTTCTAAATGTCGTTGATTCCGTCAACATTTTCTTTGTTTTCTGTTTGTTGATTAATTTTTCCACTAGACAAGCAGTGTATCCGTTATATTCGGCCACATTCTTAATATAATTTAATACTTTGGTATATCTACTTTTGTTTAAAGGAAAATTAATTAGCTGATTTACTAATAAATTCAGACTGACCATTTTTTGTGCGTACGTATGATGTGTCATTCGGAATGTAGCTTAGAGTGGTAATTTCCTTTCTACAGACATCGAATTCTAAAGTGTCTTTATTCTTGATAACTAGTACATCTAGAAAGGGTAATTTATTATTAATGTCTAATTCGTGGGTAAATTTTATAGGATCAAATTTATTGTTTAATTTGGCAATAAAATCTTCTATTCTGCAAATGTTTGTGTTAAACACAGAAAATATCATCCACGTAACGAAACCACACTCTAGGAAAATAACCACTTTCACTTTCACTTTCAAAAAATTCATTGTTGAATTGAAAAATACTTTGTTTGATACAAAGGTTTGTTAAAGTTAAATATTCTCTGCAGACACTTTCATTTATGTTATTCATTTTTAACAACTGTGTAAATACGTTGAGGTTACATCGAATGAAAATAAAACCTCGCCTTCAGTCAATTTAACCTCTTTAATCTTATCAATAAATTCAAGTGAATTTGTTACTCAAAAACTTTTCTGTTTGACGGGCAAGCTTTTAAACTCATTTGTCAACCACTTTGCTAAATTATATGTCGGAGAATCTATAGCCGAAACAATAGGTCTAATTGATTTTCCCGGTTTATGAATTTTTGAGAGACTGTACTTCTTGGTTTATGAATTTTTGAGAGACTGTACTTCTTGGGGACTTTCGGATTAGCAACTTGTAACTTTCTTCCTAAGTCTTTTGATATGAGTTTGTGACAACTTTTAAGACTATTTTTAACGTCTGAAATAATTTTTGGTAGCGGGTTTTTATTTAGTTTTTTATATGGTCTTGTCTCTATGGCGTTATAAACTCTATCTTTATGCTCATTTTTGTCCAAGATCACTACCTTATTGCCTTTATCTGCTTTAACATAGAAACACTCTTTCTCTCGCAATCGTTTAACTATTTTCATTTGATTACAATTTTGTTTTTTTGTGGACTTAGGTTAGGTTTGAGTGTGAGTGGGCCATACCGGCCCCTCCACCGCGACGATAAGGTCTACTGTGGCTAATAAATAACAGATTTTGTGGACTTATTTTCTTTCAAGTTTTTTGAAAGTGGTTAGAATTTTTCATCCTCTGATGACGCTAACTTGGTTAGTGAAACGATCGTCAGGTCTTTTAAAATATGTTGTGGTGATTTGGGTTCTCCAAGTGCACTTATCAATGCTCATCACAGGTTCCAATCTTCAATTGGTGAAGATGGATTAAGTCAATGCTAAAAAACCGTGTTGGCCCCCACATAATAAACCTACACCAACAGTGACCATGGCAAAAGGTTATCCTCAGGTAGGAGTTCTATCACCTCTGCTGTGGTCACTCATTGTTGATAAACTTATGACTACATTGAGTGGAGCAGGATTTATGGTCCAAGGATATGCAGATTATATTGTCATAATAGTAAAGAGCAAGGATGATTCTGTGATACCCAGCGTCATGCAAACAGCCCTAAATACAGTAAGGAACTGGTGTGTGACAGAGGGGCTTAAATGTCAAACCTCATAAGACAGTTATTGTCCTGTTCAGTAACAGAAGGTCACTAAAAGCCCCTACTCGGATAGAAACACAGATACAATTTTTCAATGAAGTTAAATATTTAAGGACCTTTTTAGACCAAAGCTGAATTGAAAAACGCACATGGAAAAAACTCTTTTGAGAGCCACAGTGGCAATCTAGACTCATAGGAGCGACATGTGGGTTGAATCACAGGAAAGTATATTGAATATACTAAACTAACTCAGAGCTGTGCCGGGTACTGAGAAAATGTACTCGAGTACCGGGTACCGGGTACATGTCATAATTAAGGAAAGAGTACAAAGTACCGAGTACTTTACCTGCTAAAAAGTACTCAGAGTACAGTACCCGGAGTACAAGTACCCGAACTTTTCGGGTACTTATTTTAGAGTACATTTGGCAAAAATTTATGTTTGGGTTATGCTTATGCAAAAGCAAAATAAACTAAATTTTCTACAAAAAGTGTTTTTAATATTAAGGAATAACTTGAAAAACAAAACAAAAAAGAGAATCCTAAAATAAACAAAATATTCTACTAAAGTGTTTTTAATATTGTAAAATAACTTGAAAAACAAAACAAAAAGGAATCCTAAAAATACCAGCTGTTATTTTATTGCGTTACTTTATTGGCCTTCATTATCACCAATTTTTCGAAACTCGAATCGCTGAGAGCGTTTCGCCGTGGACTATTCACTATTGACGCAAAAGAAAATAATCGTTCCACTGGTGCAGACGAAGGTAAACAAGTATTATACCTCAAAAATATTTTTTTTATTATTGGGTAATCGTTCAAGCTATTTATTCCGCTTCTTTTGTCATCAAGATATTTGTATAGCTGTAGCTCAATTTTTGATGTTTTCACCGCTTCCTTTTCAGTGGCAGGTTGAGAGGTATTCGTAAACATAACGTGTTTAGATGTTTCGGGTTCGGGTTCATTAAAATCAAAGAAGTCATCAGGTGTTGTATCGCTAGAACCTGCACTTTCGCTGCCATTATCGTCATCGTCAATATATAGTTGTTCCGCGGCTCCGATTACCAACTTCTTTATAGCGTCCAGAGAATATTTTGGGGTTTTTAAAACATTAAACCATCGCAACTTAAATTTGGGATGAACAACTGCAGAAATAATTGCAGACTCTGAAGTCAAATTAAGTATGTCGGAAAACCTTCTATTTAAACTATCCATACATGTTCTTAAAAGTAATTCACCATTGGAACTCATACACTGGAGCTTTAATTTTTCCCATTTATTTCTTAGAGAAAGAAGACTGGGCAGCAAGTATCCATAATAAACACAATCCTGTCCTTGCAAAACGTCGAGTGTTAAAGCAAGAGGTTTCAATACTATACAGTACTCTTCGAGAAACTGTAATTCGGTTTCCTTAAAATGTTTAATATTTAGCCGCTGACAAAGAGCCGGAAGTTTTGCTTTTACGTTCAAGATCTGGGAAACCGAATCAAAATAGGAATTCCATCTTGTTATTCCTGGATAACTTAGAGTATGTCCCAAAACCACCTTGATTATTTCAGCACTTTTGGGTCTGCCTGCTTTTGCCCATAAGATATTACATTTTGAAAAAACTTGTGTATGTCGCGTTCTTAGTGTAAGATTTGATTGAATTGCATTTTTGCAATCGGTCGTGGCAATTAAATTTAACGTATGACTGGCACAACGAATATGCGCTGGTAGCATTATTGTTCTATTGTCATTATCAAGTGTATTTGAAACTTCGATTTCATGGACTGTAACTTCTTCTTCATCATATTCAATTTCATTCATCTGATCTTCTTCTTCTTCTTCATTATCTTCATTATCTTCATCTAGTCCATGTCTGGTTTTGTTAACTTCTAATCTTTGGGATTCTTCTGTAACCGAGAATTCACGGAAGGCTTTAACAAAATTCGAACCATTGTCCGTTACTGTCGCGACTATTTGGGCTGATCTAATATTAAAATTCAAATTGATGTTTTCAAGCATTTCTCCAATGTTCTTGTAGTCATGGGTGCCAGTGAATCTTTTGCAAGCCAAAGCTACTGACTTTCTCTCCAAGTTTGCGTCTATCCAATGCAATGTAACCCCCATGAAACTTCTTGTTTTGGTGGACCATATGTCAGCGGTGCTGCAAACATAGTCCTGCTTTTGAATTTCTTTTTTAAGATTCTCTGTATGAGAATTATACATCTCATTAATAAGTCTCATTGCCGCTTTTCTTCGGGGGACATTAACGTTCATTCCATCGAACAACCTTAGAAAACTTTCATTTTCGATGATTGACACAGCGGACATAGTGTTAACAATGAAATACACTATTCTTTTTTCAAACTCCTTCTGCGTGACCAGCGTGACCACACTTTTTGAATTTATGATACTCAATTTTGCTTGCTTGGATTTTGTACCTGCTAGACCAATTCTCGAATTAGTACCCTTCAACTTGCTTTTGCTGTGTTTTAATTTCTCTTTGTGTTTGAGATAGTCATCATAGGATTTGTTTCCATGCACTCTTTTTAGATGCTTAACAAAATTTGTCGTACTTTCCGCAGAGCCCTTAATAATTTTTTTTGAAGGAAGACATAACTGGCAAACAGCTTCGACATGCGAATTCTTGTCACACGTTTCAACCAAGAAAAATGTTCCGTCCAGCATTGGGGTGTTCTTGCACTTTCCAATGTTACTAACTTCAGTCGTAGTTGATAAAGATGTGGATGTGGATATTGTGGATGCCGTAGCAGAAGTGGGGCTAGTCGGACCAGCAACTATTTCTACATCGGAAACATTGAAATGCATGCTTTCAGTGTACCTAGAAGTCGAAGTCGATGGCTGAAGATTTTTAAAATAGTCTGATATTTTGATTGATATGGATGGCTTTTTAGTCTTAGGGACATAGTCTTCATCACTTTCTGATGAATTATGGAAAGGATCTGGTTCTGCATCACTTAAAATCTCCATGGTCCAGGTCCTATAAGTAAAGAAATACAATAATCGTATTTCTTTTTTGTAATTATTACAATAAAATACAATATTAAAATGTTGCCAAAAAAAACACAGAAAAAAAATAATTCTCGGTTAGAGAAGAATCCCAAGAATTAGAAGTTAACAAAACAAGGCATGCACTAGCTGAAGATCATGAAATTTTTTTTACTCATTATTTTCCAAGTTTTTAGTTTTTATTTCCCTAATTTATATTTCTCATTAAACAGTTTGTTTTATCTTAGGCCATTTTAGATTTGAAATTTGTCATAGTGTACAGGGTGTCCTGCTATATTTTGACCAATTCATATCTTCGTTATCAATGGGTTTAGAGAAAAGTTTAAATTAGCAAAGTTTCAGTATTTTCCTGAACCATCATAAAATTAAATCAGAAAAAAACAACTGAACATCAGCATCAGCAGAAGTAATATTAAGTAAGTGGAGACAGTTTTTTAAATAGTTCACCCGGTAAATTTTAAACACATTTCATGTAGGATGTTCTATACCTAATTGCAACTGTTTTTGAAATACTGTCGTTTGAAAATAGGGATTTTTCAACTTTAACACACTGTAGATTCTGAACGGCTTACGTGTCCTCATGTTACTTTTTGATAAGCTTTCATTTGAACCTATTTTAATGAAATCCATTAATATCAATTTCGACATAGGAACAGTCAAACATTTTTGGATAAGGCTAAAATTAAGCTTAAATCGAAAAGTAATAAGATAGGAACTCGTAAGCCGTTTTTGCCTATTTCAACAGGGTTCTCAGCGTCAGGGAAAACCTGAAAAACCTGGAAATGTCAGGGAATTTTAAAAAAATGTGTCAGGAAAAACCTAGAAATGTCAGGGAATTTAGTATTAAAAAATTGCTGAGAACCCTGTTCAATCCGTTCAAAATTCAGAATCTACAAGACCAACAGTGTGTTAAGTTGAAAAATCTCAATTTTCAAAGGCAAAAGTTTCAAAAACAGAGTTGTTTCCATGTGAAAAAAATAAAGTTGATTGTCATAGCTGGGGTCACCCTGTTACACGATCACATATGTTTTATGTTTAGAATTCATCTCAAAAATGAAATAAGAAAATAGGTGTTTTGAAAACTAAAGTTGGTTGTCATAACTTATTTTTGTGTTTATATGAATTTATAATCAAGTTTGGAACCCCGTTGGAATTTCATTGCCTATCTAAATTTGAAAACTGCGGGTGCCACAGAATTTTTGTGCCAAATTTGGTTAAAATTGGTTAAGCAGTTTTTGAGATATCGTGCTTCCGACATGCAGACCGACAGACAGACACCAATATAATATTTTGTAGTTAGGTTATTTTTGACCCAAATAAATCATTTTCAGTAAAAATAGAAAAACTTTTTTTTTTGACGATTCTAATAGCCTTCCTATACGGTATATCTATGGTTTGAACGGCTAAAAATATCACTGTTGATGCTCAGTTGTTTTTTTCTGATTTCATTTTGATGATGGTTCAGGAAAAATACGGAAACTTTGCTAATTTAAACGTCTCTGTAAACCCATTATTAACGAAGATGTCCATTGGTCAAATAGCGAAACACCCTGTACAATACAGTATCATACTAGTCAAGTCTTTTCATTTGATACCCATATTAGATAAATCTCTTACTTACCTTAAACTGTAGTAACGCCTTTGACTTCAAAAAAACAAATTTACAATAAGATACGATACAATCAATCAATGACCGCGTTCAACACAATAATAATAGTTACGTAAAACCACCCCGTATGTGTAACCTTCTCACTAGTGGTGATCTCGTCCGCCGAACCCGAACGTTGTCGTGTAATTGTTCAGTAACTAATAAAACTATTACGACAAACTCTGCAAATTCAGACGAGCTTGATCTTGTTCAAGTACCCGAGAATAATGTACTCGAACATGCGATGCGGGTATCGGGTACTAATAGAGAGTATTTGAGGAATCGGGTACCGAGTACAATTGATTCCAATGTACTGGGTACCGGGTATCGAGTACTGAAAAAATGTACGCGGGTACATTTTTGGGTATTTTTACCCGGGTACTGCCCAGCTCTGAACTAACTATGCTTAAACCCATGGTCACATATGCATGTATAGTATGGTGGCCAAAAACGGAACAAGCCTCCACACAAAGCAAATTCCAAAAATTTAGAGACGCAGCAAGTGCGTTATAGTAGTGAATTTTCATAGGAATCGTACACTATTATTATACGGCATATTACTAAAATTAATACTTTAAATTTACACGGACCTTGACGATCGATTTTAGAAGTCCTAGTATGTGCATATTTGAAGAATTCATTTGAAAGTGTTACCATCCATATATCTGTATTATCAAAAAAGTCTTGTGTTGTAACTCCTTTTGAGAAAAATGCCCAAAACTAAATTTCCTATGAAGCTATAAAATTAAACTTGTATTACAAATTCCATGAAAGTTACAAAAGCTTTCTAGAAGGAAACTTAATTCATATTTAGAAAAGTAAAGAATCTGCCAAATTATAGACGTGGCAATTATTTTTCCTTATTAATTGCCTGAATGATTTCGTTTTAGTCAAGCTAATCAAACCAGTTTGTCAATATAAACAATAACAAAATATCTGCTAAAAGTTATAATTTCAGACTCAAAGGTGACTAAATTATCCAGGCGTTTTAAACAAAAATGAGATCTTGCTCAAAACCCATGTAATCTGTACACTATCGTTTCTCCAGATTCCAAAAACATACATTCATCGAAATCGGGACTTAATCTAGGAACCTTCTGCATAGAAGACATGCACGCTGCCATTGAGCTATCTAAGAATACGTTAAGTAACGTTTTGTTTAAATGATATTGAGGCCGGCTTCAAGCCCCTGGATCTTTTATACTATATTAAAAGTAAACTTAACAATTAATTACAGAATTAATAGAGCTGTCACTTGAAACACATTCAACGACTTTTGATCTTTGATGATGTCTTATGTTTATGTTTAAAGATAAAAGAACAAACTCTTCTAAAATCATTGAGATGTGACTTGATTTTGCTTACATTTCCGCTATATTATGCTACACTTTCAGTCTAAAACTGTATTTGGAGCCATTCATCAAGCTAAAAATATACTGTTTTAACAATTTATTGAATCCCCAAGTTAAAAAACAATCGCACGCTTCTATTTTGACATAAATGTCCTGGGTCAGATATAAACTAGCAATGCAGGTTTACATCTGGATAGAAATTACTTAATTTTTCTATAATACAGTTATTTCAGATAGTTTCAAAACGTGGTCTGACAAAAATATATTGCTAGAAATATATCAGCTGTTAATATTTGCCACTTATATTTATATCGTTCATTGTACACTTCTCTCAGCTCATTGACGTACAAATTGTATTATTCGTCAATCCAACACACAAGATGAAATTGTCAGCAAGAAAATTAGCAGCCACTGCGATTATTTCAAAAACAGCGAGGGGAAAAAGAAATTGGTTTGTGAGTGGATACTGAGAGGACAAAGCCTGGCGCCTATAGCAGGCTAATGACAAAATTAATTATTGAAGACCCAATGCAACTTTTAATTTTGTGCATAGGTATGATTTTCTACAGTAGTATTAAACTTTTATGAGATTTGGATGAAAGCATTTTGCTTTTCAACTCGATGTTTCTAAACTTTACTTTTAAAGTCCCATAATTCAGATTTGGCATGGTAAAAATCAACTACTTTGTCCATTTCGCTTTTTAGCCACTCTTTTTTTTTAGTGAGATTTCATATTTTGTTATTATTTACGACACTCATGGTACCTTCTCAACAGCCCGACACTTATTCAAAAGTATACCACTGCTCAACTACTGCGATGTATGTCATGCGAGTTAAAACATGAATATAATCAGTGTTTAAATCTAGTGGCAGAAATTTGACACTTAATCTTGAATATTGAAATATATCTCTTGAACAGAAATTCCTTCCCTTTACATTTATGTGTATATATATATATATATATATATATATATATATATATATATATATATATATATATATATATATATATATATATATATACGTCTGTCTGACAAATACAATGTAATCAGATGTAAACGCACCATTACAGTTGCTCGAAGTGATCACCATTGCCTTGCAGAAAAATTGAAAGCTCTAAAGAAAATCGCAATATTTCGTTTTGTTCGAATAACTTGGGAAATGTTCACAATTTGGCAGATCTGGAATAAATTTAATAAACCACACATGTTTTGCTGATTTAATCGTCTTTCTAACTCTAATAACAACTGAGACAGCTGAGCAGAGATAAATTGATGCCCTGTATATATAAACATAAAATTACAATAGACCCTACATAAGGGTTCTAGTAACTCTAACTCTCACTCGGTTGAAGATATTTTCCAAAAGTATCACTATCATAACCTCTATCAGTACATTTTTTTCAAAAAAAATTACTAAAATAGAACATTTCTATTATCAACCTGCAAGTTCACTGTCAACACTTGTAATAAAAAAAAGTGCTAATTCTAACATTCATGCAGGAAAAAAAATCTGTTTTTATAGTATTTTCCAGCAGTAAATTTTTGTTTTAATGTCAGTGATGCTGATTCAGGTTAGTGTAACATTGTAATAATAGCAATTCACAGAAATTTCAGAAAAGGTTAAGGGAATGAATGTGTTTATTTAAAGAAGAAATTAACCAAACAGAAATACTTACGAAACCAATCATAGTGACAAAGGCTATGATGTATGAAGTTCTCTCCATGGACATGATTATAAACCTATAGTGCTCATCAGTGACTACATTTCTGTAAAAAATAAAAAATAATTAGAAAAATGTACAAGCAAACATTGGGAAAATAAATTATGTAACAGTGTGTTTGGATTGTGTTGCATCTTGGTTATGAGTAAACATAGAAGGTTGCGGTTTTTACAATACGGTTTTACTTGTTGTGGAACTAATGATGTCAAAATTAAAACTAACATGGCACACTTTGTTTTGGAGCTACAGGTTGATTTGGAAAATTTGTCATTTTAAGGCACCTCCTGTATCTTTTTTAGGTGATGAGATAATAAAACTGTGCAAACTAATTGAGAGGGATTTTATGTAAAATTCAAAGACCCTAATGGTTTTTTCTATTAACCACAGATTTAGTGATACAAACCAAACATATAATTTTTTTTAATGGACCACCTTTATATTTATGTCATTGGATCCGGCTCATTGAATGCTTTATATATATATATATATATATATATATATATATATATATATATATATATATATATATATATATATATATATATATGGTTATATATAATATTCTTTTAAATGGCTGTAAACTGCATTTTTTGTATTTTCGTATATGTAGACTACATGGACAGTGTTTCTCAAACCAATGGAGCAAGTAGCTTTTTTTATTAAACATCCTTTTTTAGCAACTTTATACCACTGGTACGTTTAACAAAAAACATCGCACTTGTTATTTCTTCAACGAGAACCCAAAATGAAGATTCTTGCATAAATCTTACTTTTCATAGCAAGTAATGGCTTTACCTGTCAAATTGTTATATTTAAGTACCTCAGGTGATATGGCCGCAAATACATATTTTGGCAAATATGAGAAATATATGTTGTTGCTTTATAGAATGCAATGAAAATGATAATCAACCATCGCAATTTCATATATTTCGGTTCTATCATAAGGTATGTTAAATTTTTATCCCATCTTTTCATCATTTTCGCGAAAGAAGACAGCCATATAAAGCTATATTTAGGAGTGTTAATAAGATTTTCTTCATTTAGGCTCATTTTCACAACCACAACCGAAAAAATATAGTTTCTGAACAGGAAACCCAAAAAATTATGGTCCTGGGTAGTGTAGCAACAGAACCTACAAGTTAATGTAGAAAAACAGAACATGCTTTAGGGATTTCAAAATCCAGGGTTCAAGAAATAATGAACAAACATAAATTTAAACATTTATGTATTTGATAAAGCTGAGCACTTCAGCGAAACTGGAGCAGTTACACATATACATTCTATAAATTGAAACCATACAAATACTAAACATTTCAAAATCTACATCTAGGAGATGCACAAGAGTTTAGTAATTGGTATTTACAACATTTAAATATGGACAGAGATTTTTATACAAAAATTATTTCCTCAGACAAGACTAATGTAAGCAGTGCAAGAACACTCAATAGAGGCGATAACAGATATCAGTTCCAACAGAATCAACATGTAACATTTCTGCGGCTACAGCAGGGTAGATTCAGTTTTATTGTTTCTTGTTTTATCTTGGGAAATAAAATTAAATTTGTTATTTAAGCGGGGATACCAAATAGGTACCGGGAAATATTGGAAGAAGTACTACCTGATAAGTACACTTGCAGAACCCAAATCACCACAACACATATTTTAAAAAAGACCTTACGATCGTTTCACTGACCACGTCAGCATCGTCAGAGGATGAAAAAATTCTGAATATTTTCATCCTCTGATGATGCTGACGTGGTGTAAAACGATCGTAAGGTCTTTTTTAAAATATGTGTTGTGGTGATTTGGGTTCTCCCAGTGTACTTATCGGGCAGTACTTCTTCGAATATTTCTCGGTACCTATGAAAAAATTCAGAATTATTTTATCCTCTGATGATGCTGACGTAGTTAATGAAACGATCGTAAGGTCTTTTTAGCGAATTAAAAAAAATTCGCTAATGAGGAGATCGGATATATATATATATATATATATATATATATATATATATATATATATATATATATATATATATATATAGAATTGTTTCATCCTCTGATGATGCTGACGTAGTTAATGAAACGATCGTAAGGTCTTTTTAGCGAATTAAAAAAAAATCGCTAATATATATATATATCTCCTCATTAGCGACTTTTTTTTAATTCGCTAAAAAGACCTTACGATCGTTTCATTAACTACGTCAGCATCATCAGAGGATGAAACAATTCTGAATTAGATATATATATATATATATATATATATATATATATATATATATATATATATATATATATATATATATATATATATATATATATCCGACGGTAACTCAAAAAAGAATGGACCGATCTTAATCAAATTTGGTGAGTACCTTCCTTTTGCAAGTGGCTTGGATAAAAAATGTAAAATTGAAGAAACTAACTCACAATGATTATGCATTTTTATTCAACTGAAATGTCCCTACCTTGAATTTTTTTTTAATTGTGTTAATTTTCAAGCAGATATATTGACTAATATTGACTAGCTTGTAAATAAAGACTCTTGAATATATTTCTGTTTTTATCATCTACAGATTTGTGAAAATTACACTTAAAATTAGTAATTAAGCTGTGAATGCATTTGAAACATACTATGGTGATTCTCTACTAGGTCGAATCTCAACTGACAGGGCTCTCTTTGTTTTGAGCTACATGTTGGTTTTAAAAATTTGTTTCTTTAGACACCTGCTTTATGTGATGAGATAGTAAAATTGCCAGAACTAATTCTAATACATTTTTTTTTTATATAGAATTCAATTATGCAAATAGTTTTTTTTTTTCTCTATTAAGCACATATTCTATAATACAAACCAAACAGTGGATACAAATCCTACAGGACTGTGGGAGCCCATTCGCTGATTGAGAAACAAAGTATCTACATAATATGATGTTACTGTTTGTGAGTTGTGCACTGGAGCACCGTTCTGTTGAAACATATGTTATTTAAAGAAACCAATGGAATGTTATCACATAAATCGGGCAGTACTTCACTAGGTGAAAACTGAAATATGTGATGAGCACTGATAAGTACACTTGGAGAACCCAAATCACCACAACACGTATTTTAAAAATCTCTGGATGCAGCAAGTGCGTTAAGGCAGCGAATTTTCTTTAAAATATTTTTAATAGCAAATGTCTTTCTTTGATGAAAGCAGGCATCAAACTTGGTTGCCTATATAGTAGAAACAATGTACCATATTTCATCGAAATAACTTTATTGTTTGAAAATATATAAACATTTTTCAAAAGTCTGGATGCAGCAAGTGTGTTATGGAAATGAATTTCCATAAAAATGTTTTTAATAGCAAATGCGAGCAGGCATAAATTGATTTCCGGTATAGCCTATGTAGTAGAAACAATGTACTATATTTTATCAAAATTACCTATTGTTTGAAAATATACAAAAATTTTCTGAAAATAAACTTAAATGTTGGTTTCCAAATTAAGTTATCGAAATTTGAAGGATTTAATGAAAATTAGGTAAATTTGCAGATTAGCTCCCGAACGCTTTTCAACAAATTGTTTTCAGAAACATTACTAGGATCCCACCTGGATGCACAAACCACAAAAAAAATGTCTTGTTCACAACAGTAGAAACTTGTAGTTTAGTTTAGTAAATTTTAAAAAGAGTAACTGCCCAATTCGTGCCGAAATCTTTTGTTAAAATTTGCTGAACTGAATGCCAAGTCACTCCAGATAGCCACACAACTTTCTCAATGGTCCTTCGTCGAAGTTCCAATATTATTTCACAGATATTTTAACATTTTCATGGGTTCAAGTCATGGAAGGACAACCAGAGCAAGCTTTGTCACCACTTTACATTTAAGTTCTTCTGAAACAGGAAAACCAATCAAAGCATTGAGCTCTCTCATACTTGTAGCCTATCTTTAACATTTCAAGAGTTTCCGAAAGAAAGCTGAAAATTTTTCTGTAAAAACTAGTCCAATGTTCCTGGTTAACGAACTTATCCAAGCCACTTACAAAAGTAAGGTACGTACCACATTTCATCAAAATCGGTCCATTATTTTCGAGTTATCGGTGTGATATATACAGGGTGATTCGCATAAGGACTGACACAGAGCAGGGGCATGTAGGGGAACCCAAAATATTGTGATTTAATGCAACTTACCAATATACTAAGTTGCACTAAGTTCCTGACCAATTGCGTCTCGAGCAGAATTGTGGAATCGCATTACACATAAATGCACACTTATTAGAAACAATGAACAGTTGTTAGATAGAGTAGACTTCAATTTTGGAAGATGAATAAATTTATACCCGAGAGAGAACGGAGATCAATTTGAACAAGTTCTGTAATTTATCAGTGCAAATGTTATGTTATTTATATCGTTTGAGTTGTTTGTTTTTCTATAAAATTATACTTATTACAACTTTTTTCCTGATTTTCAAGTCTGACGTTAAATTTCATAGCCAACATTTGAATTTGCGATGATTTTAAATAACACAGTTCTAATACATGTATTTAGTTATTCAGAATTTTGTTGAAAATGACAAAGTTTTTTGAAAATTAATAGGAGTAATAAAAGTTTTACAATTAAATGCCCCCTAAACTGAAATAATATTTTTTTAAATGCACAAATAGGCTAAAAAATTCTGTCACATTTTAAGGGTGAATCATTCCTTATCAACCTTTTAAAATGCTTCAATTGAATTCTTATTACTGTCGATTATTGCACTTGGTACACTCAAAACGTGTACCAAATTTAGTTCTTCTAAGTTCAAGCATAACAGATATTGATTTTTTTCGAAATTAGAAACCCCACTTTCAAGGCCTATAACTTCTCAGGGTGCAACTTAGTATAGGGGTAAGTTGAGTTAAATCACAATATTTTGGGTTCCCCTACAGCCCCTACTCTGTGTCGGTTCTTATACGAAACAGCATATATATATATATATATATATATATATATATATATATATATATATATATATATATATATATATATATATATATATATATATATATATATATATATATATATATATATATATATATATATATATATATATATATATACATATATATATATATATATATATATATATATATATATATATATATATATATATATATATATATATATATATAGGGTGGCCAATTAGTGCGACAAAGCTCAATATCTCCTGTACCAATAAAGTTAGGAGAAACTCTTCTGGGGAAGTTACTAAGGGTTAAGATATGCAACTTCTAAAATTATTTTAGACTATACAGGGTGCTCCAAAGAGGCGGTGTGTGAACAAATTCATGTTTTTTAAATCAAACACACTGTATATTTTTACATATTTCGATTCACCGTAAAATTCTGTACATAGCATCACAATTTTCATGACACATTTTTGCAACGTTGCCAAATAGATTGGAAAATTCTCATAATTTGTGAAAAAACATGGTTCAATTAAACGTGTAATATTTCTGAACTTATAATCATTAGAAACAAGATATTTTTATAATGGAAATAGGAACGATGGCTGAAGTCCTCTGATGCAATACGGATTGATGTTTTTATACAGGGGGTTTTCTATGGCCATGCCAACATTACGAACCTTAAACCTAATTTTAGTGAGTTTTTTAAATGCAACACCCTGTATTTGATTACTTTATACAGTAGGGATTTTGATTCTCTCTAACTCTTGTCCAGGTCATTCTGTGTGTATCTTTGCTACTTTTTGCGTTATTTCAATTCTAGCAAAAAACTGGATGTTTTTCACCATTGTCGTTTCTCTAGTCGCCTATGACACATAAAATATAAAATAACTGTTGACATTTTACATAAAATGTCGGTTTGGTAGCTGTTCTATTAAATATCATAGATAATAACATCAAAATAATTTATTCATATTACAGGATACGTGACAAAAGCATCTCAGCGATTTAAGATTCCCTACAATTACTAAATTGATTCATTACATAATTAACCGTTCAGTTCAGAGAGGATACTATTAACTTGAATTCACAACTCAATACGTTTCTAAAAAAAGTCCTGTTATTTACAATTTCTAAAGCAAATTACTATGCAATTAATTGTTCAAAGTGGCCACCATTCACTTGAGTGCATAATTCAATACGTTTTTCAAAAGACTGTGTCATGTTTATACACATTTCCCGAGTAATACTTTGGAAACAGTTCCTAATACGAATTTTCATATCATCTCTTGTATTAGGGGGTGTTTTATATACCTGATATTTTACAAATCCCCATACACTGAAATACATTTTTGTTAGATCTGGTGATCTAGCTGGCCATGGTATTGGCGCTCCTCCGCCAATCCACTGCTGGCCATATGTTTCATTAAAAAGGTAATGATAGGCCCTGTATAATGCACGGGGGCTCCATCATGTAAAAACCAAAGACGTACACGCATAACATTTGGTATTTGCACCATTAACTGTGGTAAATCGTATTGCAAAAAATCCAAATATACTTGTCCAGTTACTCTTTCATCAAAAAAATACGGTCCAATAACATATTCTCCCACAACTCCGCCCCAAACGTTTAAGGACCATCTGTTTTGTGAATGAGTTCTTATAAAATGAGGATTGCTTGTAGCATAGTAATGGAAATTATGCCTATTTACGTTTCCATTTTTATAAAAGGTTGCTTCATCACAAAACAATATTGAATCCACAAAATTCGGTTGTTGTCTCGTTTTTTCCTGTACCCATGCACCAAAACGCATTCTCCCCTGAAAGTCTCCTTCATTCAACTCTTGCAATAACTGGATATGATAAGGATGCATTTTGTTTGCTTTCAGTATGTTCTGAATCGATATCCGTCCAACATCTAATTGACTGGAAACAGTTCGTTGGCCAATGTGTGGATTTTCAATTACTGCTAAAAGAACATTTAATTGATTTTCTTCGGTTGAAACACGTTTTCTTCTTACATTTTTCTTATAGGCTGCACTTCTCATTGTTTGAAAACGCTCCAATACCTTCTCAAACGCCCTTCTATTGGGTTGTCTTCGGTTTGGATATTTCTGATGATATATCCTCGTTGCTAATAAGCAGTTTTTGTCGCTAGCTCCCAATACAAAAATCATATCCACCAATTCGTCATTTGAAAAATTCATTTTAAATAGTTTTGCTACAAAAAACGCACTAAGTCCCTTCAATTATCAGCAAATTGTTGATATAATGTTGATATTAACCTTGTCAAATAGAACAGCTACCTAACTGACATTTTTTGTAAAATGTCAACAGTTATTTTTTATTTTATGTGTCATAAGCGACTAGAAAAACGACAATAGTGAAAAACATCCAGTTTTTTGCTAGAATTGAAATAACGCAAAAAGTAGTAAAGATAGACACAGAATAACTTAGACAAGAGTTAGAGAGAATCAAAATCCCTACTGTATAAAGTAATAAAATACAGGGTGTTGCATTTAAAAAACTCACGAAAATTAGGTTTAAAGTTTGTAATGTTGGCATGGCCATAGAAAACCCCTTGTACAAAAACATCAAACCGTATTGCATCAGAGGACTTCAGCCATCGTTCCTCTTTCCATTATAAAAATATCTTGTTTCTAATGATTATAAGTTCAGAAATATTACACGTTTAATTGAACCATGTTTTTTCACAAATTATGAGAATTTTCCAATCTGTTTGGCAACGTTGCAAAAATGTGTCATGAAAATTATGGTGCTATGTACAGAATTTTACGGTGAATCGAAATATGTAAAAATATACAGTGTGTTTGATTTAAAAAACATGAATTTGTTTCCACACCGCCTCTTTGGAGCAGCCTGTATAGTCTAAAATAATTTTAGAAGTTGCATATCTTAACCCTTAGTAACTTCCCCAGAAGAGTTTCCCCTAACTTTATTGGTACAGGAGATATTGAGCTTTGTTGCACTAATTGGCCACCCTGTATATATATATATATATATATATATATATATATATATATATATATATATATATATATATATATATATATATATATATATACCCAATTATTAGGCCAAACTGATCTCCTGCAATACCTAAAGACACCAATTATATATTTAGTCATGGCATTGTTATACAAATTACGGTAACCTTGCATATCTAGATTTTATTTTCGGTAAAGACATTAATTTCTTAATGTAAATTTCACTTATTCGATTGACATTTCCGTATTCGGCTTGTAACATCTCGATTGCTCTTTATAGCAAGTGTCCGATATGGAAAGTCCACTTATAGACATTGCAGCTTTTTCCGTTAACAGGTTTTTTTTTAAAATGAACTTTGCAATGTCCATTAATTGTCTATTTTCATGAATCACTAACCGAAATTGCTGCCAAAATGGTCCCCAATTTGCAAGTTGGCCATCAAACTTTACTAAATTCAAATAAGGTAGTATTACCAACATTTTTTCAAATTCCAATGCTAGGACACCTGTCTGCTACTGCGGTGTATCACTTTTGAAGTCGATTTCTGATGCGTTTAAGGTTTCTTCATGTTGCAGGTTGAACTGGGGTTCATCATTTTCTTCACTGGATTGCTGCAGAGTTGTCGTTACTTTTTCTACTTGGAATGTTCCCGTAACTCTAATAATCTTTCTTCGAACACATTCCATTGTGGCTGTTGCTAGCTCCTGGTATTCCAGAACACTCTCGAACACCCCTTCATAATTTTCCTCCGTTACCGTTGACATTACTCTTTCGTTGCAAGCATTAAAGCTCTCTTCATGTGATTTTATTACTTCTAGAGTGACATCTAATTCCTCAATATCTAGTTCGGTTTCTTTGGTACGCAGTGAATTAGTGTGATTCACCTACTTGGTTAATTTACTTCTCAAAACTTTTCTTTGCGCATTTTCCATCGTTAAACATTAATTTCACATTACTTTAACAGTACTTTTAACACGCACTAACTCACTTCCCAGGTTACTCGACACCAAAATGTGGATAACATAATCCTGGCGTTAGTTTTTATTTAAAAAAAAAGTTATTATGAAATAAGGATAACTTAACAAAGATAAGGATAACTCAATAAAGAAAATATAAAAATAAAACTAATAAATTCTAGCTCATTCTCACGGAAGTGAGCTCAGGGCAAGTAACGTTCACTTTCTGAATCATTTGTTGACTGACTTTATTCGACTACTAGCCCGTTCAGTTAGTGAAGCTTCTGTAGCTGACAGCTCTAGCTCCAGTGGCGGAGTATTTGCAACACAATCCAACATCTCCAGCTCCTAACAAAAATTGATACACCAACATAGAGGGAGTCTTTCCTGCAGAAAAATACAGACAGTTTATAACCATCAATGTGTATAGATTCCAGCTGATTCTCATTCTGCCAGTGCTCAGTGGACAACAATAGATCTGGCAAAACATCGAGGGTATTTAAGAAGACTTCAATTGGTAAAATTGTATGCACTGAACCTTAAAGTGGAGCACAAATACACAAGATGAGCACATGTTAGAGAAAAAAACTTCTTACTCTCAAGAGATGAGGGCAAACTATCCTGCACACATTTATTTTCCTTACTTCCTTCACTTAAAGAACCCTCTCCATTCAGCAGCCCATCACGAAAAAGATCATATGATGATGTTAAAATTTTCTCAGCCATTGGTAGTCTCAGCGACTGTTTAAGACTAGACCACGATTTGCATAGGGTTCAACACTGGTTCTCCATTAACAACCTCTCGCTGAATATCAATAAAAGTGTGGTAATGTTTTATATGCTCAACCGTCTTCAGAGATTTGGATGTTGTTTTCGACTTGAAACTTTTGTTCGTGGTAAACTATGAGTGTCCTACTTCTAGGGCCTCCAAGACACCCGCAGCTCGTTCCTTCCACACTTTGAAGCTGTTATTCGGCGCCTATGTTCGACCGCATTTGGAGTATGCTTGTGTGGTGTGGTCCCCTCTGTATGACGTACATGAAAGCACACTTGAGTGTGTCCAGCGAAGATTAGTGAAATTCCTTGCATACAAAGCTGATAAGGTGTACCCCGCCACTGGCACACCACAGACCCGCTTACTGTCGAGATTCTCTGGAGACTAGTCAAATTTATTCTGCTCTGTCATTTCTATTTCATTTCTTACACAGTATGATCATATGTCCTGAATGATTGCACATTGTGCCCTCTTACACGCCTAGAATCAGCTCTAGAAGGTACAACTTTTTGTATCCACTGTCACCTAGGACCAATGTCAAGCTTAACTCATCATTCTATAGATTGTGATCTATTTATAACAGCATACATCAGCCGACAGCTTTATTGTGTTGTAGTAAATCTGAGCTGAGACACGCTGCATGACTGCTTTGTGATTATAAATGCTTTTATGTTATTGGTTTTTTGTAGTGTATGTTTTATATGACATGTGATATTCATAATCTTTATTTGGGGTCATTTTCATTGAGTATGTGTACTAAATAACTAAGCCTCAAGCCTTTGTAAATTTGAGTGGCACTGATAGATTTTTTTTGTCCATTTCAGACTGATAATGTGTAATCTCCTCACTTCACTTAGCTCAAGCATATTGATTACTATCTGACACAGAGGTGTTATACTTTGACAGGAATGTGAATACATAACTGCTTAGTATTACAAGGTTCCCACTACAAAACAGCATATAAATTTCGCAGATTTTTCTCTGATTTCCCTGACATGCCAAAACCTATTTCCCTGACTTTGATATTCCACAATATACCCTCAAAATGTGTAACACACTACTGGAGAATACAGTAGGTCTTTGCCTCATGGCGGAAAACATACTCTCCAAAATTACAGTTATAACACATACACAATTTTCCTTACAAATAAACGAAAACGCTGCTTATACAAATATGCACCTATCATTGTGTTCTAGTTATTTATTTATCATAAAACGGAAACAAATAATGTTTCGCTGACATGGACAAAAATTCCCTGACGCTTAGTCAATTTTTCTCTGTTTTTCCCTGATTTCCCCGAGAAAATTTTTCCTTCTACAAATTCCCTGATGTTTCCCAGTTTTTCCTGTTTTCCAGACGAGTGGAAACCCTGTAATAAAATGTTAAAATAAAATAACTATAGAGTACCTGCATAGGGATCCGCGAACACAAAAAAAGGAGATTTTACAGAATATTCGGTGTTAGCTATACAAAAAATACTCTTACTTACCATGCAGTTAATAAAACTCGTTAACAACTGTGGCACATAGATATTCAATATCGCTACTGTCCCAAGCTGATGTGTTAAAACAGGCAAACAAAAGTGAAGCATGACTGAAATATTGTACATTTCATCACTTTCTGAAGCGTTGGTGTTGACCATGGAGTAAGGTTACAAATTGTAACCTGATATATTATATTGATAGTATTGATACCGATTATTATATGAATTAAGATGTTTATTAGATTCTGAATATACAGCATGTTTCACTTCAAGTGGCGACAATTCATTATTTCATAAAGGGTCGGCCGATTTAAGAAGAATTTTAAAATACAGTACTCCATACGCTCCAGATCCTGGTATGCATTATTTTAAGATTGGCTCCATAGCCTACGACAATAACAAATCAAGACCCCAAAAATAACTAAAGCATATAAGGCATTTTCTTTGTGAGAAAAACAAATATCTCTATCGATTTAGGCACATCTGTAACCCACAATTCCAAGTTCCAATATCATAACTTATACCAAGTGTTCACAAGTTGAGTACAGAAAATTAAAAAATCGACTTTTTGAGAGTGCCCTCCATAGCCTACTACAATAACAAATAAGACCCCAAAAATGACTGAAGCATATAAGGCATTTTCTTTGTGAGAAAAACAAATATCTCTATCGATTTACGCACATCTGTAACCCACAATTCCAAGTTCCAATATCGTAACTTATACCAAGTGTTCACAACTTGAGTACAGAAAATTTAAAAATCGACTTTTTGAGAGTGCACTGTGTAAATGCTACTAAGTGTTTTGCAAATATTAGATTGTCAATGGATTAAGAGTCACCTAGTGCATCAATTCACACAATATCATCTGCATATCCTTTACAGAGTGTTCATAATAAATACGGAAACATACCATTTTGCAACGTATTACCCATTTTGGACTTCGATCGGACTGTTGTTTTAAGATATATTTATTTAATAATTAACTCAAATACAGTACATTCTAAACTATAACGGAAATAACAATAGTGGTGTAACAAAATAAAAAGGAACTCTTATTTCTTAACCTTAACACAATTTTTCTAACTCTTCTTATTGACAACTCAACAATGTCTGATTTTTACAATTTTGTCATGACCCTTCATTTGCTCTATGGTACTTATTGCCTACTCACTATAATGCCTACTAATTAAATATTGATAAAATTACTCTACCAACACCTTCTCCTAATTTTATCAATTGCGATAAGTATAGATAAACAGCAAAATTTAACTTAAGAATTTTGTTACAAGTCTGTTAAATTTAACAGCAGAGAGAGGCTGACCTTCATTTACTTTTTCACTAATGAAATGATACTGCACGTCAATATGCTTAGATCTTCTGTTCAGAATACCGTTTTAAATCAAGGTTATAGCACTTTGATTGCCTACACATAACTTCACTTCAACTTTTTCACCAATAAGTTCTTCGATCACACTCTTCAAATAGAGTAAGTCTTTAGTACACTCTGCTGCTGCAATAAACTCGGCTTCGGTTGTCGACAGGGCTACAATTGGTTGTTTCCTGGTTGCCCAGCTGACCGCTCCTCCGCAGAAGTAGATGATGTATCCACTGGTGCTCGGTCTTGTTTCTTTGTCACCAGCATAATCAGAATCACACCATCCAACTAGGTGTGTTATCTGTGAATCTTGATTGTAGGTTATACATTTTTCAATAGTACCATTAAGGTATCTTAGAATTCTTTTCAGGTTTACAACATCATGATTTGTAGTAGGTTGCTCAGTATGCCTGGCACATATATTTACTCCGAAAGCAATATCGGGTCTAGTTTTATTAGAGAGGTACAATAAACTACCCAGAAGTTCTCTGTAAGGAAAATTTGAAGTGTCACGTGTTTTGTCACCTTCTCCTAATTCTATAGGAGTCTGTGCAATTTTTGCTTCTGTCATATTATACTGAAGTAATAAATGTTTTATAAACTCAGCTCGTTTTAAGTGAATTGTATTTCCATACCTCTGAATTTCTATACCAACAAATTTCTTCGGATCAGTATCTACCTTAATCTGAAATTCACGTTTCAATTCTTCAATTAAATGTTTCAAATCATCCTTGTTTTCTCCTATTACAATTCCATCGTCAACATATATACCCAAATACAGAGTGTTTTCTATATTTTTAAACAAACATGGTTCACCTTTTAGTCTGTGTAGTCCTCTTAAAATGAGAGCTTCTGTCAATTGTTGACTCCATTTCATTGGAGCCTGTTTCATGCCATAAAGTGCCTTTTGCAGTTTACAGATACCTTTGATATTCATACCCTCTGGTGGATACATATAGGTTTCTTCATCTAGCATTCCATAAAGAAATGCGGTTTTAATATCAAATGTTATTAGTTTCAAGTTTTTAGTTGGCGCCAGCGCGAGCAAAATTCGTAAAGAGGAGCTGCTTATCACTGGACTAAATGTATCCTGATAATCTATACCTCGTCTTTGTTCACAGCCTCTCACAACAAGTCTGGCTTTAAATAAACCATTATCTTTCTGTCTCAACACCCATTTACTGGTGAGAATTTTCTTGTCGGCGGGTACTTCGTTTTGGTTAACTATTTTCCAAACTTTGTTTTCCAACAAACTTGTTTTCTCATCTTCAATTGCTTTAACCCAATCTTATCAGGACCTAACAAATCTTCTTGATATGTCAACATTACAAATTCTTCATATTTCTTCGGTAACTTCGTTAATCTTTGTGGTCTTCTATTATCTACCATGTTATCTGAATTTTGGCTTTCTTGGTGATCTTCAATATTTTCATCACTGTCTTGTGCTGTATCAATTTCAGCGTCTATATTTACATTATTTAATTCTTCATCGATTTCGTCAACGGACTCCTATTTAAGAGATATGCAGCTGTAAATATTGCTTCCCCCCATAGCTCATGTGACCTTGCTGAATCAAACAAAAGTGCTCTACATTTTTCCAGAATAGTTCTATTAAACCTTTCTGCTTTGCCATTCAGCTGTGGCGTATATGGTATTGCATAATCTAAAATAATGCCTCTTGCCTTACACCACTCCCTAAACTTGGAGCTTGTATATTCTCCTCCTCCATCACATCTTAGTTTTGAACCTTTCAAATTATGAAATGATTCAACTTCATTAATATATGACTTTATACATTGAACAGGTTCATCTTTTCTTTCTAATAAAAAAACCATCACAAAGTGAGAAAAATCGTCTAATATGGTAAGTATATACCTCTTTCCATCCCGCGTTGGAGGTGAAATTGGTCCACATATATCTGAGTGCAAAATCTGAATAGGTCGTGTAGCTTTAAATCTTTCTGTTGAGAAAGGCAGCCTGGTCTGCTTAGCTTGAACACATACTTCACAGATATCATTCATTTTATCGATGTATGTGGTCGTTACACCACATCCGTTTGCAATACCTAGCAATTTCTTCATCCCAAAAGGTGCCAAGTGGCCCAACTTTCTATGCAGCAGTATAGCACCATCATTTGATTTTGCTAAAAAAGATTTACATGATGATTCAAATATATCAACAATATACAGGCCATTATGTTGTTTTCGTCCTTCATCATTTTTAGAGATTATTACTTTTTCTTTAGTAAATGTTACTTTGCCATTTTTCTCAGTAATAGCTGTCACAGACATTAGGTTTTTTGATAGTTCTGGTATGTATAGTACATCATTTAAAATACAAGTTTTACCTTCTATGAGGCCCAATCCTTCTGATCTCATCAAATGTGACCTTTTCGCTACCAAAACAGATGATTTTTGTGCCTTAAAATCTACAAATAAATCTCTGTTGTTACTCATATGACCTGTGCATGCTGAATCTACAACAAATTCTTTGTTTTTATTGTTTAGGTTATTGGCATAGCTTAAAAATGCCATTTTACTGTTACTTGAGTTTCTGATTTGTTTGTTACGAAAATAGCAATCACGCTCTTGATGATTTACCTTTTTACAAATTGAACATGCTGTATTATTTGGCTTATTACGTAACATATATCTCTCTGGGCATGACCTTTCCAGATGATTTTCACTCTTACATACAAAACAACTTTTACTTATGTCAGTTCTTGGTTTTGGCCGATATTTTGATTTATGATAGGAGGCATTTACTGTTTTAAAAGCTACTGTGTTTTTACTGTCACTTTCAGTTGACATTTTATATTTAACTTCCTCTGCTAATAATCGGGATACTAACTTTTCAAGTGTTTTATCTTTCGTTGCTGTTGACTCCCATGCAGTTCCAAAATGTCTATATTCATCGGGTAGTATGCAAAGAATTTTTTGACATTATCATATTATCATCTATCTTCTGATCAAGTGAATTTAGTTTGAATGCTATATTCTCTAAGTTGCTGATTATTGATTACAAATCTACATTTTTATTGTATTTGAAATTGAAGAATTCTTGTAATAAATTACATTTTTGCACTTCTGTATCTTGTTCAAAAATACTTCTAAGTTTGGAGTTCATTTCGTTTGCAGTCTTACAATTCAAAACATGCAGCATTACCTTTTTACTTATTGTGCTGATTATTATTTTCTGGGCTCTTGCATCTTTCCGTTGCCAATCTGCTGTCTTTTCAGGGGTATCTTGTGATGCCAAAAGTGTCGTTCCATCTACTATTTCATACAGTCCTTGGGATTTGAATAAGATTTCTATTCGAAATCTCCACAGGGGAAAATCTTCCAAGCCGTTGAGTTTCTTAATTTCCAACTGCGTATCTGTTAACATTTTACTTTTATCCTCCATTTTAACTTCACTACTTTTTTTACTGTACTGTTTTTACTTTTAGAAACGTCCGACTGGGCCCATAACCTGTCGTTTTAAGATATATTTATTTAATACTTAACTCAAATACAGTACATTCTAAACTATAACGTAAATAACAATAGTGGTGTAACAAAATAAAAAGGAACTATTATTTCTTAACCCTAAGACAATTTTTCTAACTCTTCTTATTGACAACTCAACAACGTCTGATTTTTACAATTTTGCCATGACCCTTCATTTGCTCTATGGTACTTATTGCCTAGTCACTATAATGTCTACTAATTAAATATTGATAAAATTACTCTACCAACACGGACCAGCATCTTAAATTTTTGGAAGACAGCACTCCATTATTTCTGAAAGTAGGTTCACAACACTATCGCTAAGCAAGAAAGTTCTATCAGTTGGTTAACTATTCTCCTTGGCACCATAATGAATATTCCTAACATCGTTGCAATTTTCCAGGTAGTGTCTACTATCTTCATCAATATTTCCACTGACATAAACAAAACATCTACAGTTTAACAGTTGATATTATTTGGCAGTTTATATAATTAGGCAAGTCGTTGTACATGCAATACCTGGAGAGATCAACACAAATATGAACAGAATTTTAAGAATATTATTGCTCCAATAATAGTGCACCACAAATGTAAATAAGTGTCCAGACAATGCTATTATGAACGAGCTACAAGGAAACGCGAAGACCAGTGTGAGACAACTAGCAAGAAATCTTAACATGAAACCAATTGAAGTTTGGAGGTGCCCTAAACGAAACAAGCAAAATGCCAAAATTTTTACATACCCTGGAAAATGGCGATAAATATGTTAGAATGGAATATTCATTATGGTGCAAAGAAAAATTATTTAACCGATAGAACTTTCTGGTCTAAAATAATGTTTAGCAATGAAGCTACTTTTACAACTATGGAGTGGTGGCTTCCCAAAATTCAAGTTATTGGTCCAATCAAAAGCCAAATTGTAAGAGGCAATACTCTTCCAAAATTAATGCCTGGTGTGGCATATTCCACAATAAAATAATAGGACCCTTCTTAATTGAGAAAAATCTCAAAGCAGAAAATTTTCATAACTTTTTAAGCAAGACATATGGGACGTTTTAGAAGATATATCTATAAGGCTGAGACAGGACATGATTTTTCAGCTGGACGGTGCTCCCATGCATAATGCAAGAATTGTAAGGGATTGGTTGGAAACGAAATTTCTGGTGAAAGGGATTGGTTGGAAACGAAATTTCTGGTGAAATGGATAGGACGGAACAGTCCCCTTATTAGATGGCGACCCTGCACACCCGACCTAACACCACTTGATAACTAAGTTTATTGAGATCGTCCAACCAATGTGAATGATTTAAAAAAAATTGTGATGCATGTAGATCTATTATGCTGGAAATACTACAAAAAGTTACTGGCAACTGTTGGAAGAGACTGGAAAATGCATTCCGGCACAGGGTAATCGAATTGAAATCGGTACAATTGAAAATTGTTCATTTTTACTCAATACTCCTTTTGTTATCTTTCCTTGTTTCCTGTATTAGCCTATAAAGAAGTAAGAACCAGATAAGTTTTTATCAAGTTACTTCAATTGAATTGGTTTAAATTAAACAGGATGCATTATTTTTTGCAAATTAGAAGCAAGAATTGTAAATCGGCTTTTTAAAACTTCGTGACGCATGTAGTAACAAAACCGCGAGGCTGAGTTTTTTTATATTTCCATATTTATTATGAACATTCTGTATAAGATATGCGGATGATATTGTGTGAATAGATACACTAAGTGACTCTTAATCCATTGCCAATCTAATATTTGGAAGATGCTCAGTAGTGTTTACACAGGGCTGGATCCTGTAGAATGAGTGTTTTATGTTTTATTTGAGTAACATAGAACCAAAAAACTTGTTATATTTTTGAAATGCAATTATAAAACTTTTATAATTTCCCCACAGCTCAAGCCATTTAGACAGTTTGCGATTCTATTTATCTCTGTAAATTTTCTGCGGCATACATTTTATATGCTTGCACTTTTGCAACCCTTATACATGAAGGTGCAATTATAAAACTTAAATGGTGAAATATTCTTATATACCTTAAGTACCCCTTATTGTCTTCATTTTCAGCCAAAGTCTTGATAGATGCCATTAAAAGATCATCATAGCCTAAGAAGTCATTTAGGACCCATCGACTGAAGGTATCACCAAAACACTGGTCCTTTGTGGGATCCAAAGTTACTATTGTTATGGGGATCTTCAGTCTTGCCCGCGCAGCAGGACTAAGCCTCAAAAATCCATACTCCAGTGAATACTCCACTATGTATTCATCATCTGACCATGCTGAAACATCACAAAATGTGAATCTTTAAAGAATAACAATTATTAGTTAGATTTACCTATTTAGAATTATTCATCATGTGACAAGTACAGTTTAAGACTCAATTCACCATAACATATTTTTAGGCCTGATAATCATTTTACTAACAAAGTTAGCTTCATCAGAGGCACTAAAGGGGTAGCAGCTAAAAATTATTCGTGTCTGGTCAACTGAAGAACACAAACGCACTAAACAGAGAGGCTATATTTACTACAGTGCTTATACTTTCACTGTCTACTAAGCTAACAGTAATTTTACTTATGAGGCATACTCATAAAGTAAGGTCTGTCGGCTTATATTTAAATGTTAACAGGTCTGAGCACAGTTGCAAGCATGTACGGCCTTCTATTTTTCAAGAAGGGGGACTGCAGTGGTCCTGGAAATTTTAGGCAGCTTTCAGTTTTGCTGGTCCTCTAAAAAATCTTCTAATTCCTTATTTTTCAACCACTTTTTAGTTACTTTGAGGATAACCATCTATTATATGAACATCAGTATGGTTTTCACAAGAGACCCAGCACCATAGATGCAATATTGTATGTTTTAGAGAAGGTAAATTATGCTTTTGAACAGAGAAAACTGTGCTGCGCCGTTTTTGCCAACTTAACAAAGGCAGTTGATTGTGTCTCGTACGAAATATGTTTGTCAAAGTTAAGTTATTATGGTATTAGGTGAGTCTCCCTGGAGTTGCTACGGTCATACCTTAATAATAGAACCCAGATAGTTTTCCATGGTGGGGAATATAGTGAGGAGGTATACATTCACAGAAGGGGTGCCTCAGGGTTCTATACTCAGGCCACTTTTGTTTCTCATATATATATATATATATATATATATATATATATATATATATATATATATATATATATATATATATATATATATATATACAGGGTGGTGCATTGAAAACGAAACAGACCGATTTGCATCCAGAGAAATTTTTTTTAAGAAACGCTGAAACATCAATTTTAATATTGAGGGGGACATGTTTTTGACATAAAACTCAACTTTGTCACATCAACCCCTTAAGGCTGGTGATAACAACCCTTATATTTTAATAGGGAACATGGATCGAGTGTTACATCATTTGAAAGCCATTTGCTTTTCTTAATTCAGCACAAAAATTTTTTTGGAAGTTTTAGTAACTCGTTTAAAAATTATTCACAGTTGGAGTTGTAAGAACGTATTTCATTCATTGTGATAAGAAATGCACTAATTAGTAAATTTTTCGTTAAAAAAAAAATAAAAAACAAAACCAAACGTTCAAAAATGTTTATTCAGTTAAGTAAGTGTTCAAATTGTTGACCACCAGCTTCCATACAAAAGTACAAATTTTGTTCAAAACGAGCTCTGACATTCTGGAGCATTTGTGGAGTTATTAGACCGCATTCTTTAACAATGCGTCGTCGTAATTCTTCCAGAGACTCCGGTTCTGTTGCGAAAATTCTACTCTCTAAATGGCCCTATAGAAAGAAGTCGAAAGGAGTTAAATCTGGTGATCTAAGGGGCCACTCAATAGCACCTCTATGGCCAATCCATTGTCCTGAAAACTCTCTGTTCAAAAACGCCCTAACATGTTGTGAAAAATGCGGAGGAGCTCCATCTTGTTGAAACACTAATTGATTTTCTTGATAGCGATCATCATTTTCAACAATGTCAATTAGTAGAGGGTAAACGATATCTTCTAGTAACTCCAAATACGTTTCGCCACTCAAATTGCCATTAAGAAAAATTGGCTGACTAAACGGTCTCCAAAAATGCCAGTCCAGGCATTCAATTTCTGTGGAGTTTGAGTATGGACTTCGTGAAAATTTCTTGGATTATTATCGGCCCAATAATTGACAATTATGACGATTGACTGTAGAGTTTAATAAAAACGTAGACTCGTCTGAAAAACAGATATTGAAAAGAAAGTTTCCGTTATCAGCTATTCGTGCAGTCATAACTTCACAAAACTCCAGCCGCCGATCAAAATCATCTTCATTCAGTTGTACAACATGAATTTTATACGGGTGAAATTTATGATGCTTCAATATTCGCTGAATAGTTATTCTTTTGATGTTTGAAACAGTGGCCATTTTCTCGTGTTCAAAGTTGGGTCTGCAGCAATTTGTCCTAAAACTTCAATCTCAGTAGTCTCATTTCTAACCAGAAATTCACATTCAGGATCCAGTTTTTTGTTGGCTACTGAACCACTTTGTCGAAATTTTGCAACTAACTCCAAAATGTATTTTCTGTTAACATGTCTGTTCGGATGTCGTTCATTAAACAAATTTCTGGTACGGTTGGCACAGTCATCGTTTTTGAAAAAAAGAGTAATTATTTCAACTCTTTCCTCTACAGAATACACCATTGTGAAATTAATTTTCGGTAGTACTATCAAGTATCAAACCGACCGATAAACTGAAATAGTAAACCGCATTTCTCTCATTCCGATAAGAAATGTTCTGATAGTCAACTTTTTGTTTACAAACCAACAAAACATTGACTATCAGCACATCTCTTATCGGAATGAGTGAAATGCGTTTTTGCATCTTCAACTGTGAATAATTTTTAAACGAGTTGATAAAACTTCCAAAAAAATTAGTGTGCTGAATTCAGAAAAGAAAGAGCTTTTAAATGATGTAACACTCGACCCATGTTCCCTCTTTAAAATATAAGGGTTGTTGTCACCACCCTTAAGGGGTTGATGTGACAAAATTGAGTTTTATGTCAAAACATGTCCCCCTCAATATTAAGATTGACGTCTTTCAGCGTTTCTTAGAAAAAAAGTTCTCTGGATGCAAATCGGTGTGTTTCGTTTTCAATGTGCCACCCTAAATATATATATATATATATATATATATATATATATATATATATATATATATATATATATGAGAAACAGAAGTGGCCCGAGTATAGAACCCTCCCAACATTCCTGATGGCATCTACCAGAGCAGAATAACAACAGCCCTCTTTGCAGATCACACAACTTTTATTATCAATGGTGATGCTGGTAACTATTTTGGTGAGACTGTGGACAATGTTCTTCGTGAGGCGGGAGCTTGGTTGGTGATAATGAACTGTTCCTCAATGAGGGTAAGACAGCTTTCATCCATTTTCATTCCACGGTAACTTCTAATGAGTCGAAGTTTGATAGGAAATTTCTCGGTGTCAACATCGACCCTGCTCTTGTGTGGAAGAACCAAATAGACTCGTTGGCTGGTAGACTAACCTCATCAGTGTATGCAGTGCGTAAGATTTCTGCAATGGCTGGACGTGGGGCAGCTTTTATTTACTTATTTAAACAGAGAGAGCATTTTCATATTACATATAACAACATAAAGCAAACAAACAAACAAAAACAGCTAATTCTTAACAGTTATAAAAAATAAAACAAGAATCATGTTGCAGAGCCGCATTTTAGATTGTCGTAAACAGCGGCTATAAGTCTTTACGTTACCAGGCATGAGGATATCAACAGAGATTCTATTGCACTCTTCCATACTTTGGTGATCTTATTAGAACACTTGTTCTAGGAATAGGTAGGTGAAATGTAGGATAGAATCGTAAACGAGGACCAGGAGATGGGACATAAAAGGTTAACTACAGGTTAGGTGAATCAATATAGCTATGAATTAATTTAAAAGTAAATGTAATTTTTGCAAGCGATCTTCTGTCAGCTAGTGGACTCATACTGAAATCTGCCAACAAAATAGCCTGGGGATATCCTTGTTCCGGGTAGCTTCCACTCTCACGAAACCTTACGTATTTGAGGAATCTACGCTGGACCCATTCGAGCATCGACTCATAACAATCATATAAGAGAGACCAGCATATACTTGCGTATTCTAATTTAGATAGCACAAATGCAATTGTAGAGTACACATATTGTATCGGTATGTCTAGCCAAGCCCATCGGCTATATACGAAGCTACTTCAGTTGTTATTTTATTTTAGTAGGCGTTTGCCTGTCAGTCCATGAAGATAGCGATGTCCAGAACACTCTTTCTCCTGCCAATTATGAAGTGAACGCTCTGATTCGATTTTTGTGTGCAAAAGAATCTTCATCTGCTGAAATTCATTGGGAGTTGTGTCTTGTGTTTGGTCCTACAGTAATGAGTGAAGGAAATTTAGAAAGTGGTGTCAAGGCTCTAAAAATGGTCGCATAAATGTGCATGATGAACAGTGTAGTAACAGACCCAGTATTCAGGCCCTCGAAATCATTGAAGAAATGAACTGAAAACTGCAAAGTGATCAACTATTGAGGATTTGTACTCTGGCCACCGTAAGTTCGACACATCTCTATCTACACGATCATCACAGAAAAGCTCCGATATCACAAATTGTGTGCAAGGTGGGTAACCGAAGATGCTCACCAACCAGCATAAAGAGCAAAGAATGTGCAGTGGACAAGAGTTTTTGAATAGTTATCGACAAGATGGAGGTAATTTGTTTTCCCACATTGTTACTGGCCTCAAAACGTGGCAGAATCAAAACAACAGTCACCGCAATTCAAGTTCACTAAAACTGAAAAGTTTAAGCAATATATGTACTCGAGTCTAAATATGATGGCTATTGTTTTTTGGGCCGAAAAGGGTATAATTTTGGTTGATTTAATGGAATGTGGTTCAACAATTACAGCTGACGTGTACTGCAAAGCGTGTCCTCACAACACTGCCGTAACCAAACAGAAGATTGAAAATTTTTATTGAGAATTTACTGTCCTCCCTCTATATAATCCCGACTTTGCACCTAGCGACTACTTCCTCTTCTTGCATTTGAAACAATGGTTTGGTGCAAAACAGTTTGAAAAAACGAGGAACTCAAGCCTGCCGTTATCAACTGGTTCGATTCCCAGGCTTCTATGCAGACGGGTTAAAAAAACTGGTGCACCTTCACGAAAAGTGCTTAGAACGGAATGACGATTATGTGGAAAAGTAAAGTAGGTATGTAGTAAACTAAAACTGTCAATAAAAACCTTTTCTCAAGAGTTGATTTTTTTTAAGTCCAAACCTTCCTTACATTATGAATATGCCTCGTAAAATAGTGTTCTTTTTCTTGGTGCTTCTTTGTGCTTGTCACAAAAACACAGTATCACCTTGCTATTATTCTTTTTTTTTTTCACTTTCTAGTAAAGCTAGCTGTGTTAGCGAAACGATTGTCAGTTCTTAAAAATGTATTGTGGTGAATTGAATTCTCCCAAGTGTACTTACTGCTCATTAGGTTTTCATCTTCACATAGTGAGCTTATGACAACTAACACTAAACTTAAAACAACAGCATTATCATTAGATATGCATCTCAGTGAATTTTCGTAGAAAAAATTCACTAAGGGGAGATACTGACTTTTGAATTTTGAAACAAATTTTGCAAATGAGCGCGAACTAGGACCCCTACAACCCATATCCGGAGTCAGTTTTAATTTTTATAGTTCGTTAGTCAGGAAAATCGTACGAGGTTTTCAGGGAAAACTTTGAATTTTCAATCGAAAAAAAAATTTATCTCAAAAAATAAAAAGCTATGATAACCAAATTTGGTAGGTAGATTTACGATATAAAAAGTAAACTATACACCAAAATTTAGATTTCGATGTTAGAAGAAAAAAAAGTTATAAAATATTCTGTGCCAGATCATTTCTATGAAAATTCACTACCATAACGCACTTGCTGCGTCCAGGCTTTTTATATACTCTTTAAGAATACTAGTTTCAAAACAACATATATGATATAGAGAAAATATAAAAGACAAACACGGTTGACCTAAACCTGCCCATTTCAACAGAAGAATTCAACAAAGCCCCGAACAAGAGAATACAAGGAAAAGCTTCTGGTGCATAGACTAATTAACAGTTTTTTTTTTTTTTTTTTTGGAGCCGAATCCCCTGTCTTCCTGTCTGAAGACTTTCAGACCCCAATACCAGGTCAAAACCGCTCTAAAAAGAAGACCTACAACCTCCACACTCCCAAAAATGTGCAGAGAAAGTTAGACCTTCCTTTCCTTCAAATGACCGTCATCACATTCATATGACCATTCGCTTCACTCTCACGTCTCACCCGAGACCTGCTCTATAGTACCAGTTTACAATTGATACTGTCCTGTCCGAGGACTTTGGGCTGAGACCAATTAACCGCGGACATTGTGGAGAATATATAAAAGTATTTTGCCAACATATCGCAAAAGTCATAAATTGGGAGAACTGGCCAGTAAATTTGTACAGAGTAAAAAGATTATTCCAAAAATAGAATACGAAGCAAAAGTGGCAGGTGCATGAAGATCAGTTTGGATTTAAACATGGCCAAGGAACTAAAGCAGTGATACCAACACTTAAGGCAATTGGAGAAAAGAGGCTTAATAAAAATAGAGATACCCTCATTGCTTTTATAGACCTAGAAAAAGCATTGAATAAGATGGGTTGGAGAAGTTTGTTTCATATAATACAACAAATTGGATTTTTACTGAAAAAATAGGCAAATTATTCTCAGTCTACATAAACATCACAAGCACTATAATAGGTATTAACGAATATGAAATTGAAGCTTAATTAAAAAGAAATCTAGTAAAGAAGAAGGGGGATCACAATAGCAAAGCAAACATTCAATAAACAAAGTACTCTTCTCACTAATAAACATTTTAATTTGGACCTAAGAAAGAGGTTCATCAAGGCATACCTATGAAGTGTGATAATGGGCTCTGATAAGCAGAACATGACGAGAGAAGAAGCTTTTATAATGTGGTCCGATTGAAGTTAAGGAGTTATTGATGAAGTGTGAGAGCTAGAATGAAATAAAAAGAGTAGCTATGCACTAATATTCATGGTTGCAACATGTGATGATGGCTGAAAAAGAGAAATGATCCTAAGCTTCTCACAGAATATGAACCTACCATCTTTCATAGATAAGTATATAACACACTTTTTTTTTCCCTCAGGGCTCGTCCGCGGCCTTGCCGCCCCGATAGCACCGCAACCCTTGGTTGATTGTGCATAATATAACACACTTAGTAAATTGTTGTCTTGAAAGAGTTATTTCCGTCCGTTTGGAAAACAGCTCTTGTAAAGCCATTATCAATGATTTCGTCACCTACAAATTTTTCTGAACGGACACCTGTTAGTCTTCTATTTGGTTTGTTGAAGATTTTAGAAAGAATTATATTTCGCCAGATACTCAAGCACATCGAAGGTCAATCAAACATCTTGTGGATACAGTAGGTACTGCTTGTGTTCTGACAGATGTACTGGATGACGTAGTGACACATATACTGATTCATTGATTGTTGTTGCCCTTACTTGGTGAAACTTGTCCATACTACATACAGACTTGGAGACTACTTCTCTGGCTTCACTGTTGGTTTTCGTTTTTGTAGGTGAAGGTAACTGGAGCAAGTGGCCCTTACGAATTCTGGATGTTCTTTACAGAAATGTTGAAGAACATCCTAGAACATCCAGAATTCGTAAGGGCCACTTGCTCCAGTTAGCTTACACGTTGGCTACGTCCTTCACCTACAAAAACGATTACCAACAGTGAAGCCAGAGAAGTAGTCTCCAAGTCTGTATGTAGTACATATACTGATAACAAGGAAATGGTCCCCTAATTTTATTACATTACTCTAAGGCCTTTGACACTATCAATCATGAGCTTGTGTGCTCTAGGCTTAGATATTACAGGTTTTCAATGTCGCCTAAATGTTTAATAAGATCCTACTTGGATGGTAGATGACAGAGATTTTTTATTGACAACATTATGTCGACACGTGAGCTTGTTCCTTTAGGTTTACCTCAAGGATCAATACTCGGTCCTCTTGTATTTATTATGTATACCTCTGACCTCTTGTGTGCTATTCAACACTGCTACATTCGATGTTATGCTGATGAAACAAACTTATATTTAAACTTCAGGCCCTATGAATACCACATTGCTGAATATCTTATTAATACATATCTTAAGAAAATAAGTACGCTTTCATCTCAGCACAATCTTTAATAAAATGCTAGTAAGTCGTTGGCAATTTACTTTCGTATATCTTCTGTTGACAGACCTAACTGTTACCTGTCGTTGAAACTGCAAAGAGCCTGTGTGTATATATAGACTCCAAATTAAAATTTAGGATCACCTGAACTCATTTCAAAAAAGACATATCTTTCTTTGAAAACACTCTATTTTAATCCTCATTTATTGAGCTATCATATAAAAATTGTCTTGACAGAGTCGTTGATTTTGTCGCATTTCAGTTACCGTGACTTTGTGTATTGCAGTTTTTTGAGTCATAGGGATCAGTACACTGTGCAAAAGGTGCAGAATTGTTGCAGTAGATTTGTTTTCAACTTGCATAAATATGGTCGCATAACATCAGAGATAAAGGAGTTGGGGTGCTCAGAATGGTCGATCGTAGACAGTTACAATTTGCTGCCTTCACTCATATTGTCATGATTAGTTCCACTCCAACTTACCTTAAAAATAAGTTAGTAAGAAGGGTTTCGCGGTACAGTGTTAACATAAGACATTCAGATGCATTAGCGATTCCCAAGCACTCGCCATCTTTGTTTAAAAGATGTTTCACTTATGGCACTGTGAAACTGTTCGATTCGTTTGCAACTCGGATGGAACCTTTGAGTTCTAGAAGGTTTAAATCTCAATATAAAAGCTATTTGTTAGCGCATTCTAACACCTAATAGTGACTCCTTGGGTTGACTGGTTGGGTTGTGTTTTCTTTGTTTTCAGTCTGTGTTAATTGTTTGGCTCCTTGTTGGGTGTGATTGTTTTATATATTTGCATCTGAGTAATCTGAGCGCTAATACCTTGTTTATAGTGCCTTTACAATTTCTTTTGGATTTTTAAAACTTGCTGTTGACACCAGGGTTGAGTGTAAGAGTAGCAAATGGCTAAACTCTTCCCTGGGACAGACAGTTGCACTTTTTAACGGTAAAATAAATTGTGGAATGTATACTACATCTTCATATAAATCTCTACTTATATATCTATTTGGATTATTGTAACTTATCAGTTGTAAAGATGTTTATTATTATTATTATTATTATTATTATTATTATTATTATTATTATTGTTATTTTGGACTTCAGAAGCTTGTTCTTATGAACCACCAAGCCTGGCATACAATTTTTATTTTGTTGAATTTCCTAATTTTATCACCAATAAATTCAATGGTCAATCAAAAAATTATCCAAAATAAACTGAAGGCTGAATCTTGGTGCCAAGGTTGGCCATTTTAAATAATGGCTTTTAAAAATACGTAGAAGTATTTCTGGATTAAGCTGGTTTAGATTAAATTGACATAAAATCGTCTCTAGAATCTGGGCTTTCAGTGTCCCTTGAGATTCTGGACACCTATATAATATTTGTAATGACTTAACAGTATTGATGGCTGCTACTTTACAATGATTCAGCACTATCTCCTAATAAATTTTCTAGATAAAATTTAGCATAAGATGTTTTTTCTTGGTCGTTAACAAATATATATTTTGTATAAATATGCAAGGTCATTGTATTATTAATGATATAGTAAATGTTTGTTTTCAACTACTTTTCTAGTGTTTCAAATTAACAAACTAACTTTGTAGATTTTAATTGGATTTGTTTAATTTCAATATATGACTGTATTCAATAATTTAATAAACTATGTTTGGAAACAATTATATGTATGAAGGTTTTCTGTAAATTTAATAAAGCCTTTTAGTTTGATGACTGATGGTTTTGTCAGTTTCAGAGGATATGTTTATATTACTTCCTTAATGAAAATTCCCTAATAGAGAGAATGATGGTGAGACTTTCTATATGTAAACAGAAAGTAAACCCGTGTATGGATTCTAGGAGGCCTAGTTTAAGCTCATTTGAAGTATCTTTTTAGAATTCAAAAGCCGCGGTCTCCTCATTAACGAATTTTTTCTACGAAAATTAGCTAAAGATTATAGACCATTAAACCATAAACTTAACTAAAACTACTGCCAAAGCATCAGATCATCATCAATAACGAATTTTTTCTATGAAAATTAGCTAAAAATTATATACCGTTAAACAATAAATTCAACTAAAACTACTTCTAAAGCAGCAGAGAAAGTGTCTATTTGAAATGAATTTTCTGGAAATATTTTAGTAAAATGAAGATCAATGATGGTTGAAGCTGAAACTTAAGGGTTTGCAGAACACTCTTTACACAATCCGTATTTCTTTCAGGTTCTTTGCCTAAATGTTGCCAATTTTGACGTTTCAAATCGCGACTTTTTACGTTTTGAGGAAAACCACAATTTTTTTTTCTTTAAATGCCTCTAACTTATTTGTCTTTAAACTTACATACCTAAATTTTTGTAAATTATTCAGTCTTTATATATATATATATATATATATATATATATATATATATATATATATATATATATATATATATATATATATATATATATATATATTTTTGTAAATTATTCAGTCTTTATATATATATATATATATATATATATATATATATATATATATATATATATATATATATATATATATATATATATATATATAATTTAAACTGACCCTGGATATGGGTTCTAGGGGGCCTAGTTCGCGCTGATTTGAAGAAATTTTTTCCAAATTCAAAAGTAGGGATCTCCTCGTTGGTGATTTGTTTTAAAGAAAATTACCTAAAACAAGCACTTGTGAAGCCACGGGTAAAGTCTACGACTATTAAATATGGAATGGTTTGACTAAGTTAGAGCAAGAACAAACAACCAGATATGCTATTCAAATTGAATTAAGTCTTAAAATTTTCTCTCTTTATTAAATTATAATTATACAAAAACTCGCTAAAAAAATCATCAGAATAACAACAAGCAGATTAGATAACTGTAAAGTGAAATGAGACTAAAAAAAAATTGATAAAAAGCTAAGTCACTAACCAGGATTAGAACTCGTCATCTGGGAGTCGATTATACGATGTACAAAGACCAATGTACACCTAGCCCACTGAGCTACGCACTATATGCATTTACCAGCAGGAATATCCTATTGGTCAAGGTTTCACAATTTACATCAAACCATTTTTATTTACAATAGATTTTTTGCGTATATTTTAACGAAATCAAGAAAAATAACGACTTAGAGACATATCTAGGAGCTTGTTAGTCATTTCTTGTAGTATTTTTCACTCACATTGTGATCAATCAATTTTTACGTTCTTAGCTTTCTTGAATCAGATTTAATTAATTAAAAATTAATTTACGTCTAACTTTTTTGTCTTTTAAGATAGAGATCTGAATTTTCGTACATAGGATACTCTTTAGGACAGAAACCAGCGTACCATTTCGTTGCCCTGACTTTGTAATTTCCAGAGATATAAATTTTTTTCGAAAGAAAACAAAATTTTCCGGGAAAATCTAGGCTGATCTTCCTGACTAACGAACTTATCCAAGTCACTTGCAAAAGGAAGGTATTTGCCAAATTTGATTAAAATCGGACTATTATTTTTGAGTTATCGGTGTGATATATATATATATATATATATATATATATATAAACATATAAAAACTGGAACTGACCCTGGATATGGGTTCTAGGGGGCCTAGTTCGCGGTCATTTGAAGAAATGTTTTCAAAATTCAAAAGTCGGGATCTCCTCATTAGTGAATTTTTTTTAAGAAAATTAAGTAAACGAATAGGTTGTCATTAAAAAAAAATATCGATCATAACTTGAAAGACAGATGACCTAACAAGATGAAAATAATCTAGTATAACGTCAATCTAGCAAAAGCGTTATACCCCTTCAAAATTTTTTCCACAGAACTATTTTTAACGAAGTTAGCGAATTTATCTGTTAATTTTTTCCACACTGTATATATTTGTGTCTGTGTGGGTGGGTGCTTACGTGGGTGCTTACGTGGGAGTGTGTGCGTGGGCGTGCGGGCGTGTGCGTGCGTGCGTGGGCGTGCGTTGTTCGTGTGCGCGTGAGTGTGTGGGTGCGTGCGTGCTCACGTGCATGGGTGCGTGCGCTGGTGAATGCGTGGGTGCGTGCCGGGCTGCATGCGTGCGCGGGCGCGTGCGTGCGTGCGTGTCGGCATAGTTTAGGTTAGGTTATATTGTGAGTGAGCCATAACAGTCCCTCCACTACGACCTTAAGGTCTATTGTGGCCCAAACCTACTTGTCTTATGTTTCACCCAACAAGTCCAACCTCTTACAAAGTTCGATGATTTTTGTGGGCGAAAGTTGATCCAGATCTTCTGGTGCAAGTTGTATCTTGCCAAGAAGCAAGTTTGTTGTCCTGTCCGCAGCAGGACAGCAGACAGGTCTTTACTGTGGTTCTGCTGTGCATGGGGATATTCCCAGCGCAGGTTCTGGTGCGATAAGTCCTCCCGGGCACACCCGTGGCAATCACATTGGCTGCTACATTGCCATCAAGGTCCGGTATCCAGACCAGCGACACCTTATTGTAGCTGCCGAGTTTGTTGCCTGCTGTATGGTTGCATACTTTCCGAGGCTGGATGATATGCATCGCTGCAGCTCCCATATGCACCAGCTCCTGCCCACAGATCAGTTTTGGACCCTCTGTATACCAGCAAAGATCTACTCTAAATAGGGTAAGGAACTGTTGCTTCAACATACTTTTTATTCCTTTGATGAGGTTTTCAGCTGTGTGAAGTGTTAAGTGAAGGGACCATTTAACTTTGTAAATGTGCGTTTTGATTGTGTCTATAAATTTTGACCACACGTTATCTATATATTTTATATTTTTTTAAATTTTGTGTTCGTTGACATTTCTTCTGTGATTTTATATGTTTGGCCTTGCAGATTTTAATATTTTATTTACACTTAAAATTTTGTTATAATCTGTAGACTCTGGATTTGAATATGTTTTTTGACATGTATCACTTTACTGAATAAATACTTACTTACTAACTCATGTTCAATTGTATTGCTTGAAAATTAAGTGTATTACATGTTACATGCAACCAAAACTCCTGTGTTGTTGTTTGATGGTGAAATAAGAAAATGAAAGACCGCACCAGTTACTGATATGCCCTAAAGTTTTTGTTGGTTTTTTTTTTTTGCTATTAACTCAATTTTTGTCAGTAAGATAGCCTTTTTGACCTCCACTTACCATCACTATTAGAATTACCAGCGTCTGCTCCTTGCTTTGAGTTTATAGAAGCCTTTTCTTCGCTAACTTTTCCATCACTGACATTATTATAATTCTTAAGTGATCCTATCTGGTCCTGGGTGGGCTTGGTAACTATAAGTCTATCTCCAGATACCATTGGACTAACAGTTAATGACTGAAAGTAGCCTGTAGTTGAAGAAACATTCTCCAGACTGTTGGGGTTGATTTCCTTTTGCAAATAAGATCTGTTTGAGGAAGTTGCATCTTGCATGTAACCTGAAAATATATTAAACCATATTTATATGGATAATTTACAAAATGTGAAAAAACTAGGTAGGTAGCTTGTTGGTTTTATTTTAATGCAAGAGATGATGATGAGCAATACCAGATTATGACAGCGGTTCAA
Organism: Tillus elongatus; assembly: GCA_964006375.1. Classification (NCBI taxonomy): domain Eukaryota; kingdom Metazoa; phylum Arthropoda; class Insecta; order Coleoptera; family Cleridae; genus Tillus; species Tillus elongatus. Next base: position 56,752,836 of record OZ023264.1, read on the forward strand.
TGATTCTTGATCAACTATTTTGAATATACTTTTAACTGACCTGTAATTAAATGAGTTTTGAAACCTTGGAGAAAAGAATGAAAACACTGTTTTTGTGTTCCTGGCCTACTACGTATATATATATATATATATATATATATATATATATATATATATATATATATATATATATATATATATATATATATATATATATATATATATATATATATATTTGTTCAGAAAGATTTCCGCGGTCTTTAATGTGACCACAACGGAGCAAAACTGTCAAATCGGATAAAAACTCCCAAGGATACAATTCCCACGGAGTTTACGAAATTCCTTGTTCCGACTGTTCCCGAACTTATGTAGGACAAACAGACGCATCCACAATAGAATATATGAACACACCCTCGCAGTTAGAAAATCCGACCCCTCATCGGCGCTGGCCATGCATCATATTCATACAGGACACAAAATAGACTTCGATAATGCCAAAGCAATATCACCAGTTTACAACTTCAAAACGAGAATTATCCGCGAAGCAATCGAGATTGGAAAACGTCCCGATTGTTTAAATAAGAAAGATGATGGTCTTCGCCTTCCGACTACTTGCAAACCTATTACATCTTCATTACAACACACACAAAAAGAAAATAAATTCCACAGACAATTTTATTTTCCCATTATCTGTCTCAACAAATGCCGGTGACCCTCTTAATCCTCCTCATCCTCTAAGTAGCGTGACCAAAGCCCCCCACTTTATTGACCGTGACGCTACTACTTTCACTGATAACGAAGCAGGTAGACGGAATGACATATATAAGACAAGACTTGCAACGAACTGCCAGATCTCTCTGAGGCCTAGCGTTGAACACACTGAGACCTCACAGATGATCTCCGGCGAGATTTGGGGAGTAGGCAGATTGAGGCCCCGTAATCGAGCTACAACAACCCAATCCACCTTTGTCCACCGCTCTAAGGAGTAAGCAGATTGAGGTCTTAGAGTGTCCTTACATATTTCCTTTACCTCGTGAAAATGGCTCCAAAACAGGAGCCGAAACGTCGAGTTTTCATAAATTATGGACGCGGTTCAACCCGAGAACCAATAAGTATGTCAGTTTAAGTGAAATAGATTAGATTAGATTCAATGTGAGTGGAAGTGCGCTATTGCAGTCCCTCAACCACGACCTTAGGTCTATTATAGCTCACATCTAATTGCTTAAATTTCACGCATCAAATCCAGCACCCTGAGGGAGTCGATATTTTTTAGGTTGGAAGTGGTTTTGAGAAGTGTACTGCCATCTGAGTGAAATTGCTTGGCCGATTCGAAGCTGACTGAGAGATAGCCTCATCTGGACCCGACATCTGTCAGTGTTTGATTCGAGCCAGTATCATAGAGTCCTGCGAGGTCACTTTCCCGTTTCAAAACTCACTGAGAGATAATAATACAGATATATTATATTTCTCCTGCTTGAAGATGTCGTTAAAGACGAAACTGGTTACAGAGGAGGAAACAAGCACTTGTGAAGCCAGAGAAGAAACCTTTACATCTCTATTTAGTATTGTTGGTTATTTCACTTGCTCGTGAAGAATTAAACTCTTCAATACTGATTATCTGAACACAAACTTAGAAGTATTTGAATTTTATTTATTTATGATTGGAATCCCTTGTATCAACAAATACCCAAAAACTTATAGTGCTGCTTGATTGGTTAATAAAAATAAGAATAAATGGTATTCCTACGGAATTTATCCAGTTGGTACACGTGTTGTTTGTGAATGTGTGCCTCTGGACCAAAGGTTCGATTACCAGTAGAAGCGTCAAGATATGTTTAAGTTAACATTGTAAATTAACATCAATGGAGAGGGTGGCATTGTGTTTAAGCAAGTTGAATGCCTGCACGTTCCGATCTCTGGAGGGGGCGTTGAGCTGTCGGTCCCGTGTACCATGCGATGTTGGACACATTGAAGATCCCTGCAAAACCTTACGAAAACAAAGGGATTCTGCTAATATTTCCAGGGGAGTGAGATGAAACTGCTCCCTGTCGTCGGTGATTCGCTATAGTCGGGGAAATAGAACGACGTTAAAGAAAGAAAAACAAAATACTTTAATTGCTGGTCGGGCTTAGACTTTTTATAGACGTTTCTAAGAGTGTTTACGTATTACATAGAAACAGTATTATAACAATTATGTAATATGTGTAAAGCAAAATAAATACACTACTCAACACTGAAAGCGTCGCTCGCAAAATTGTTACCCTTTTTAAATCTGATGTAACATTCGATTGCTGTGATCAAATTGAACTCTGTTGAAAGAATTGGCAAACACGAAAATTTTCTATATCGTAAAGAAGCTCCCATTTGAAAAACAAATTTTATTTCTTAAATTTCAACTAAAAACGTGTTGAAATAGGACTCGAGACACGGTGGTGTTTGAATTTTCCGTTTATCCTTTTTATTTGCAGGATAATTACAAAAAAATCGTTTCTGGTATATTTTCGTAGAAAAAATCCACCAATAGAGAGATCCCGACTTTTGAATTTAAAAAAAATTACAAATGAGCACAAACTAGGACCCCTAGAACCCATATCCGAGGTCAGTTTCAATTATATATATATATATATATATATATATATATATATATATATATATATATATATATATATATATATATATATATATATATATATATATATATATATATATATATATATATATATATATATATATATATATATATATATATATATATATATATATATATATATATATATATATATATATATATATATATATATATATATATATATATATGTATGTATGTATGTATGTATCACACCGATAACTAAAAAAATAATAGGGTGATCTTGATCAAATTTGGCATGTACCGTCCTTTTGTAAGTGGCTTGGACAAGTTCGTTAGCCAGGAAAATGGGACCTGGTTTTCCGGGGAAATTTCCAGTTTTCTTTCGAAAAAAATTTTTAGCTTAAAAAATAAAAATGCTATGGTAACCAAATTTGGTAGGTAAATTTACAATATGAAAAGTAGACTATATACCAAAATTTTGATTTCTACGAAAAAAAAAGTTATAAAAAAATATTTGGTGCCAGATCATTTCTATGAAAATTCACCACCATAACGCATTTGCTGCGTCCAGACTTTTTTCTGTTTTTGGGTATACCTTTTTTACTCGGTAACCGATTTTGTAATGGAGGGCTCATGTTGAAACCAAAGCTTCAGGCAAGTAAGTTCAATTAACAGAATCGACGCAATACAGCGTAGCATCAAAAATAATCCAAATCCTAATCGTTTTAAAATTTTCGTTTCGACAGCAGAAGTCACTGTAAATCAAGTCGATTATGAAAGAACCATTAATTGTGGGCATTAAAAATTGTTTGTTGTCGGCACAGGTCGAAAATTATCGTTTAAAGAGCTTAATTACAAACGGCTTGTTTCCAAAGGGAGATTCATTCAAGCTCTCATCTGAAAATGTTCTTAACTAAGGTAACGAAAATCATTACAAATAAAAAGATAAAGGGTAAAGTCAAACACCACCCTGTAGCTTGTGTCCTATTGCAACATTTTTTTAAATGAAATTTAAGATATAAAATTTATTTTTCAAACGGGAGCTTCTTGACGGTATAGAAAATAGTCAATATTTTATTCAACACCTGTATTAAATTTATGTGAACTACATGATATTTTGCAAAACAACGGGCTAATAGTTAAAGGATCGTGCTTGCAAACGCTTTCACCAGAGTACAATTTGAACGCAGCAATCGAATGTTACATCAAATTTAATGGAAAATTCAAACACCACCGTGTCTCGAGTCCGATTTCAACACGTTTTTAGTTGAAATTTAAGAAATAAAATTTGTTTTTCAAATGGGAGCTTCTTTACGATATAGAAAATTTTCGTGTTTGCCAATTCTTTTAACAGAGTTCAATTTGATCACAGCAATCGAATGTTGCATCAAATTTAAAAAGGGTTAAATTTTTGCGAGCGACGCTTTGAGTGTTGGGTAGTTTATTTGATAATGAAATTAAAGTTTAGTATTATTATAATATTATTATAAATATAAATAAACAGAAATTAATTCTGTTTGTTTACCCACGAAATAGTTTTAAAAGTTTATGGAGGCAGCAAGTGTGTTATGGTAACGAATGTTCATTAAATGCTTCAAATTTGTATAACTCAATTTTCTATAATCATAGAAATCTGAATTTTGGTATGTAGTAAGGAATTTATGATGGCGAGGTATCGACCAGATTTCATCAAAATAACTGTTATTTTTTGATATTTTTTTTTTCGGAATAATCAAATGTTTTTTTGAAAAACTGGTCCGATAGGGCTGGCTAACAAACTCATCCAAGCTATTAATAAAAGAAAGATTCTTGCAGAGTTTCATTAAAATCGGTTAATAATTTTTTGAGTTATGGATTGGATACATCTGAAAAAAATTTTGCAAAGTCTCACCAACGATACCTCTCTATTAGCGAGTATTTTTTTAATAAAAATTCGAGAAAATGACATTAGTTCTCCTCCGGCAATGTTATATGGTGTTATATAGCAGAAGTTTTTACACGACAGTTGTGGTTCTGAAAGGAATATATTCTTTTGTTGCAGCAACTTGATATTAAATAATTGCTTTTGTCCAATGTTACCCTGAAATGCGGTCAACCACAAGCAAGCAGCTTGTAAATTCCGCTCAATAGACTTGGACGGTTACCAAATTTATTGTCTAAATTTTCAAGTGAAGATCGTGCATGTTTAAAATTCACAATATGAGAAATACTCTTTAAATAGCTGTTTGGTAAAAAAGCATTGACCAACTAATCTGCAAAATCATCGATCATGAAAATAATTGATCTATTAACTTAGTAGCTAAAAGCACTAACCTCATTTTCTAACCAAGTTTGGATCATTGGAGAGAACTTCGAGGCCCATGATAATAAATTTAATACAAGGAACATAACAAATGTTTTCTTTAGCACAAAGACAAACAATAAAGATACTAATACTGTTATTACAAAATCAATTTCCCCGTGTTAACCAACGTGAAAATCATTATGTGGTCTTTAACTAAAAAAGGCATGTATCATGAAAATGGAAGTTTATAAATGTGCGCAATAAAACTGGTTTCATTGTAATAAGGTCTAAGGGGGCCATTTTCCGTGGTTTAAATTACGCAATATTAAAAACCCTGTGTTAACATCATTTTTTAGGTTATAATTTAGTGGTATTCTGATTTTCTATTTTATGCAAAATAACGTTGTTTTAAGTTATTAACGGATCCGCTTCTGCGACGTCGATACGGTCGGACCTGTTCAGATGTGTTTACGAAGTGATATCATATCATATCATATCATATTTATTCACCATCAAAACTACATGGTCATGAACAAAACAAACATACAACACCATAACAATAAAATTCAATGTATACAAAGGGGGAAATTATTAGATATGAATTTAGATGACTTAGAGACCGATATATCAAATGACTATGGTAATTCTAGCGGATCATGAACACTCAAATTTCAAATTCTTCACAACAATACTTTGATAATTTGAAGAGAATAGAAATTCGTAGGCTAGAACGCAAAGTAGTTGAAAATTATTAGTCGATTACTTGCAGATACACTCTATTTTAGTTTCATTTAAAGGCCAAACATTACCGGAAAAAAATTTAATTGAGAAAAATGAGTTTCCCGTCGAGCCATATATACAAAAAGTTATCCAATGTCTCAAGTGTTTGAGATATGGACATATAAGTCAGGAGTGTAAGGGAAAAGAACAAGGTAAAAAATGCTCTCAAGAACACAATAACAGTATATGTCAATCTGAAAAAACTTCTGGACGCAGCAAGTGCGTTATGGTAGTGAATTTTCATTAAAATGTTTTTAATAGCAAACATGTTTTTTTAAGAAAGTAGGCATCAATCTATATAGTAGAAACAATGTGCCATGTTTCATCAAAATAACTTTATTGTTTGAAAATGTACAAAAATTTCCGAAAGTAAACTTAAATTGTTCCCGCAAAAACTGGTTCCCTGGTCAACCTTATAGGTTAATAGCAAATTGAGCTATTCAAATTTCAAGGATTTAATGAAAATTCGCTACCATAACGCACTTGCTGCATCCCGAATTTCTTTTCTTACAAAGATGTATTATATTTCGATGGAAAATGCAAAAATGCAATAACATAGGGCGTGTTCAATTAAAAAAAAAAGCAAATTTGAATCACCAACGACTTATGGGCCAGCCTGTAATTGTGGAAATATTTTTTAAGATGTAGCTCAAGACACCCTATAATTAATGTATACAAATTTTTTTCGTAACTTGCATAATAACGGATATATTGAGCTTTAAAGATTTTTTACGAAAATTTGATAAAAATGATCAGAGAAAGGGTCTATTTTAAATGAATTTTCTGGGCATATTTTAGTAAAATGAAGGACAATGACGATTGAAACTAAGAATTCAGGCTTTGTATAGCATTCTTCTTGAGACATTTTCTTTCGATAGCTCATATTAATTTCAGGATCACACATTCTTTATCTAGCCGGGGTCTTCAATGTTCATAGCCCTGCCTTTGGTAGTACTTGGAGCGATACAGCAAGCAGAAATTCGCTTCAGGCTATCAATAATAGCAGATCAATTTTTCATAATACCGGGCATTAAAATTTAATGAATAAACCAAACTCAGCTAATAAATCAGCAGTGGATGTGACATTGAGTTCTCCAGAAATAGGGGCAAGAATTGACAACTGGTATGTACACGAGACAACATTTGGATCAGATCATTATGCGATAACATATTCATATACAACCACTCTGAATAGAGATATTTCAAGTGACAATTTCAATATTCAAACTAGTAATATCGTTAATGTAAACAGTGCATATTCATTCTTATTAGAAAACTACAAAAATAAATGGGATTTAAATAATGCAGAATGGTGTTGTTTTTCACATTTGCTTGAACAGCAATAGTGGTGATTAGGGAAACTATAAGTCAAAAAAATTTCAATTATATTATAGTAAGCGCTAAACCCTCCCCTTTAAAACTAAAGTATTTAATAAAAAGTTAAGAAATATATGGTGGAATGAACAATGTAAAATAGCAATATACAACCAAAAGCAAGCCTTGAGCGAATACAAAAGAAATCCTAGTGCTACGAACTTCACAAACTACAACCGGGTAGTAGCTATAGCAAAAAGAACAATAAAGAATAGCAAAAGTCAATGCTGAAAAGATTACTGCAACCAGTTAAACAGAAATGTTTCCATAACAAATATATGGCAACAAATTTTTAAAATCTTGTACATTTCAAACTTCAAGAATAAGTCTTCAGCTAAACGGATCCATGGAGGCGTTTTTTCGCAAGTTAGCCCCACCATCAATTCAGAAAGAAATTACATTTAGGTACGAGGAAGAGGAACACATTCTGCTTAAAGAGTTGACTCTGTTAGAATTGGAAAGGTGTTTAAAAAAGAATAAAAAATACTGCTCCAGGAACTGATAACATACACTACAAAATATTATCGGAGTTATCTAAAGAAGGAAAACTGGTGCTGGTGCCTCTATACAACAGAATATAGATAACAGAGGAAATTCCAGAAATCTGGAAGGTATATATATATATATATATATATATATATATATATATATATATATATATATATATATATATATATATATATATATATATATATATATATATATATAGTTATTTCCATGCTGAAACATGGAAAATATCCCACAAAAAAAGAGTTATATAGAGCTTTATCTTTGGCATCATGTGTTCTGAAAATCCATGAAAGCCTCATTAAAAACAGATTAGACATGGATCGAGCAGTGTGAGAAAATTCCGAAATCACAATTTGGCTTTAGGAAAGAACATTCAACCATAGGAAACATTTCACATCTGATTTCAGATATGAATCTAGCTTTCTCATATAACAAGTCTTGGGTTGTGCTGTTTATTGATATAGAGAGTGCATACGATAACATAAATTTAAATATATTATACAAGAAAATGCTAGCTCTAGGATTGCCTTGTGGTTTCTCAAGGAAAATTATAAAATTGTACACTAATATAATTAACTATTTTAAAGTAAACGATAATTTGTTTGGCCATCATAAAGTAAATAGGGGATTACCACGAAACAGGAAACTTAGTCCTATTCTGTATATAATATACACGTTAGATATAGATGCCAACATTAAAATACCTGGTGCAGACACTTTGTATTATGCTGATGACATATGTATTTACTCTAGTAATAATGACATTGAAAAGGCAATAGATCTTGTGAATGGTATTTAAGAAACTATCTTTGTGGTGTTTCCACAATGGTTTGTCAGTCTTTACCGCTAAATCAGAATCGTGCATTTTTTCTAAAAAAAAAAAGAAATATTGAACCTACATACATAGATATAGAAGGCACTATAATACCTATAAAACCATATGTTAAGTACTTAGGAATACTTTTTGACAGGAAATTATTGTGGAGGCACCACATAGAATATCTTATAAAGCGTAGTGAGAGGGACATCTATATATTTAGGTCAACCACACACTAAGTGAGGAGCAGACGTAGAGGTAGCACTGTTGAAGTATATATGATATATGAGATCCATTTTAGATTATGGGAGTATGTTGTACCAACAAGCAGCAAGTGCACATCTAAATAAATTAGATGTAATTCAAAATGGGTGGATCAGAATGTCTAGGGGCCTCTAGAAGTACTCCTATAAATAGCATGCTGTCCGAATGTAACGAAATGTTGTTAGTTTAAAGAATGCAAATTCTAGGTTGTCGTTTTATAGCAAAAATGTCTGCCAACAACAGTACTCTTATTGACAAGGTCCACCAGCTGTTTTTGTTGGATCTGAAAAATTTATGTTGGGCCAAAAAGAAATCCCCTCTTTAGTCTCCTGTATTATGAAGACTTTAAACATATTGGTGAGAACATATACAGATCTAACATATCTTCCAAAAATTACAGTTACCATTTTAAGAGATTATTCTCAGTACCCGGCACAAATAAGAAAGGCCATGTTTAATAGTGATATAGAGAAGTTTCATAAGACATCCTACCAGTTGTTTACAGATGCTTCTAAATCAAACGATGGAAATGCCTACACTGTTTACGATCTTCAACTGAATAAAAATGTTAAATACCGTTTACCTTGTAGGATGAGTATTTTTTCAGCAGAGACAATAGCTATAATAGAAACCCTAAAATATACAAAAAATCTTCGAAATAAAAATATCCTAATAAGCTGTGCAGATTCTCTAAAGTATATGTACTACAACTATAAAAACAACCATTTAATGAATAAGATTATCCGCATTTTAATAGTTAGAAGAGATGGAGATTGATATTAAATTTGCATGGATCAAAGCTCATTGTGTGATTACAAATAATGAAACTGTTGACAGAATGGCTAAAGAACGTTTCAATTGTGAAAACCTTTTAGAATATCCCTGTCCATGGACAGACATAAAAACTTTATTTTACAGACAACAAAGCTGTGGGAAACTGACTATCAAAGAAAAGATAAAGGTATATTTTATAAAAGAATTGTACCAAAGTTACCTTGCCAGCTATGGTTTGCTGGATATCCTAGAGGATTGGTAACTAGCATATGTCGTTTGAGATTTAATCCATTCTTGGTACCTAACCATTTACATAAGCTCAACCCTAAAAGGGACCAATATTGCGAATGTGAAGAAGAAGGAAGCCCACAACATGTTTTATTAGAGTGCTCAATTGTATGGGATTGCAGAAATGAATTCCTAAACACAATACACAACTTTAAAGACGTTGAACAACCCTTTAATTTGGGACTACTTCTACAACTGGAAAGTTGCAAAAAGGTATATTTATTTGCTTACATATACGTTAATTACAACTCAAACTAAAAATATAAAAAAACTAGGCTTTGAGGTGTCATTTATATCTTTCCTTTATATTATATATTGTGAGGTGCTTTGGATGCGGCTCAGCAGGCTGATATAGTATGTCTTGATTTTAGCAAAGCCTTTGACATTTGACAGTATACCTCATGGCATTCTTCCACATAAGCTTTTATGCTACAGATTTTCTGACCATTTTAATGAGCTGCTTGGGTTTATTTTCATGATAAGGCGGCTTTTGTAGAGTGCCGTGGTTTTAAGTCGAATCACTTTTTCATCAGTTCTAGGATGACTCAGGGTTCATTTTTTGGGGCCCGTGATTTTCAACTCTTTTATTAACAATATCGTGCAGTTGCTTGATGTTTCGTGTCTTATTTACGCTGATGACTTAAAGATCTACTAATCTATTGATTCTATAGACGACTGTATTTGTTTGCAAAGAAATCTTGGTCATATTTTCGATTGGTGTTCTTATAATTGTTTAGACCTCAATGTTGATAAGTGCTGTGTTGTTTTTAACAGCCGTCGGACTTTATTTTTGGGCTATCTCTACAAGATACTCTTTTGACAAGAAAACCTGTCTTCAGAGTCCTCGCTGTTCTATTTGATAGGATAACTGGTTTCAATTTGCAAATTGGGAGTTTGCTACCAGCATCACTCTGAATTCTAGGATTTGTAATAAGATGCACCAGGGATTTTGCTGACACACAAGCACTGGAGGTGTTTTTTGATTCTCTAGTTAGAAGCAAACTTGAGTATGAATCAGTATGCATCAACTGTCTGGTCATCTAACTATTAGATGCATGTCTCAAGCCTTGAGAAGGTGCAGCAAAGATTTTTAAAGTACCTCATGTTTAAACAGAGAGACACCTATCCTGAAGTTGGCTATCACGTGGTGTCTTGTTGTCCATCACACGTTCTTGCTTCCTCACTGCCAGGCGCAGCCAGTACATGCTGCTCTTCCTTTGTGAGCTGATAAACACTGTTGTTGACTCTCCTGTGGTTTTCTCTGCTTTATCACTGCATATTTCTGGGTTGAGTAGCCGTGAGGTTGGTTTATTTTAGATGGTTCCACCTCACACTAATGTGCTGCAGTTTTCTCACTTGTATAATATGTATAAGCTATACACTCAATTGGGTATTTATGTGATGGCAAGACGCAACCAATACAATGTGATACTCTAGATATGAAGCACACAGTAGAGTACAAAAATAACTTTTTAATGGAAATAGCATATGGTAACTAAACATATAAGATTATATTGAAAAATGGGTGACGGTCGACTTTACCGCAACTACATTTCAACGTGAGTATAATAGAATATGGCCTAAAAACAGTTGTACATACCTTAATAAAGTTAAACAATGTGGTATATTTCGTTTTTAATAACCTTTCAGTGATAAAAGCAATTAAAACGTTTAGATTTACAATAAAAACGTATATTTTTGTACCAGAGGTTATGACTGTTGTTTTGTTGACATATTTCATGCAGATAGGCGTTGTTGTCAGTTTCGAATCTATTTCCTTATTACAGGGTAGTAGTAGTCTTCTTTTTTCTTTAGGGAAATTTTATGTGGTAACTATGGCACAATGACTTATAAAACTTAAAACGGTTTCAGCTTTTATTTTGACAAGGTGGTGTCTTGTCAGGTCGGCAAGAGTGTGTGTAAAAAGCATTTAAGATCTTTTGTTGCGTTCAAGTGGCAAAACACTCTTGGAATTTAATATTAAATGTGGCAACGCTGTTAAAAAGTGACAGTTTGAAACTTGAAAATAGTGCATTTTTCATAACTTTATATATCATTTATTCTGCTATTTATGGTTTTTTCATAAATTTTTTTGCTGATTATTTATCTACGTTACGTACTCTTTCTTGTGGTGTGCACCGTTTTTCTTGATTCCAGTTGCGGTAAAGTCGACCGTCACCGAAAAATGCATTATTGAATACACTAGTAGAAAAAAATAAGCAGCTTTATCAACTGCATCACATTAAGAATTATTACAGTCATCAGAATTGCATAACAAAAAACTGAATTGAATGAATAATTGAATTAGTCATCTATTGTAACTTCTGTTTGATCCTATAAAATATAAAATTACCAATAAAAATCAGGTAATAATGTTCCAATTGGTTTACTATTTGCCATCTCAGAGGTTGTTAATTAAGTTTGCATAAAAATACAACTAACACTAAAACCTAAATAATTATATATACCTATAGGTATATTTAGTTGATTTAAACAGGCAGGCACAAATAAGACTTAAAGACCTTGAAATTATATGACTCCTTATTGTTATTATTGCAGATCAACTACCTAGGTATTGTTTTTTTTTTAACATAAATGAACACCAAAAAAAATGGCACTTACTTGGATGGTCAGAAGCATCTAATGGTTCAGTTTCTTTGCTAATTGCTTCGACGGAAGCAGAAGGTTCAATATTTACAAACCCATCTCTTGCTAACATACTTAAAACTGTGGTAACATCATCTTTTTCTTGCTTTAACTTTCTCTCTTTCGCATAACTTTGCTCTATAGTATAACCCTTAACTGGGTTCCTCACAATTTCAACCCTCAAGATGCCATCTCTGGGCCAAGTTTCTTTTATATGATCTAGACATGTTATTTGTGTTCTTGAAAATACAACATGTATATACACTAATAGAAAAAATGCTATTAAAGCTTTCAACAAAAATATGAATTCTATAAACCTTCTGGCACATTTGGGAAAAGTCCTAGCATACACTAAAGCAGCTCTAACAAATAAGGTATGAAATAATCTATCTCTAACAGTAAACAAAGGGTTTTGGTTGTTGTTGTTTCTTATCCTATTTTGGTTAAATATCGGGCCATTGCCTATGTGATTGTTTTCTGGGTTGACACCTTCAGGCAACACTTGCACTGGGTCATTTCCTGACATGCTGATTGAACTGAGAGGTTATAAGTACCTTAAGTGAACATCCTGAAAACGATAAGAGGAGAAAGTAGTCAAACCATCATGTAGAAAGTGATCAATGTACTCAAAAAAATTTGAATGCATATTATCAAGTAATTAAAAATTTTGACATGTCGCAGATTGGCAATTCTTTAATATTTTTAATTAGCAGAGATGTGCATAATTAGCTTAAAAAAATTACAAATCATTTGACGTAATAATGGAATTAATATATGTAAAAATTGGATGAAAATATGCGCAATTTTACTCAGTATTGAATGATAAAGGAATAAATATTTATAATACGTACCTTTTCCTAAACATTTAGTAACCTAATCATCTATAGCATTTACTGCTATAATTAAAACTGATCTAAAATATTACTGGAATACATTTATTTGTTTATAAAATTATATTTTCCTTATAGCTTAGATTTGAACACAATCATATGTCAACTTGTCATTATGTATTATGTCAACATTATTATCATTTTTTCATTATTATTATTTGGGATCCAATATAATTGAACTTTATGTCATTCAATGGCAGTTTACTGTTTATCCAGCTTGTCACTTGTCATAAACACCCATTGACTAAGACGAACAAAAACAAAAGACCTTAGTTTTTCATCTATTCAAAATAGAGCGCTTGTGCCATATTGCATTATTATTTTAAATAAATGTGTTTTTTATTGTATTACACTATTTATGCCCAGTTTCACAAAGCTTGATTAAATGTTTAACGTGAGATTAACCTGGTGGGTTAATCACTGCCTCAAAATATCTGGTTGTCATGGTAACAAACCCGAATCATAGTCTGTGATTGGTCGTCTGTAGCATCAACTAACGGCCCCCTAAATATTTAATCGGGCAACAGAATATATTTCCAACTTAACTTACTGGTATTGTATTTATAAAGACTAATTTCATTCATGCATAGAAAAGTTTCTCTGTGTAATTATTTGTTGACAAGTATAACAATTCTCACTAGATATCTAATTATAATCTTAAACAGGGTCAATACGTGATAAGTACAGACAATAAAAGATAACATTTCAACAGATATAAGAAAAACTTTCAATTTTGATGGTTGCTCATCATGATATAATAACTAATAACAAGATATTATGGTAAACATTTGTTAAGCGTGACGTGGTAACTTGGAGAGTTAATGTTAAATACTAGGCTAATTTATCAGTTTTTGTTTCAACTTCTCATACCTACACTTTTTCCTAAATTACTTACATTTTCATCTTATTACATGCCATTTAATAATATTCTTTATAATATTATTGTCAAAAAAATTGTTTCGTGTGGTGGAAATGTCACACAACAGATTATGAGTTAAATAGTGTTTTTTTAATAAATAATGACTAAGAAGTTTTAGGTATAGTTCGATCAACAAAAGTCTTTCTGTAGAGTCCTATGAAAATAAAACATTCGAAAACAACAAGTCTTATATTGATTGATATGAACGTCGCAATAAACACTATTACCATTTGTATTGGCAGCAAAATGACAGAAAACGGTTCTGCACTTTTAGTGAATTTTCGTTAAAAAATTCACTTATGAGGACGTCTCGACTTTTAAATTTTCAAAAAATTTCTTCAATTGAGGGCGAACTAGGCCCCCTAGAACACATATCCGTGGTCAGTTGCAATTTTTATATGCTTGTATATATATATATATATATATATATATATATATATATATATATATATATATATATATATATATATATATATATATATATATATATATATATATATATATATATTGTGGCGGTGGTTCCGACCGCAGTGTTTCCGTCAACACTACTCTATGTTTCTGCATAAATACTCTTGACAGTCAAACGTTAGGTTACGTTATGCGACAGCCAGCTGTCCAGAACTACAGCAACTATAAGAGACACCAGGCGATCTCTCTCTCCTCCTCGCTACCAACCGCTACAGTGAACACACGTCCTCCACGCTCGGTCAGTTATCTGTTAAGTACTCATGTACTATTGTAATTGTTTTATAGTCAAATGTGTCATATAGTTTATTCAGTTAATAAAATAATAAAGTATATTAAATGGTTACGTATGGATTTAATATCAACAAGTGTAATTAACATCCATATTGGTGACCCCGTGCCGCAAGTCGAAGATGCCGAGCCTGATGTTCCAGCCGACGTCGCCTAACTTCCACGCACGTGCTCATGCCTACAGAAAACGAATATCTAAACAGGTCAGTCCTTTCTAATTAAAAAATTATCTGATTTTTTTCACAATGGCCGAAGATTCTTCAAGCAGCAATATCATGGCAAGGGTTGCAATAAAATTACCTCCTATATGGAGACGTAACGTGAAAATCTGGCAAATGCAGGTTGACGCCCAGTTCGATATATCGCAAATCAGTTCTGAAAAGACAAAACTCAGTCATGTACTCGCTATACTCGATCCTGATGTCGCAGAGTCAATTTCAGATTTTTTAACCGAACCGTTATCATCAACCCCCCATTCAGATCTAATGAAACGTCTTTTATTAGAATTTGAAGAGCCCGAAAGTCGCAAAATAAATAAACTTTTAACAGATTTAGAATTAGGCGACAGAAAACCATCGCAACTTTTACTCGAAATGAAGTTTTTAGCCGGTAGTCAGATTAAAGAGGATTACCTTAAAACTTTATTTCTACAACGTTTACCAGTCAACGTTCGTTCAATTTTAGCTTTGAGCAACGATTCTCTAGAAAATTTGTCGGTTACAGCAGACAAAATCGTGGAATTTTCCGGAGATAAATACAACGTGGCTGGAATTCAGTCACGCGAGCCCGACAACCTAGCCAAGTAGAAGCGCAATTAGAGAAGCTAACAGCATCAGTCAACGAATTGCGAACGCGTTCCCGATCTACCTCCCGAGAAAGACCCAAGCTTTCTCGAAATTCCATAAACACAAATTTCTCAACCTCCACGTGTTGGTATCATGAACGATTTGGCAACAAGGCCAAACGTTGCATCCAACTTTGCAATTTTAAAGCAAAACGTGTGTCGGAAAACTAATAAGGCACTACCTCCACGCGGCAGGAGACGAGCGCCACCTAACACGCCGCCTTTTTATTTTTGATAGACGCTCCAATATGAAATTTCTAATCGACTCTGGAGCGGATATTTCAGTTATTCCCCCCACTCACGACCAACGGAAATTTCAATCGAAACGTACCTTGTATGCTGCAAACGGGACCCCTATTCATACCTATGGCGAACAACTATTAGATTTGGATCTAGGTTTACGCCGTAGGTTCTGCTGGCCCTTCACACTTGCCGATATCAAGCAACCCATTATAGGCGCTGATTTTCTAGCAGAGTTTGCTTTACTTGTGGATATGAAACATAGACGTTTAATCGATACAAAGACAAACCTCTCTAAGACCGGTGCTAACCCACCACCAGGATTTAATTCTAAAATTCATCTCGTAGACCCGACACACCAGTACTTCAAATTGCTACAACAATTTCCTGACCTTTTTAAGGAAACTTCTTCTAGCAACCTTCCAGAGATTGAGTTCTTCCATACTATAAGTACGGAAGGACCACCTGTCACTGCAAAAGGTAGAAGATTGCCCCCGGAAAAGCTAGCTCAAACAAAGCTAGAATTCCAGCACATGATAAACTTGGGAATTTGTAGACCCTCCAAAAGTCCATGGTCAAGCCCCCCTCCTTATGATGCAAAAAAATAATGGCTCATGGAGACCATGTGGAGATTACCGAGCACTAAACGCTAAAACAATCCCAGACAAATATCCCATTCCAAATTTGCAGGATTTTAATGCCCAGTTAGAAGGCAAACGTATTTTTTCAAAATTAGATATCATTCGCGCTTTCCATCACATCCCAGTAGCACCTCAAGATATTCCCAAAACTGCAGTCATAACTCCATTTGGGTTATTCGCATTTGTTAAAACCCCATTTCGCCTTCGTAATTCAGCACAAACATTTCAAAGATATTTACATTCAATTTTAAGACATTTTGACTTCGCCTACTCCTATCTTGACGATATTCTCGTTGCATCAGCCTCTGAAAAAGAACATCAAGAGCATCTAGCAAAACTTTTTCAGACACTTCAAGACAACGGCATCCGTATCAATTCATCTGAATGTGAATTCGGAGTGGCCGAAATTTCATTTTTAGGTTTTCGTGTAAATAAATCTGGATTATTTCCACTTCCTGAACGCATCAAAGCTATTACCGACCTACCTCTTCCCGATACCATTGAAAAACTCAGAAGATTTCTAGGTCTCATAAATTTCTACCGTCGTTCTCTTCCACGTGCTGCGGAAATTCAGCAACCACTATTCGACCTCTGCCAGAATCCCAAAAAACGCGACAAACGTAAAATCGAGTGGACTCCTCAGACTCGAGAAGCATTCGAACGTTTGAAAGACGCACTAAAAAACGTTACACTAATAGCTCATCCGTCTTCTTCGCTACCACTGATTCTCCATGTCGATGCTTCTGATTATGCCGTAGGTGCTTCCCTCCAACAACTACGTGATCAAACACTAGAACCCCTAGGTTTCTACTCTAAAAAGCTTACTTCAGCCCAAAAATCTTACAGCACCTACGATCGCGAACTTATAGCCGCTTATCAGGCAGTTAAATACTTTAGATATACCCTAGATGGTCGCCATTTCACCATTTATACGGACCACAAACCTTTGACATACGCTTTTGAACAACGCGTCGATAAAGCATCTCCTAGGCAACTACGACATTTAGACTTCCTAGGTCAATTTACCACAGACATTCGCTACATACCAGGTCCTACAAACATTCCCGCAGACTATTGTTCTCGCATTGAAACAATTTCACTTTCTTCCACTGTGTCACTCCAAGAAATTGCGCAAGCTCAGTCATCTTTTGAGGAACTCAAACACCTTCTGCAGTCTAAATCTTCCTCATACAAATTTCAAAACATCCCTCTTGACAACGGATTAAATCTTATTTGCGATTCTTCTTCAAAGACACTTCGCCCATTCATTCCGCTCAAATTTCGCCGAAAGATTTTCGATTCTATCCACAATTTATCTCACCCAGGCATATCAGCTTCAGTCGATCTGGTCCAAATTGAAACGCGATGTATCTCTTTGGTCTAAAACTTGCATTCCCTGCCAGAAAGTCAAGATATGGAGACACACTTCCAGTGCCATTGGACAATACACCCCAGCCATGAGAAGATTCTCGCATATAAATGTTGACATTGTGGGACCATTACCACCATCACAAGGTCAACGCTATCTGTTAACAATAATAGACAGATTTTCTCGATGGCCCGAAGCAATTCCATTGTCAGATATTACAGCAGAAACAGTAGCGAACACTATTTTATCATGCTGGATCTCTCGTTTCGGTGTTCCGCAATACATCACCACAGACAGATTGCCACCTTTTCACACACCTCACTAAAACACTAGGTGCAGACCACATCAAGACCACATCTTACCAGCCAGCAGCAAATGGTGTAACCGAGAGATGGCATAGAGTTCTGAAACAGGCCTTGAAAGCTCATATGGACGAAAACTGGGTCGCTAAATTGCCAATTGTGTTACTAGGACTCAGATCGTACATAATTCCAGAATATCGCTCAACACCCGCTGAAATAGTCTACGGAGAATCAATCAAACTTCCCACCGATTTTTTCAACAGTACACAAGCTCATGATGTTCCACCACTTATATCTCAGCTGAAAGAAGACATAAGGAAACTTCGACCAGTACCTTTTAAACATCATACTGCAAAAAAGGTATTTGTCCATCCTAAGCTTATGGAAGCTTCTTTTGTTTTTGTTCGCTTTGATATTCCGCGAAAAACCCTCGAACTAGTTTATGACGGCCCCTTTGAAGTGTTATCCCGAACTGACAAAGTCTTCAAAATCAAGAAATCACACGGAGAAGAGACAATTTCTGTTGACCATCTTAAACCCGCATTCATTCTTTGTGATAACGAACAGACAACTTTCCAGCCTCAGAGACATCCTAATGAAACTGAAAGTGACAGTGAAAGTCCAAAACCTAGTGAAACTGAAAGTGACAGTGAAAGTCCAACACCTAGTGAAACTGAAAGTGACAGTGAAGTTCCCGTTCCCGTTCAAACTACACGCCATGGACGTAGAGTTCGATTTCCACAAAGATACTTGAACTAATAGCGTTGCCACTGAGAGGGGAGTATGTGGCGGTGGTTCCGACCGCAGTGTTTCCGTCAACACTACTCTATGTTTCTGCATAAATACTCTTGACAGTTAAACGTTACGTTACGTTATGCGACAGCCAGCTATCAAGAACTACGGCAACTATAAGAGACACCAGGCGATCTCTCTATCTCCTCCTCGCTACCAACCGCTACAGTGAACACACGTCCTCCACGCTCGGTCAGTTATTTGTTATGTACTCATGTACTATTGTAATTGTTTTATAGTTAAATGTATCATATAGTTTATTCAATTAGTGAAATAATAAAGTATATTAAATGTTTACGTATGGATTTACTATCAACAAGTGCAATTAACATCCATATATATATATATATATATATATATATATATATATATATATATATATATATATATATATATATATATATATATATATATACATATACATATACAGTGTGAAATACACTTATGGAATAAAATTCATTATTCAGCAAAAAATAGTTTTTGTGGAAAACGCTGAGACACGTGAAGTTTAATTTGTCGCACATTATCTTATAATCATGTTTGAAAAAATTAAAGACCCACCATTTTACCCCCACAACTGTATCCATTTTTTTTAAATAGCAACCATACATTTTTTCATCACAATTCGATGTTTTTCTCAATGCGGAGATACCCCATATGTATGGTCTAATACTACAGTTTTCAATATAGGGTGGAAATTTGATACCGGAATATTAAAACTAAACAGTTTACCCTGAAATTCAAATTTCGAGAATAAACTTAATAAAAACTTCCCTTTTTTATAATAAATGTTCAAAATATTCTCCATTTACTTGCACACAACGAAATAATCTGCTCTGGAATTCTTCACTGACTCTTATCTTAAATTTCTTATCTTGTCTTTGATCTAAAACGTATTTGGTATCATTAATCGTTCCTAATTAACCAGCAATTTCTGCAGTGTAAAATTTAACAGTTCTATTTTATTTTGTGGTATATTACGTTGTGTCTTCTGATAAATTAGTCGTAATTTTGTTCCGATAATTTCAATTAATTTTTGGTCTAATAAGTGCTAAAACTCTACGAACAGAAATATTAATGATGATTGGGTATGGTGATATGTTGAGAGCACAGGCACAAGTTGTTAATCTATTTAATGAAAAACAACGTGTACGTTCATATTAAAATTGTATTATATATGAAACAACCTGAAAAGTTATCACTGAGAAAGTAGTTATTAAGGAAGCACAAATGAGTAACTTAGGAAAAGGAATTGTATGAAATCGTGAGGTTAATACTTTTACGTGAACTACCTGAATCTGAGACATTGCTTACATGTTATCTCTTCTCTGCGACACTGTTAGCGTATTGAAATAACATATGGTATGTAGATTTATATGAAACACAAACTGTGAGATGAGCCTGAGTCATCGCAAGAACCTATTTGATGTTTTTGTTATATACTTACACATGCTTTTTCAATTATTTTCTTGGAATTGGTGACATGGAGATCTGTGAAGTCTATAATAGTTATCTCTGGATTCTGGATTAGTCTTTGTCTTATTATAATAAAGACGGTAACAATCATTTGTCTATAGAGCGGCGTCCTGAGTACATATACCTAGATAAATAATTTGTTACGAAAAGTAACATGAAAAGTCAGGTTGTGGATTGTTTTTTATTGATGAATACGGCAATGTCGATAAAAGGTGTGGAAAAGTTACCAGAAATGAGTCGCCCCATCCTTCAAGATGTCTTTACAACTGTAATAAACCTAACTTTAACTGTGGAAAGTTTCAGAATAATTACCGACAAACCAGTGGTAAGTTAACTTTTGTAGGAAATTTACATGAATTGGTCAGTTTGTCTTGATGCAAGGGCTCTTATTAGTGAATTTTCTTTAAAAAAATTCAATAATGAGGGGATCTCTTGAATTTTGAAAAAATTTCTTCAAATGGGCGCTAATTAGGCCCCCCAGACCACATATCCGGGGTCAGTTTCAATTTTTATATGTATATAATATATATATATATATATATATATATATATATATATATATATATATATATATATATATATATATATATATATATATATATATATATATGTAAGTATGTATGTATCACACCGATAACTCAAAAAATGATAATGGGCCGATTTTGATTAAATTTGGTGAATATACCTTCCTTTTGCAAATATCTTGGATAAGTTCGTTAGCCAGGAAAATCGGCCCAGGTTTTCCCGGAAAATGTTGAGTTTCCTTTCGAAAAAAAAATCTCCGGAATTAACAAAGTAAGAGCAACCAAATGGAACTTGGATTTATATCCTTATAGGTAAGCTACCTACCAAAATTTAGCTCTGAAGGTCAAAAGATAAAAAAGTTATAGGCATTTAAAAAATTGGGTTTTCCTCAAAACGTCAAAGTTGCGATTTAAAACGACAAAATTGGCAACATTTAGGCAAAGAACTTGAATTTAATACGGGCTATGGAAATAAAATGTCTCAAGAAGAATGTTTTACAAACCCCGATGTCTTAGTTTCAACCGTCATTGTCCTTCATTTTACTAAAATATTTCCAGAAGATTCATTTCAAATAGACCCTTTCTCCGATGCTTGGCAGTAGCTGTATAGAGTTTATCGTTTAATGGTATATAATTGTTGTCGAATTTTCGTAAAAAATCAATAAAGCTCAATATATCCGTTATTATACAAGATATGAAAAAAATTGTATATATTAATTATAGGGAGTCCTGAGCTACATCTTAAAAATTATTTCAACAATCACAGGATGACCCATAAGTCGTTGGTTATACAAATTTTCTTTTTTTTTTATGAAACATGCCTTATGTTATTGCATTTTTGCATTTTCCATCGTTCCATGCATGTTTCTAAGAAAAGAAATTCTGGACGCAGCAAGTACATTATGGTAGCGAATTTTTATCAAATGCTTCATATTTGAATAGCTCAATTTGCTATTAACCTATAAGGTTGACCAAGAAACGAGTTTTTTGGGAACACTTAAAGTTTACTTTCGGAATCTTTTTTTTACATTTTCAAAAAATAAAGTTATCTTGATGAAACATGGCACATTGTTTTTACTATATATTTTATACTGGTAACCAAATTTGATGCCTGCTCTCTTAAAAAAAACACACATATTTGCTATTAAAAACATTATTATGAAAACTCACTACCATAACGCACTTGCTGCGTCCAGACTTTTTTATTAATATCGTGATTGCTGTCACATTAAAAACGAGAAACTTAACATATATGTTTGTATTTTGTTTTGTTTTTTAGCGAATTTTACAGTGTGGCCCATTCTAAACTACGCGTCAATTGAAGTGGAACACCTTAAATTTTGGATGATATTTGATCGTTTTTAGCTCAAAAACAAGTTCACCGAATCTGCTCTAATTTTCACAGGTTGGCAGATGTTTCTTGGGGCTCCTGATTGGTAGACAATAAGAAAATTTGCAACCACGTGATATAAGATACAGGGTGGAATACAAGTAGATGTTTTTTCAGCAACATTTCAAACGATGTCCATTAGTCTACGAGGAGAGTTATATATATTTGTGGTATGCAATTTAGAAGTATACCTTGATAACTCGGGACGTTTTCGAGATTTTATTAATATCACAGCTCACTACGTTTTTATAATCAATTTTGTATTTTAGGTGAAATCCAGCCTAAGTAGAACTGAAAATGAACGCCATTGGCCGATGACGCTGATTATGTTTGCTTTTGGTATTCAGTGCTGAAGAATATCTCTTATACCTCGAGTCCTTTTTTTTAGATTTTGTTGATATCGCGTTCCACTACCATTCCACTGTCATTAATTTTGTTCTTCAGGTCAAATTTGACTCTTAACCACATTGTTCTTTCGCAAAACGTGCATTTCATTAGTCAAGGAGTTGGGTTCGGTGAATTTTTGGTTTGCAATTCAGAAGAACACCTTAATACCTCAGGACGTTTCCGAGATTTCGTTGATATCGCATTGTACTACGCTGCTGTCAGCAAATTTGTCTCCTAACTTTCTCGCAAAACGCGCATCATAATAGTTATACGGATTTGGGTTAGGTGAATTCTCTAGAGCAGATACGGTAAACTTGTATTTGAGCTACAAACGATCAAATAGTATGCAAAATTTAAGTCGTTCCACTTCAATTGAGGCGTAGTTTAGATGGAAACACCACTGTAACTTTTATTTATAATTATATTTTGATGAACACAAGCGCAAAAGATATAAGATGAGAAACTCTACAAATGCTGTGAAAATTGTTCTGTATGTCACCTGACCAAGGCCTACTAATGCAGTCTCATATGAAAATAGTTTTAGTAGGCCGTGAATGGCATAGGTAACAATTTTCACAGGATCTATAGACTTCTTCATTTTATATCTTTTCAGCTCTCGTTAAAAAAATGACGTTATAAAAACAAAAGTACAGGGGAGTTTTAATATTAGAAGGGTCAGTACAGGGGAGTTTTAATATTAGAAGGGTCACACAAAAAACCTCTCTGAAATGGTTAATAATTCTTCTCGTTTTATTGTATTTGGTATATATATATATATATATATATATATATATATATATATATATATATATATATATATATATATATATATATATATATTGAAGGATGCCGAATGCAGTGGCGTACTTATTTTATTCTTAAAAACGGCCCGTTACCCTTTTCCCATTTTTTGACATAGAAAAACTTCATTAGTAGGCCTTGGTCAGGTGACATAGAGAACAATTTTCGCAGTATTTATATACTTTTTCCTCTTATATGTTTTGATTTTTTGTTCATCAAAATAGAATTAATAATACAAAATTTAAAGGGGGTATTTCCATCTTAAATGGGTCATACTGTATGTATATATATATATATATATATATATATATATATATATATATATATATATATATATATATATATATATATATATGTTTATAATATTATATGTGAGTTGCACATGACGAACTTAACCATATGTAATAGTGACAACACAGCAGGTAAATGTTATTATTATTATATAATCAAATGTAACACACAACAAGGTAAATGACAAAAGAAAGACAAACAAAATCTGTGCAAATATAACATTAAAACATAATAGTATACCATTATACACATTATACTGTCGATCTTCCAGTCTTACAGGGAACGAAATAAACTCATATAAGTGCAGTGTAAAATGCACCATTTTAATACTTTTAAATATGTTTGTAATTTTACAATATATATATATATATATATATATATATATATATATATATATATATATATATATATATATATATATATATATATATATATATATATATATATATCAACCTCACCTTAGCTTCTTTCGGACATGACACCCGCCAGTGTTTGACTCCAGTTAGTTGCCTTTAACGACATGCCGGTGTTACTTGCGCCTATTTTATTTCATACCCAAACCTACAGGGGACTGCCTGTATATACATTGTAGTTGCTATTTCTATTTCACGGAGTAAATTTTTATGATTTAAATACGCCATACTTTGGTAGCAAATGTATACTAGTCAACTTAGAATACCGAACTTTGTAACATTCTTTACATCTCATGCACATGTAGAATTTCATGTTTTTAGAAAAAACTATATAGCTGGCCTCATTGGCTAGCTCTTTATATTTGTAGACGTGATTTTCACTTCAAATTTAACTATTAACTCCAATTTAATGTATCATTACAGGAGGCTCAACTAGTTGGGTTACTATCTCAACATTGGGTAGATCCTCGACTTGGGTCCAACATCAGGACAAGAAAAAAGGCAGTGGCTGGACAGATATGGAAACCTAAATTGACAAATGTAAACGGAGATAGTTCCGTGGATTTCCGGGATGACACAATGTTCTGGAGAGGATACGGAGATGAGGGCAATATATTATTAAGCGAAAAAGTTCAAATAAGCAAAATGTGTACGAACTATTTTCAAAATTTTCCATTTGACAAACACATTTGCGAGTTTAAATTTGGATCATGTAAGTATAGAGATGTGTTTTTTATTATATTAGGAAAAAATATAATATAATTTCTATATTATACATAGTGGTTTTCTTTACAACGTGTAAAATATATAATGATGTAATACTGAAAATAATTGATAGTTTATTACATAAAAATGAATTATAATGCTTACAATTATTGAAATGCAGCAAGAAATTGTTAAATCTTTTCTACAGTAATTTTTCCAAATTGTACCCCTAGATGGCGTATTCTGATTTCAAAATAGACAAAAATCAATAATGAAAGTTAGTCACAGAGAACGGTTTTGGACCATCCTATTAAATCTCTAAAAATTATTTGTTTTACATTTTCGCCTATCTCTTAAAATAACGGGCGGGGGGAGGATCGTTGACTCGTAGTGCAGAAAAAGTTCGATAACTCCTGAACACGTTAATAGATTTTATCAAACTTAATGTTGTTTTAAAGACATTTGATAGATGAATTATAGTCTTTCATAATACTTGCGTTATTGTTAAAGCCTGAACCGCGAGGTAGCGCTTTTTGGTCGCTTTAATAGTTTGCTCCATTAGCCATGAAAAGTTAAATGGAAAGCTGACCTTTCATTTTACTAGTCTTATTACTCCTAAAATAATTTATAAAGTGCCGTAAACCGTATCATTTTTCAAACTTAAGTTATGACCAAAAACAATGGTAAAAAATATTTATTTTATTTGAAAGGAAAATTCAACAATGTTTTGCAACATCCAGTATTAATCGACCTGAAACTAATAAACGTTTAAAAAAATATTGCCATCATAAGGTAATTAATAAGGAGTAAACAAGTTAATAAGCCAACTTGAAACGAGTAAACCGTGAAAACCAAAATCACGACAATTGACAATTACCTGTCATTAGTTCTTGCCTTTAGTAAACCATTCGTTATTTTGAACTGGAATATTTTGCTTTTGGTGTTAAAAACAGTTTAAACAATTTAGAAGTTGTCTTATTTGAAAATGCAGTTATTGCACGGCGGGAGTACGCTGTACCATAGAGAACCTCAGAGGTTTTACGGTTTTTTTGCGTTTAGCAAGACGTTTGAGAGTAACTGGCCAAGTATAACCGATACAAGCTCAAAACGGGATTCGCCGAACTCGAAATAAAGACAATACTATTAATGTGCTTCCTTACATTGAAGCTTACCCTAGACGCAGCATTAAAGTTATAAAAATAAATCTGATAGTTCCTCGATCGGTTGTTTATAAGTTGAAATAAGAATTATTAAATGCCATTTTACAATTCTCTTACGTAAGTTAGAAAATATAACAGACTAAAATATAATTACTATTTCCAGCATTGATTATTAGTATGGTAAGTGTAGGCAATAGCGCCACCCTAAGTTTTAGACAAAATTCTCTTCCTTCTCTTCTCTTGTCAGCCATACATATTCGTCGTGCAAACAAAGCATAAATGCATGTCAGATACTCTATCCTCTTTGCAGGCCTTAGAATACCAACTTCCTAAATTTTTACCTGGATGGGTAACTGGAGATCGACAACACTTCTAGTCAATTGGTTTTACATTCTTTGTATACTGTGAATTAGACTTCTTATTTTGTGATCTGCCCTTTCTGTTTGGCACCAGTGATTTCTCATTTGGAACATTTTTCAAAATATCGTTGGTAACCACTTGCGCTCTACTAATGGTGTTGCTGTGCGATTGGTTGGAGCTTTCTACCCCTATCCGGTGTACCAGGCATTTCTGAAATAGCAACGTTTAATTTCTCTTTGGGCTTATCTTAGTCTGTGTTTTCTATTACTCAAGCTCACAGACATTTCCACGTCCCTGTCACTAGAATTATTGCCGACACTGTTTTGTTTTGTTTCCAAAAGTTTACGTTTCATAGCTAACTTTGATGAGCCAGGTTGAGGCGATGGAGTTTTGTCTCGATTTATCTGAACTCTTCAGCATTCGAATCTTCCTGGGGATTTCGTCTTAATGGTGATGGTCTTAACTGATTCCTTATTTCTAAGGTATTGAAAATATATTCTCTTTCTGTAACGTTGCGTGGCGCAAAAGCTTCAATTGGTATTTTTTCTGCATTGAACTGATAATGCTTCATGCAGATAATTTTAAAACTCGCCACCTCAATAGTATTCAAACGAACAGAATACAGCTTTGTCCATAGGTTGTAGTTGAGGCGTTATATTACTTGACAAGCAATATAACGTTATGCCCAACTCATCCGCATGTTTCATTATTTTGCCTTAAAATAAACCAAAATGATGAAAACAAATTCGTTGCCGAAATACGTATCTAGCACATAACTCTTTGTTATTATTTTGTGGTTGTTTGCGCGATCTTGCTTTTGTTTCAGTTTCCAACCACAATATCCAACCTCGTTCTTTTCCCCCTTAAAATGGCGAAAGGGGGAATGGAAGACATTATTAAATTGTCACATGGAACGACTGTGACATTTTCTGCATGCTCTGTAGCGTGCAGGTGTCCGCTTTTGTTGCCTTTTTGCCGACGACACCTTGCTGGTGACGTAAACCAAGGCGGCACTCTTTTCATTCATATGGTAGATAAACTGTGGCTTATCAAGTGGTCCGTTGTAACGAATTTGTCTCACTGTTTAACTCCCTTTAATCTATCACTATTAGTGAATTTTTTTTCTTTCGGACCAGCAAAGCTGGGCTTTAATATGGGGAACTAGTTTCTTTGACTATTCCAGTTTCTTTTTATTCCCTGACTGTTTATTTTATTATCTCTCTTTATCGCTATACCAATGCGGTTTGCCACATACGGGCATACTTCCTGGCAGTTGGGGATTTCCAATTCCAATTTAACCGGTGCACCCCAATTCCTTGATGTTTGTCGCCACTTAGTCACGGTGTTCATCAGATCGTTGATTTAATCAGCTGTAGCAGAACTAGCAGTCTCCAAAAACTTCACATTGCTGTCCACAGTCTTATCTCCCATCAAATTTATTTAAAAATTTTTGCGAATTTCTAATAACAAGTCCATATTTAAACTTTTCATCTAATTGGGCCCCTGTATATAAGTTGTCTAACACATTTACTACAATGATGAAACCTTTTAGATCGATTCCCAGTAGAAGAGGTCTCAATAAAATGGAAAAATGATATTGGAATTCAATTAAAAATTTCAACAGACTTGGGAGAATTCTTGTTAACCAACATAACAGCATTTACTGAAATGGACATTAGGCCATCAGGTAATATTCCTATCTTATTAAGAAGCTAAAGTCAGACAGTGTTGCACCTAAATCATAAAATGAAAAAAAAAGTCTGGACGCAGCAAGTGTGTTATGGCAGTGAATTTTCATAAATATGTCTTCTTTTTGCTGAAATGCATCAAACTTGGTAGAGTATAGCCTTTATGTAGAAACAATGCAATTTAATCAAAACAACTTTATTGTTTGAAAAAGTACACAAATTTTCCGAACATAAACTTAAAATGCTCCCGAGAAAACTAGTCAGATTTTCCCGGCCAAAGAACCTCTAAGCTATTTAAACACGTGCCAAAATATAATTCTCCATAAGAGGCGTTTTGACACTAATTTAGATTCAAGTTATTTGCCTAAATGTTGCCGATTTTGACGTTTTAAGTCGCAACTTTGACGTTTTGCGGAAAACCCCAATTTATTTTTCTTTAAATGCCTATAACTTTTTTGTCTTTTGACCTACATAGCTAAATTTTGGTAGGTAACTTACCTATAAGGATGTACCAAATTTCGTTGCCCATACTTTGTTAATTTCGGAGATTTAAATTTTTTTCTAAAGAAAACACAACATTTTCCAGGAAAACCTGGGCAGATTTTCCTGGCTAACGAACTTAACCAAGCCAATTGCAAAAGGAATTTATTCACAAAATTTAATCAAAATCGGCCCATTATTTTTTGAGTTATCGGTGTGATATATATATATATTTATATATATATATATATATATATATATATATATATATATATATATATATATATATATATATATATATATATATATATATATATATATATATATATATATATATATATATATATATATATATATATATATATATATATATATATATATATATATATATATATATATATATATATATAAACATATAAAAATTGAAGCTGACCCAGGATATATGTTCTGGGGGGTCTAATTAGCGCTCATTTGAAGAATTTTTTTTTAAATTCAAAAGTCGGGATCTCCTCATTAGTGAATTTTTTTAAAGAAAATTCACTAATAATGCAATAATATAAGGGGTGTTCGTTGCAAAAAAACAAAATTTGTATCAGCACCCTGTGATTGTCAAAGTAAATTTATAAGATGCAGCTCTTGACACCATATAATGTTTTCTCTGTATAATAACTGATATATTGAGCTTTGCCGTAGAAATGCGTCACCCTGTATATATGTAAACCGCAGGCCTGTTTCGCTCTCATTAGAGCTCATCAGTACGGTATACGAATTACAGCGAGAACACACTTATAGAGTAATACTGGCTATGGTGGCCAGCCTCCTAGAACATTGTGAGATCTACAACAGAGTCTCCATCTCGGTGCTGAACCAGGTAGTATGTTGTCACGACAGCTCAAAATAACACAAAATGTTATAAAATAGAGACTGTGTACAATCAACTCACAATTTTGTAAATTGCCAACCCTGACCCATTTCTTTCCTAATATAAGGACAATGTATGTAAGGCTAGATGTATTCTCACCATAATTGGAATCACAGACCGGTTTCGCTCTAATTATAGCTCATCAGTACGGTATACTAACTATTAGCAAGAACACACCTATCAAATAATACGGCCAAGGTAGTCAGCTCCTAGAACATTGTGATATGTACAACAGCGTCTCCATCTCGGTGCGGCCTCTGTCGTACATCTCACAATGTTCTAATGAGGCTATCTACCATAGCCGTATTAATTTATAGGTGTGCTCTCGCTGTAATTAGTATACCGTACTGATAAGCTCTAATAACCAAATTTTGGTATATAAGATACTTTTTTAATGTAAAAATCTACGAGATAAATCTTAAAATGAAGGTCTGATTTTGTAGACCTGCCGCTCTCATCCACAATCAACTGTTAGTTGCTTTAATAATTGAAGAATGAGGGAATATTCCCGGTAGATTATTGAAAAACTAATATTATCCAGCATTCCAAGGAGATTGAATGCAGTAATAAGACATAGAGGAGTATATACACGGTAACATCGCTTTAAAGTTATTAAATTCTACCGTTTTAGACTTCTATTTGGCTTCATGTTTTTCCGCGTGAATAGCAAAAAATGATTTAAAATAGACTATGTTTCACTAAACTCTTTTGTAATCTATTGCAAAAACGTAATCTTTAGGTTTTCATGTTAAATTATAATATTTTAATTGGTGTTTCTACTTGCACAAATATCTCTGTAGGCCCTATTCTTCCTGTCGACATCGGCTCTGTTCCAACAAATGTGTTCAGTGATCTTTTTCTGGGTTGGCTTCACATTTACATGGTCTTTACACCATTCGTCTTGTACTTCTCCCATAATTTCTTTTCTAAATGTTTATGGCTGAGTAACTGGATCGTCACTTCCTTTCTTCACTGGAATGGCACTTTCAGGGAAGACGATGATATTTTCCTCTATTGTGATTTTCCGCACTACCATTTTACTGCCAGGCAGCATTACTATTTCTTCACCGTCGATAGTCAGGATGTTAGTGCCAAGATCAAGTTTAGCACACTGACCTTGGAATATGTCCAAGCCAATTATAATCGGGTCTGATATTATGACTAGTGCTCTTTGCTTGCCTTCCATGTCCCAATTTGCAGCTCGACGTCAGTTTTGCTAAATACCTGGATCCGATCACCACTGGCTGCATTTACTCTATACACTCTGTCTGGCTCTCTACTCGTCATCTTGGTACCATGTCGCGGCGAATACTCGTCCTAGGTGCGCCAGTGTCGACGACCATCTGGGTTTTATTGCCGCCTACGTATTCATGTACGAGAGCGGTACCAGAATCGTTAGCTCCACTTTCTCCCATGCGCGTGATCTTAGAGCCGAACATTCGCCTCGTATATGTCCCACCATGCCGCAGTTCCAGCAGCGCAACGCATTTGCACGGTGAGCTCTTATTGGGTATCCATGAGACGTATGCCTGATTTGTTCTGCTATTTGCTCCAGTAGCTGCATGACCTTGCATGAATCTGTTTTATTTTCTTCTTGGACTTGTAGACTGTGAACTTTCACCTCACTTTCTGACGCTTGCTTTACCGCTTCAAAATCCAAGAAATGTGTCAAAGCATCGTTCAAGTTTTTGTGTCTCGCCATCATCAGCGCCTGTTGGGTGTCGGTATCTCTGATGCCGTCAATGAATGTTTGCAGCGACAACTGGCTTAAAAACTCCATCGGAGCTCTGGGCAGGCTATTCGTGTCAGTCTGACAACGTCGGGGTGGAGATGTTGGAGACTTTCGCCCGATTTCTGATAACGATTTTTCAACTCGATTCGATACAGCTGTTGTAAGTGCTGGTCGCCAAATCTTATCTCTAATTAATAACTAATGCTGTCAAAACTCAACCATCCTTCCTTGGGAATACCTTGAAACACATCTAGGGCATCTCATCTGCCAGCTACAATTAACGAGGTCGCTTTCTCTCTGTCGCCCCAACCATTTGCTATAGCAGCGCCTTCGAACTGACGTAGATAAATACTCCATGGGACTGAGCCATCAAATGTGGGTACCTTAACTCTTACCACGTGGCCATCTTCGAGTCTGATATTTCCCTTGACTAGGGTATCATACTTATTTTCTAGTGATGGCAATTTCTCCTGTACCTCTGCTTGTACCTCTTGCACACTTGTCAGCTTGTCATGTACATCGTCGCTGATACCCCGTACTCGACTTTCTACTTGCTGAAAGGTGTCGTCTTGTACCTGCTTTATTAGATCGTCTACACATGAAGTAATATTCTCAACTCTGCTGGGCTTGTTCTTACAGAATTTTCTTTGTCTCTCTTCATCTCTTTTTCTGAGTTTTTATCTCTTTTTCTCATTTTTTCCTTTCTCTATTCATCTCATTTTCTCATTTCTTCGTTTGCTTCTTCATCTCTTTTTCTGTATTCTTCATCTTGTCTTCCCATTTCTTCTTTTGCTTCTTCATCTCTCTTTCTAGCTTCTTCTCGTGCTAATTTAGTTTCTTCGTCCATTTTTTAAATCATTTCCAATAGCTGGATGTCCTTGTTGGCTGTTGCGCTACGTGTCTTAGGCATAGGCGTACTTAAAGCTGGTACACAGTTTATTCTGTTTCAAAAACACAGCCAGTTTTGAATTACTGCTGACACTGATTTTCCAGAGATTCTAGAAATTTTCACGTTGTTCAACAAATATTCTGGAAAATATTTCCACTAGCAGCTTGAAAATCCCGCTTCTGACACCAGTTGTTACGTTCTTCGGGGTTCTGGATTTATTGACTAACAAAACATTGCTTTTCAAACTACTAATTTATTATAACCAACTATTTTCCTACCACAAACACATCAACTAAAATATTTCTCTTCATTACTAAATGTCTATAGTTTATTCTCGCCTCTACCAATTGACACTACACTGATTCGCTTAAAATTCTATGATCACTTATTCTGCACCAACACTAACTCAATACTGAACTAACTCACCCTATGTGCTGCTCGTCCATTTATAGTGTACATTGACATTCTACACCTTCTACACTGGTCCCTTCTAGAAATATAATTCCAGACTGTTCGCTGTTACCAACACACTTTACCACCGGCCTCTGATCATAGAAGTAACAAAGTTGATAAACTTAGTTCTCATAGACTGATGTGACAATATAAAGCGCCAGAATTAAATGACATACGAAATTGTGCAAAAGTGTCCACGTTTCTCAAACAAAGCGAATTTGACACTATGTATATTGTCAAGTCGGTAAACTGTATGAATTAGTTAGTGTTGGGCATAATCGATATATTTCCGTAATCGAAATATTCAACCAGAATGATCGAATGATATCTCGAGATATCGATTATGAACGATTTGCATGAAATTTGTGTAACGAGTCACGAAAACGACCGAAGAAGAAACTAAGGAGCATGATTGAGTAGTTCCCAGTTACCAAGATTTCAATTTACCAAAGAAATGACTGGCGCGCTTTTAATTTAAACAGTTGGAAACAAATAATATTTATATATAACTATTTATAACTATGTATTTATGATTTTATATTTTATTTATTTTAATAAATAAAAGTATTTCAATAATGTCTTACAGTGTACTAGAATATTTTTTGCAAACACCCTAGTTGAACAGCCAGCGGCTATACTTGAAGCACATCCTGGAAGTTCTGAGGTCAGTGATGTCGATATGTTATGGGAACATTTTGACAACAAAATAGCGCAGTCAATTGATATAATTACCTCTTCACCCACTACAAAAGCGATTCTGACAGTGAAACATTATTTATCCATGCCAAATATACCTCCTTCCAGCAATCCACTTAACTTTTGGTCAGAAAACAAAAATTTATCTCCTGAATTGTACAGAATGCACACAAAATATGTTTGTGCACCGGCTACATCTATACCTTCTGAAAGGATGCTTTCCAAAACTGGTCTTATCACAAATTGAAGAAGGAATCGATTTTCGGGCAAACATTCGGACCAGCCAGGATTTGTAAATACAAACTTGTAGTGGAGATTTCAAACTATTTAATTGCTTCCGGTTTTATTTAATTTTATTATAATTTTTTGATTTCTTAAATTTTTTTTTGTGTGTTTTTGTTTCTTTTAACGTCGGCCTATTTCCGCGACTATGGCCAATCACCGACGCCAGGAAGCAGTTTCACCTCACTATCCTGTAAATTTTGCCGAACCCCAGCTGTAAGGAGGGTAGGGATCTTTAACGTGCCCAACATCGCATGGACACCGGACCGACGGCTTTACGCTCCCTCCGAAGGGCGGAACGTGCAGACATTCAACTTGCTCAAATACAATGCCAGAACCTCGGTTGATGTTAATTTTACAGTTTGTACTGAAAAAGTGCAAGGAGTACCCTGGGATCGAACCCAGTACCCTCCGGTTCAGAGGCACACGTTCTTACCCTTGAACCACCGAGGTTCTTTCTTAAAACTAAAAATTAATTAAATGAACGTTAAAACATAAGTAACATAACCTCCGGTTTTTTGTTTTTGTTTTTTACGTCAAATTAATTCCCGTCAGCCTACCACTGAGCTGTTAGCTTAGCTGCTATTTGATCTACCAATGTGTGTTGCCTACCGATTAGAATTAATTCGATACATGTTTCATATTTCAAATCGTTTATGAATATGAGTGGCGAGTCCAAACGAATTAAAAGATTGTACCCAATGATTTTAACGAATAACGAATGATCTTCTCGTTATAATCGAATGATCGATTATACCGGCATAATCGATATATTTCGAACGAATCATTCATAATAGTCCATCACTAGAATTAGGATCAACTATACCAGCTACAAGTGCGTGAGTTGAACGCAGTTTTTCAGTTTTAAAACGTAGATCTAAAAGGTTTTGTTCGGAACTCTATAGGAGAAAAGCGACTTTCAAGTCGTGCAGTGATATCCTCAAGTCTTGCAGTGATATCCATTAGAAAATATTTTATTTAAACGCTTTTCCAAAGTCCCTAATTTTACGACGACGCTATAGCAGAATTTTTGAAACAGGAAAAGCGCATTGTTATGTTTTACAAGTAGATAGGTAAAGTGTGCTTTGACATAGCTATACTAATATTTGTCATTTTGCATGGTTGGTACATTGCCGCTCCAAAAAATTGAAAATTATTATGCCAACAAAACCTATTTATTGACGACAATATGATTTTAAATCACATTTATAATTTTCGGTCTGAGAAATCTGACCACTATAATAATCCATGGCTTCTCCAATTTGACAACCCCTGAATTATTTGCATAAACTTTAATTTCGAAATATTATTTATATTGGCTTTGTAAATGTTAACAATATACTAACAATGGCTTATCTTTTCAGGAAACTTCTCTGTGGCAGTAGTGCAATTCGAAGTAACAAGACAGGCTCTACATTACATGTTCTGCATTGTGCTTCCAGGCCTAGTTCTAACTGTCTTAAGTTACATTTCTTTATGGTTTCACAACAAGAATACAAGAATGATAACTAGTTTATTTACTTTTAGTGCACTCCTTGCTCTAAATTATACAACAGTATGTCACATGCAGCATGCTTCTTATCTGAAGGCTCTTGATATATTCATCATACTGTGTACAACATCTTCTTTTCTAATATTACTAGACTCTCTTATGGTAGATGCATTTTGTAAAAGTGAATGCGAGACAAACTTCACTGTAGGGGAAAAAACATCAGGAAAGAAATATCCAAGAAGTCTTTATTACTTTGAACTTGCACTAAAAATCGCTCTTCCATTGTTTTACATCTTGAGTCTCGTGGTTTATATTTATAAATTTATTCATGTATGAAAACTAAAACAAGATGATTCAAAACTGCGTATAAATAATAATAGTATATCATATAATACCTAGGGTACTTAGGTACTTATGGTTTTTACTTTTTATGGAACATTTGAAGTAAATGAAACTACATAATATTGTTACGTTCTACGGCGGGTTCTAGATTAGATAGACAAAATACAGGGCTTACATTAATTCCAGAGTCCGACGTGACCGCTTAAGTTAGGCAACCCGGCATACACGGTTGTACAACCTGAATAAATGAAATCCCTAAGTTGCCAATGTCGTCTCATATTTTCTTTGGGGTTTTATAAAAAATATAAAAATTATAATAAGGTGAAACAGTAAACGTCTTAAAATGTATTTATTATTTTTAACAACAAGTCTGTTCATGTATGGTTTACTGTTATTGATTGTTAAAAAATAAATTAAAAACATTATAAAATATTACTTTTATTTTGTATAGATATCAAAATAAAACTAGCATTACAAAAAACATTTTACCTAGTGTTCAGGAAATAAAATAAGTTTAAAAATTTTTTTGCATTTCTTATTAAAAGGGTTCAAAATGACCACCCTCGTTTTGTAAACATTAATTTACCCTGCGTTTCATGCACTCTAAAAATTTTCCAATTCATTTGGAAACTTTATAGGGATGCATATGCCAGACCTTGGTTAGTGCTTTGTGACAAGAGCCAATCGACAGACCTATAACAAAAATTACAATAATTAGAACAACAATTATAGCATAAAATAACTTAATAACACCCGTGATTGATGGAATACTTTTGTGAAACGTAGTTAAGTACAGAAGCTAAAACGAATGAGATTATAAAATTTTATATGCATTTTTATTAAACTTGAAATTTTGTAATGTACGTAAACAAATTGAGGCCCGATTCTTAAACTAATTTACGGTTTTAGGAATGTGTATTGTGTAACATGTAACAAATCTGAACTGTTAATAGTCAATTGATTTAGTAACTTTGGGGTCCCTGGTCTAGTGGTTTTTTTGGTTACTTTTTGACTGCCAACTCATAAAATCATATTTCACTGAGAGAGAGACAGAATCCGGTCACGTGGGACTGTACTAATTTATTATAAGCAACTATTTTCCAACACCAGTAACAACTAAAATATTTCTCTCTATTATTAAATGTCCATAGAACTATATTCCACTATTCGCCTTCTATGATCGCTTGCTAAACACCAACACTTACTGCTGACTCGTTTAATACTTTATGATTACTTATTCTACACCACACCGACTTAATACTGAACTGACTTACTCTATGTACCGTTCGTCTATTTATACTCTCCATAGAGATTCTAGATTTTCTACGCTTGTCGCTTCCGATCCCTTCTAGAAATATAATTCCAGAGTGTTCGCTCTTACCAACACACTTTATAACCGACATCTGACCATAGAAGTAACAAAGTCCATAAACTTAATTCTCATAGACAAATCTGACAATATCATAGAGCATAAAGCATAGAGCATTAACAAAGAGGTTAAGCATAAAGCAGTTTAAATTACATATATATAATCAGATGTACAGTGTAAATTATTATAATTTCAAAATTTTCTACTGTTTATATTTATTTCATTTTCAAAAAGTATGGATACAGTAATATTAAATATGTATTGAAAAGAGTTTAGGTGAAGCAAGTGCGTTACGGTAGCGAATTTTTGTAAAAATATTACAAATAGTGATAACTCGCAATTTCCCCTTAAACTAGAATCTCGTTTTGATACATAGTAAAACCCATACAAGGGCAGCGTGGGTACTATATTTGAAAAACAGCTACAAATTTCTTTTTAAAAACTTTTTTTGTTATTTGGTTTGCAGAAACTGGTCCGATTGAGTTGATTAAAAGCGATTAATAACAAAAAATACCTGTCACGTTTATAATTTAGCAGGTACATTCCTTGTGGAAATAAAAAAAACTCGGGACGCAGCAAGTGCGTTATGGTAGTGAATTGTCTTAAATATGTTTTTATTACAAATATGTCTGTTTTCTTTTTATTTAAGAAAGTAGGCATCAATTTTGGTTACCAGTATAACCTATATAGTAAAAACAATGTGCCATGTTTCATAAAAATAACTTTATTGTGTGAAAATGTACAAAAATTTCCAAAAGTAAACTTAAAGTGTTCCCACAAAAACTCGTTTCTTGGTCAACCTTATAAGTTAATAGCAAATTGGGCTATTCAAATATGAAGCATTTTATCAAAATTCGCTACCACAACGCACTTGCTGCAGCCATAATTTCTTTTCTTACAAACATGCATTATATTTCGATGGAAAATGCAAAAATGCAATAACATAAGGCGTGTTTGATTAAAAAAATAAGAAAATTTGTATCACCAACGACTTATGGGCCACCCTATGATGGTAGAAATATTTTCTTAAGATGTAGCTCAAGACACCCTATAATTAATATATAATCTTTTTTTCATATCTTGTATAATAACGGATATATTGAGCTTTATTGATTTTTTACGAAAATTCGACAAAAATGATATACCATTAAACGATAAACTCTATAGCTTAGGCTACTGCCAAGCATCAGAGAAAGGTCTATTTTAAATTAATTTTCTGGAAATATTTTAGTAAAATGAAGGACAATGACGGTTGAAGCTAAGACTTCTGGGTTTGTGAAACATTCTTCTTGAGACATTTTCTTTCCATAGACCGTACTAGATTCAAGTTCTTTGCCTAAATGTTGCCAATTTTTGACGTTTTAAATCGCAATTTTGACATTTTGAGGAAAATCCCAATAAATTTTTATTTAAATGCCTATAACTTTTTTGTCTTTTGATCTACAGAGCTAAATTTTGGTAGGTAGCTTACGTATTTTTGAGATATAATTTTTTGACAATTTTTTACGAAAGAAAACTCAAAATTTTCCGGGAAAACCTGGGCCGATTTTCCTGGATAACGAACTTATCCAAGTCATTTGTAAAAGGAAGGTACTCACCAAATTTAATCAAAATCGGCCTATAATTTTTTGAATTATCGGTGTGATACATATATATATATATATATATATATATATATATATATATATATATATATATATATATATATATATATATATATATATATATATATATATATATATATATATATATATATATATATATATATATATATATATATATATATATATATATATATATATATATATATAAACATATAAAAATTGAAACTGACTCCGGATATGTGTTCTGGGGGGCCTAATTAGCGGTCATTTGAAGAAATTTTTTCAAAATTCAAAAGTCGGGATCTCCTCATTGGTGAATTTTTTTTAAGAAAATTCACTAATTACATTTTTGGTAAATTTGCAGTTTAGCACACAGGCGACTTTTAGAAAAAAAATGCAGAAACATGCTTAGAACCCTTTCTGGAGGCACATACCACAAGAAAAATTGCTTGCAAACGGTCCCTAAGAAAGTTACAGGATCAGGAGTGAATAGGGGTGCTGCGAAGGGAAGAAGACAAAAAGGAAATGTGAGCGGAAAGTTCGAAAAAAAACAGCTTAGCTGGACCTCTATAAGCTACCTTCTACATATTTTGCAGCTATACTTCTTTAAAATCTTGTTTACATCACCCATAACCCTTATTCACCGCAGGTCCCTCAACTTTCTTGGGGGTTGTTCCGAAGAAATTTTACTTATTTATATTGTTCTTGTTTATGCATTGAGGGTGGTTGTAGGCATGTAGAAGGGAAGAACTCCCGTGACGAAGCCGCGAACCAAGGTTTCCAATTTATGTTTAAATTGTTACCTCATTTCATTTGTTTAAAATATTTTTCCAAAAATGAATTTGAGGTTGCCTTGTTTGTCAGTCACACATAGAGAGCTACAATATTGCATCATTTAAAAAAGTATGTATACAGCAACAGTTAATAAGCAATGAAGAGGGTCTGGGTGCACCAAGTAGGTACGTAGAATTTTCGTAAAAAGATTTCAAATCCGACAACTCAATTTCCCATTAAGCTATGATCTTCAATCTTGAGCCATAGTAAAACCTATGTGAAAAACCTTTTTAGTTGTTTTGTTTGCAAAAACTAGTTCGATTGGGTTGACTAAAACACAACTATCCAACCAATTAATAAAAAAATACCTACCATGACAATTTGTTCTGTTTGTAAATAATTAATTTTTTTCTGGAAACTTTTGTAACCAATGAAATTTGTAACACAATTTTTTAAAGCGACTTGCAGTATTTACAGATATGTACCAAAATTTAATTTTGTAGCTACATAAAAAATATAAATTTCTTCAAGTAATCGCTTACTAGGACCTCTAAAAGCAATCTCCAAGATCCATTCAAATTTAAAGAATTAGTTTTAATAATATACTTTACTAATAGTGTAGATTTCTTATGAAAATTCACTACTATAATGCACTTGCTGCGTCCCGAAGTTTTTGTATCTACATTGCTTATGGTCGGAATGGACTAAAAAGTATAGAAAAATATCTAAACAATTATCTCGAAAGAGGGCAACCCCATTTCTTGCAATTTCAAAAGAGTGCACATGTTTGCGGGCAGAAACAATTTTCTAAGGCAAATCAAACAAGAGGCATTAATGAGGTAGCTGAAATAAATGTTCAGGCAGCGTTAGAAGTAAATAATCTTGTGTCATTGCGAGAGCTATCTGTAATTATTGCTGTTATAAGTGCAATAACAATTCGCGTTTTGCACAAAAATAAATAAAAACCGTACCACAAGAAATGTGGTCACAC
The DNA here is from genome assembly GCA_964006375.1 of Tillus elongatus. Lineage (NCBI taxonomy): Eukaryota > Metazoa > Arthropoda > Insecta > Coleoptera > Cleridae > Tillus > Tillus elongatus. The sequence continues at coordinate 56,793,116 of OZ023264.1, forward strand.
ATTAAATGGTGATCAAGATCCCACTCCACCCTCTACTTGTTGTACGTGGTTTTTAAATAAAAAAGAAAAACTCTGGACGCAGCAAGTACGTTATGGTAGTGAGTTTTTATTAAATGCTTCAAATTTGAATAACTCAGTTTTCTATAAACTTAGAAAGTTTAACTTTGGTTTGTAGTAAGGTATTACCTAGGGCAAAATATCCACCAAATTTCATTAAAATAACTTTTTAATTTTTGGAGAAAAAATTTTTTCGAAAGAAAATTAAAAAAACTCAATTTTCTATAGACTTAGAAAGTTAAATTTTGGTACTTAGTAAGGTCTCTCCCAAAGAAACAGATAAAGTACATTTCATTAAAACAGCTTTGTTATTTTCTGAGAAAAATTTTTTTTTGAAAGAAAACTCAAAATTTTTCCGGAAGACCTCGCCCGATTTTCCTGACTAACGAACTCATCCGAGCCATTAATAAAAGAAGGGCACTTGCCGAGTTTGATTGAAATCGGTTAATTATTTTTTGAGTTATCAGACGGATACATACATACATACATACATACATACATACATACATATATATATATATATATATATATATATATATATATATATATATATATATATATATATATATATATATATATATATATATATATATATATATATATATATAAACATATAAAAATTGAAACTGACCCTGGATATGGGTTGTTGGGGTCCTAGTTCGCGCTCATTTGAAAACATTTTTGCAAAGTCTCACCATCGATATATCTCTATTAGTTAATTTTTTAAAATAAAAATTCACTAAAAGATGAAACTCTCCCTTGCACAATGCTTTGGACAGACGAGCCTAAATTTACGAATTGTGTGATTTCCAATAAACACAACGAGGTATTATGACGTCAGAAAAATCCTCACTTCATGCCACAAATTCGACCACAAATAAAGTTTGGATTGAATGTATGGTGCGGTCTTTCTGAGGACCAAGTGGCTGGCCCGATTATTTATAACGGAAATTTAAACAGTCAGAGATACTTGAATATTCTTCAATTAGAGGACATTAAAAACGTGGCTAAATATAACGTATATTCGGATTGCATAAGAAAATGTCAGCGGAATCCACGAAAGGAAAGATAAACTAGAGAAACAATGTGTTTACCTACCTTTTGAAATGTGTATCACAAGTGGTTTCGAGAGAATTTTTAAGAGTGCAGATTTGCGGCAAATTTCTTCGACAAAAAATAATTTAAAAAATTTGTTACCTAATACGAAAGATAAAGATAAAGCCACTGAAAAGTCGGGTATCTATGAGATAAGTTGTAAAGATTGTAATCTTAAATATGTTGGGTAGACTAAATAAATCATTGAGACCAGACTCAGGGAACATCTGGTACAGCTGAGATACGGCAGTGTAGAAAAGTCATGCGTGGCATAACATATTTGGGATAATAACCACATGGATAAAGAAAATCTTAAACTTATCAAAAATGTTAGACAACCACCGAAGCTACATGTGTAAGAAAGTATTTATATTTCTAAGGCAATAAAAAAACAAAAGTTCCTTAAACCGAGCTCTGCCACTGATTTATAGCCCTTTGTTTGCACTCTGTCTAAAAATATAGAATATATTCCGAAACTTGGCAGGAAAAGTTATAATAACGGAAGATCAAAAACCTCGTTCAGCGCAATTAAACTACAATATACAGAAAATTTGCCTGCGATTTCGTCTCCCTCTTAGTATCATTGGTCTTTGCCCAAGGCAGTATAAAAGGTGATGTTTAGTTGTGAGTAGTTTAGAATTTCTCATCTTCTGATGACACTTACTTTGTTAGTGAAACAATCGTCAGGTCTTTAAAACGATGTGTTGTGATTTGGGTTCTCCAAGTGTACTCATCAGTGCTCATCATAGGTTCCAATATTCACTTAGTAATACATATAATGGTCCAAGGAAATACAATTTTTTATCGGTTGCAATAAGAAAAATTGGATGCAGCAAACATACCTTTGACAAACCGGTTAAAGACTGTATCACATCATTATAACTCAAGGACTGTTAAGGATGATATATCCTAGAAAGTCTTAATACTCTTAAAACTCTGGGCGCAGCAAGTGCGTTATGGAAGTGAATTTTCATAAAAATGTTTTTAATAGCAAATATATCGCTCTAATGTGAGCAGGCATAAATTTGGTTACTGGTATAACCTATATAGTAGGAACAATGCACCATTTATCAAAATAATTATTTGAAAATGCAAAAAAATGTTCCGAAAATAAACTTTAAATGTTTATGAGAAAACTGGTCTCCTAGCCAATGAACATTAGGTTAATACATTGATTGTTGTTGCCCTTACTTGGTGAAACTTGTCCATACTGCATACAGACTTGGAGAATACTTCTCTAGCTTCACTGTTGGTTTGTACCGTAGATGATATTTTAGCATGTTTTCAAGGTAGTCATACAGAATTAAATGAATTTTTAAATTTTATTAATAGCTTTCACACAAATATTAAGTTTACTCTAGAAGAAGAAGCTAACAGTTGTATAAACTTTTTAGACTTAACAATTAGAAAATTAGAAAATAATTCATTTGACTTTTCAATATATAGGAAACCAACTTACACTGACACAACCATACCATACGATTCATGTCACCCTTTTTCACAAAAGCTGTCAGCCTATCATTCTATGATACATCGTGCATTTTCAATACCTATGTCACAAAACAATTTTGAAAAAGAAATTTCAATAATTAAGCAAACAGCATTTAATAATGGCTACTCTGTTAAAATAATAGATAAAATGATAGAGAGAAAAGAATACAAATTAGCGATTAATTTAATTTATCCAAATATTAGAGACAAAGAAGACAACAGATACGTTTCGATAACTTATTTTGGAACCATTTCAGAAAACATTTCAAAAATTTTAAACACTTGTACAAATACAAAGGTAGCTTTTAAATCTTACAACACGACGCGTGATTTGTTATTTAACGCGAAAGAAAAATCTTGTTTCCTGACAAAAGCTGGAGTTTATAAATTAGCTTGTACACATTGTAACGCAATCTACATAGGTCAAACTTCTAGAAATTTTAACACCCGATACAAAGAACATATTTCTGCATTTAGAAATAACCACGCTGACAAATCTACATTTGCAAAACATATTATTGATACCGAACATAGACCTACAATAAATAACCGCATAGAACCACTACATTTTTATGATGACAAACGTAAACTAGACTTTTTTGAAGCTTTAGAAGTCAAAAGGCACACACACGACAATAACTACCTTGTTTTAAACGAGCAAACTGATTTAATGAATTCCCCTTTCTTGGATATTCTTCTTTCTAATTAAATATACCAAAGAAAATAAATTTAACTATTATTTCAAAAAAGTTGTAATAAAATAATGAGTTGATGTATGTCGATATTTTCGTTGTATAGAGACTACTTTTATACTGTTATTGTTTAGTTATTTTATTGTTGTAACTGTTATCATAGTTATTATAGGCTAGTTCTAGTTTTTATGTTAAATATTGACATACATCACATAGACATTTTGAAAACCTCATCTGTCATCTGTGTTTCATTTTATTTTCTATTTGATAAAATTTTTTGATCAAAACATCATATCATAACCTAGCAACAGATATTTATTTGTAGTTGTCATGATTTCGTACTAATTCAATTTTAATCTGTCTGAAAATGCTGTCAAGCAGCGAAACTATAGTCACAGAAGCATTGAAGAACATCCTAGAACTTCCAGAATTCGAAGGGCCACTTGCTCCAGTTAGCTCACGCGCTGGCTACGTCCTTCACCACTAAAAACCAACAGTGAAGCTAGAGAAGTATTCTCCAAGTCTGTATGCATTAGGTTAATAGCAAATTGAGTTATTGAAATTTGAAACATTTAATGAAAATTCGCAACCAAAACGCCCTTGCTGCGTTCATACAAAAATTTTCCGAAAATAAAGTTAAATGTTGGTTTCCTAACCAACAAAACTTACGTTAATAGCAAATTGAGTTATTGAAATTTGGGTTTTAATGAAAATTTTCTACCAAAACGCACTTACTGCGTCCAGATTTTTTCTTACAAACATACATCATATTTCGATAAAAAATGCTAAAATGCAGTAACGAATTTGTTGTACGAAAAGTAGCTAAAAATTATATACCGTTAAACCATAAACTTTACTAAACCTACAGCGAAAGCATCAACTTAACTAAACCGACAGCCAAAGCATCAGAGAAAGGGTCTATTTGAAATGAATTTTCTGTAAATATTTTAGTAAAATAAAGGGCGATGACCATTGAATCTGAAATTTAAGGGTTCGCAGAACACACTTCTTGCAACGTTTTCTTTTCACAATCCGTATTTGTTTCACTTCTTTGTCTAAACATTGCCAATTTTGACAATTAAATTGCGAGTTTGACGTTTTAAATTGCGAGTTTGTCGTTTTGAGGATAACTCCAAAATTTGTTGCTTTAGCTGCCCGTAACTTTTTTGTCCTTAAACTTAGAGACCTAAATTTTGGTACATGGTTCACTCTTTATAATACAAATACGCGTACCAAAATTTGGTTGCCCTCACTTTGTTATTTCCAGAAATATGAATTTTTTTTAGAAAGAAAACAACATTTTCCGGGAGAACCTGGTCTGATTTTCCTGGATAACAAACTTTTCCAAGCCACTTTCAAAAGGAAGGTACTTACCAAATTTGATCAAGATCGGTATATTATTTTTTAAGTTATCGGTAAGATATATATATATATATATATATATATATATATATATATATATATATATATATATATATATATAAACACGGATCTCCCCATTAGTGAATTTTTTAAAGAAAATTTGAATCACCAACGACTTATGGGCCAGCCTGTAATATTTTTTTAAGATGTTGCTCAAGATACCATTTTTTTTCGTATCTTGCATAATGACGGATATATTGAGCTTTAAAGATTTTCTACGAAAATTCGACAAAAATGATGTACCATTAACCGATAAACTCTATAGCCAACACTACAGCCAAAGCATCAGAGAAAGGGTCTATTTGAAATGAATTTTCTGGGAATATTTTAGTAAAATGAAGGACAATGACGATTGAAACTAAGACTTCAGGCTTTGTAAAACATTACTCTTGAGACATTTTCCTTCCATGGCTCATATTAGGTTCAGGTTCATTGCTAAATATTACTAATTTTGACTTTTAAAATTGCGACTGTTGACGTTTTGAGGAAAACCCAAATTTATTTTTCTTTAAATGCCTGTAACTTTTTTGTCCTTTAACCTACAGAGCTAAATTAACTTACCTATAATGATATAAACACGCGTATGAAATTTGGTTGCCCTTACTTTGTTAATTCCAGATATAATTTTTTTCGAAAGAAAACACAAAATTTCCTGGGAAGACCTCGGCGGATTTTCCTGGCTAACGAACTTATCCAAGCCACTTGCGAAAGGAAGGTACTCACCAAGTTTCATCAAAATCGGTCCATTATTCTTTTAGTTATAGGTGTGACACACACACACACACACACACAAATATATATATATATATATATATATATATATATATATATATATATATATATATATATATATATATATATATATATAAAGTCTCAAACCGACCTCGGATTTGGGTTCCAGGGGTCCTAAATAGCGCTCATTTGAAGAAATTTTTTCAAAATTCAAGTCGGGATCTCTACATTAGTGAATTTTTTTAAAAGAAAATTCACTAAAAGTAAGTTTTGATGTTGGAATGTGTGGCTTATGTTGGTTATGTAGTTTTTGTGATCATGTGCCTATGTTTATGTTGGTGATCAGTATTCTGTCAAAGTTTTCCAAACAAGATTAGTATTTACATTCCCTTGAGACAAATTTTCCTAAGTTTGACTTTTTAATTCACGCATATGTCATGTGAATTTTAACCGGACTGTGTTCGATTATGTCACACACAAGCTATGCTTATGTGACTGTGTATCTGTCTATTCAGTTTATAATTAATTATAGAGTATGTTTTAACTGCATTCTCTTGTTAATTCAAATAGGCTTGTGGGATAGTCCATATAGTAATTCGTAGATTACTTGTAAAATAAAATTCAATTAAACAATCATACATTTATTCAATCTACCTACTTTATATTCCACAGTATAAAAATAACTTGTTTATAATATAATATCTAACCAAATTAAATAACACATCAACAACAACTCACCCTGCTTACAATATGAATCTTACACCTACAATATGATACATAATAATAATAATAATAACAACTTTAAAGAACATATTTGTAAAATAACCTGAATAAAAGACTTAAACATTATTTAAGAATGTGTCTAATTAAAAAACTCAATGCATATATGTTTTGTATCACAAGTGCAAAAATATTTAAATAAACAACTACTCTTTCACCAATTATTTCATTTAGACCTTGAGCAAACCCTATAAAAAGTGAAAGATTTCCCATTAAATCCAAATGAGAAAATTAAGGAATGAAAACTATGTTTTAGTGAAACTAAATCATATTATACAATAACAATATATTGGAAATTAATGAAAAAAAAAGCAAGTGCGTCATGGTAGTGAATTTTCATTAAAATGTTTTTATTGCAAATATGTGTATTTTCTTTTTAAGAAAGCAGGCATCAATTTTGGTTACAACTATAACCTATATAGTAAAAACAATGTGCCATGTTTCATAAAAATAACTTTATTGTGTGAAAATGCACAAAAATTTTCAAAAGTAAACTTAAAGTGTTCCCGGAAAAACTCGTTTCTTGGTCAACCTTATAGGTTAATATCAAATTGGGCTATTCAAATATGAAGCATTTGATCGAAATTCGCTACCATAACGCACTTGCTGCATCCAGAATTTCTTTTCTTACAAACATGCATTATATTTCGATGGAAAATGCAAAAATGCAATAACATAAGGCATGTTTGATTAAAAAAAGAAAAGAAAATTTGTATCACCGACTTATGGGCCACCCTGTGATTGTAGGAATATTTTTTTAAGATGTAGCTCAAGGCACCCTATAATTAATATATACAATTTTTTTTCATATCTTTTATAATAACGGATATATTGAGCTTTATTGATTTTTTACGAAAATTCGACAAAAACTATATACCATTAAACGATAAACTCTATAGCTAAGACTACTGCCAAGCATCAGAGAGAGGGTGTAAGACTAGATGCATTCTCGCAACAATTAGAACCGTAGACCGGTTTCGCTCTCATTAGAGCTCTTCAGTACGGCATATTAATTGTAACTGCTACAATTAGTATGCCGTACTGAAGAGTTCTAATGAGAGCGAAACCGGTATACGGTTCTAATTGTTGTGAGAATGCATCTAGTCTTACATACTTTGTCCCTATATTGGGGTAGAAATGGACCAGTGCATTCTCGCAACAATTAGAACCGTAGACCGGTTTCGCTCTCATTAGAGCTCTTCAGTACGGCATACTAATTGTAACTGCTACAATTAGTATGCCGTACTGAAGAGTTCTAATGAGAGCGAAACCGGTCTACGGTTCTAATTGTTGCGAGAATGCATCTAGTCTTACATACTTTGTCCCTATATTGGGGTAGAAATGGACCAGGGCTGACAATTTTCTAAATTGTTAGTTAGTTGTATACAGTCTCTATTTTTTTAACACTTTGTGTTATTTGGAGCTGGCGTGACAACATACTACTTGGTTCCGCAACTAGGTGGCGGCACGTCCACCACTCACTTAGTATCAGAGAAAGGGTCTATTTGAAATGAATTTTTTGGAAACATTTTAGTAAAATGAAGGACAATGACGGTTGAAACTAACACTGCAGGGTTTGTAAAACATCCTTCTTGAGACATTTGATTTCCATAGCCCGTATTAGATTCAAGTTATTTGCCAAAATGTTGCAGATTTTGACGTTTAAAATCGCAACCCCAATTCATTTTTCTTTAAATGCCTATAACTTTTTTGTCTTTTGACCTACATAGCTAAATTTAGGTAGGTAACTTACCTATAAGGATATAAACCCGCGTACCAAATTTGGTTGCCCTTACTTTGTTAATTCCGGATATTTTTTTTTTCGAAAGAATACACATTTTCTGGCAAAATCTGGGCAGATTTTCCTGGCTAACGAACTTACCCAAGCCATGTGCAAAAGGAATTTATTCACCAAAGTTAATCAAAATCGGCCCATTATTTTTTAAGTCATCGGTGTGATACATACATACATACATACATATATATATATATATATATATATATATATATATATATATATATATATATATATATATATAAACATATAAAAATTGAAACTGACCCCGGATATGTGTTCTGGGGGGCCTAATTAGCACTTATTTGAAGAAATTTTTTCAAAATTCAAAAGTCAGGATCTCCTCATTAGTGAATTTTTTTAAAGAAAATTCACTAAAAAGGACAATCATGCTTTTTTACAAAACCTTCATTTTTGAAATTTTTTGATGAATGTACACTGAACTTAGAATTTACGAGGTGTTCTTGCTTAAATATCTATATAAAGAAAGACAGCTTCCCAACCTTATAACTAAAATTAGATATGCTCTATTAAGTGGTCAATATCATATCCTTCATGCAAGCGCAATATGTCATAATCCTAAAAAATTCAAATCGCCTTTTTGGTATTACTCAATAGATAACATTATTCTACATCTTTGGGTGTGTTAAATAAAAAGGCTTTTTCTTTCCAAATCTTTATAAAAGGAATAAAGAAATTGTTTGTAAAGAAAAAGCCTTTTTATTCAACACACCCAAAGATGTCAACCTCAAACATTTTAACGTTTATGAACAATACTCTACATTTGCCTGCAATAAGTTGTATCTTAGAAAACATTGTGTATAATTAATATTTGGTATTAAATAATATGTTGTAACACCATCGCATCTGATTATAATATGTTAATTTGTCATAAGTGATATAGTCAAACCCATTTTGTGCATTGGGACATATTAAGTTACACCCTAACTTCAACATTTTACCAGAATAAGGTGACAGTTTGTGTCTTATGACATATTGGATCTTTGTTTAGAAACTTCCACAGACAATAAGAACATTTGTCAAATTTACCATAATACAGTTTATTATACATGGTGGTTTGTTTGTTTCTTTTGTACTTTGAAAGTTATTGTATAGTTAAGATACAAGAATTATTATAATATATCATATCCAATTCATAAGGTGGGTGAATAAATTTCAATCATTATAACAAAACTCTTATAGTTTATACACTGTAATAATTATGATGTTTTAATAAAAGCTTAAACTAAAATCATCTAACATTAATTTCAGTCTTTCATAAAAAAATTAAAAATTATCCCACTCATGAATATAATTTTTAACCAAGGGAACATATCTGAAACTTATAACTTCTACAATTCATTGATTGCTGTTGCCCTTACTTGGTGAAACTTGTCCATACTACATACAGACTTGGAGACTACTTCTCTGGCTTTACTGTTGGTTTTCGTTGGTGAAGGACGTAGCTAGTTCTATTTTTATGTTAAATATTGAAAACCAGCAGTGAATCCAGAGAAGTAGTCTCCAAGTCTGTATGTAATATAACTTCTAGTTCAAAATGGCTTTAAGGGGTAAGAGGATGGTAGAAATGGTCCTGAAAAAAGATGCTTCACCTTTAGTTGATATACCTACTACTAATCTGCATAATGATCTTTGTGATGGATGTGTTAACTCTAGGTTTAGGTGAACGATCTGTCAGAGAATGGGTTTTGAATAGTAAGGATGGCATGCACTACTCACAAGAAGTTGCAATTACAAAAAGCAATCTGTAGATCACAATCGAAAAGACATAGAGACACTAGGAACATTTTTTGATGATCTCCCAAAATTATCATCGCATTATGATACAACACCACAAATGTTTTTGAGGAAAAAATTGACTATCTAGCACAATTGTATATTATTTATCCAGAAAGGATAGATGAGGAGGAACTTTTAATTGCAAAGCCTGTGAGCAGAACAAAATTCACATCAGTATTCCGGGAAAAAAATCTCTCATTGTACACACGAAAAAAGATCAATGTGACACCTGTGCTTTACATGAAGTAGGAAACCCTGCAGATGACGTCTGGCGTGAACATGTTTTCAAAAAAGGAATAGCCAGAAAAGAAAAGCAAAATGGCAAAGGTTCAACTAAAGAAAATAAATTTACAGTTCCCACAATGGATCTGCAAGCGGTTACAGTATCATTGTCTATTCAGGCAAATACCTCTTACTTTAAAACCAAATAATTTTACAGTCTATAGCTTAGCATCAAAACACTGCAAATGCTAGTGGTTTAGCAAAATAGACACTGACTCCACAGGATCTACGTTTGCCACCTCTATAACCTACCTCAAACCACAGTATGCCAATGACAAGGAAGTAATTGTCTACAGTGACGGATGTACAAACCAAAATCACAACTGCATAATAGTCAACAAACAATTATGCAAAATTTTTTAGAACAGGGTGATACCTAGACGAACTGTGACTCTGTTCATAGCGCAATTGAAAGAACATTGAAGAACAAGCCTATTTTGTTCCAGAGAACTACACCACAGAGGCACGAAACAAACCATTTCTATATGAAACAGCATGGATCGATTTCAAAGCATTTGCCAATTATGCAGTACCATCATTACACAGGTACTTAATTAAATCTTTTTTGAAAAATTACATGCCATAGTTTTTGATATTTTCAGGGTTAACAGTATCCGTTCTGGAGCACAAAAGGTTACTGGGTACTGATATCAGATGCCTGAAGCATACACAAGAGCAAATTTGATACAAAACTGACTCTAAAAAACGTGTTTACCTCAATGTATAAAACATTTCAAAAATCTTATCGAAAGGCCCATATTGCTTACTGCTTGGTTAAGAAAAATTGAATTTAAATTTTCATTAAAAGGCCCCTATCATATTCAATTTTTAATAAGATCTCACCCATCAAAATACTTAACAACAACAGGTTCTAACCCAGATATTTGACAATTCATATGGTCATAACACACAAAATTTTTCTTCATATGTAGCTTAAGATTTTTTGGCTTATTAAAAGAAAAGATGATGATACTATACTCAAAATTCTAGAATAGCACGAACGTACTAAGGATAAAACTAAATTTACAAAGCTTTATTGGCTTCCTGTAAAATAACCTTTTTGTGGCTTATGACATAATGCCGTTGCATGGACATTATGCCTAATCTGAATTCTTTGGTTTGAATACTAGCTGTTAAATGACGGGCACTATGGATCAGATTATGTATACCTCTACTTAGAATAAAGAGTCTCCCTATCTACCAATAAGAGAAAAATGATTTTAAAAGCTCACAGAATGAGCTAGTAGAGGCACCAGGGAAAATGTCCTCGCTTATAACTGACTATGGGGAATTTAAATAGTCCCCTAGCATTAACTCCTATAGATTAAGTCACTCATATTTATGCTATTCACTTTTATTATTTCATTTCCCTAACCTTAACCAAACTTTTATTTTCTAACAATTGCTATTAGTTTGAGTTTTTTTTTTTTCAATTTTAAAATAAAAACCCGATTACCTGCTTTGTGTTTAAATCTAAAAAAAATTATGTCAAGTAAAATTAAAAGTATACCATATAAAGAACTAGCAACTTAAAGGTATAATTGTTTTGACTACAAATAATGTTACTGAAATGAGTGCAATAACTTTCAAATGTCAGCCTTGTTATCAAATCATTTTATATGTGGGGTTAAATTCTTTCTACCTTACTTACATTTTATAATTCAATCATGAAATTATCATACGATTGAATAAATAAGGGGCAGTAGTACTTGTACTGTGATTGCACCTTCTGTAGGTTCGATGAAATGCAATGTCACAAAGTGGCCTGGTTCTTGAACAGATTTAAGGAAATCTCATTAGTTATTAATTGAAATACAGTAGTAATTTTAATTTGCTGCATAATTTTTTGCAACTACAATACAATTTTTATAATTCTGAAACTCAAATATGTACGTGTCATATTTATTAATTGTCAGATCAAGCTGACAATTTAGGTTAGAATATCAATAGACAACATCAAGGTAGAGGTAAATTTATGTAGTATCTAAGCACAAAATATGAAATATATGTTATCTTGTATCCCATTTTACGAATTCTCTAGTTTTATTTTACCAATTCTTAACATGTTATGAATAATACACCATTATGCAGTGAAAATACTAATAAGTTAAAGCTGATTGCAGCTAAATTCATTAGAAATTGAAAAAAATACAAAAATGAGTATGGACATTTGCCGCTCACTTATTTTCTATACCACCGATATAGTGGTCTAGGGCGAGGAGAGTAGCAATCAAATTACATGATAGATATACAGTGTGCTCCTCGATTTATACGTAAGTTTAATATAAATACTGAAGCAATAGTTATCAAAAAATCATTCAGCAATGCCAAGCAGACCTTTCGAAGTAGATTTAGGAATTTGGAAGAATAATATGTTAGCTGACCCAAACTTTAATAAAACAGGGCCAATCGAGATTTTGTTTGAAACCAAAAAATTCAGACAGATATTACTACCAGGGTTAAGAAAAACAATGACGGGTTGATGGGTTAGAACACAAAGCTAGGAGACATAATTTCTGGCACATTTACACATTCCAAAATCAAGGAAGAATTCAAGGCAATAAGTATGATTACTCAAACAGAGAAAGATGAAATTTCGAAGTTTTGGGAATTGGAAGAAGTACCAGGGTTGAAAAATATAACAAAAGATGAGCAGGTATGTGAAAGATTTAACAGACAGTGTCAAGAAAAAAGGATGGAAAACTATAAACATTTCAGATCGCCTAATGTATATTGTTTTCGTATATTTATAAAACAAATTTGTGAGTCTGGTTGTACTTCAAAACCGTCTAAAAAGGCTGGAATGTTTATTTCCAAATTCTATGAATGCTAAAATAAAAAAGCATATTAATTCCAAAGCGCCCAAAGAATATTTTTTTGGGATTAAATTATTTCAAATGTCACATGCTGCACAGTATCAAAATAACCGCAAATGCCCTTCCTGACTCGCCATTCCAGGTTCACTAACAATGAAACTGTACTTTTTTGAGATTTCTAAGTGCCTAAAATACCCACCCTAAACTTATCCCCAGCTCTTGGACTATTAGTTTATGTATAGGTATTTATAGATCAAGTATTTATTAGATATTTTCACCAGAAATATTTGGCAAAAGGCCTGGTGTCCTGTATTTTTATTTAAGTTAAAGTTTTTTAGTTAAGCTGAAGCATACATAAGGCTAGCGCTTTCTATCTCTTGCAACCAATCTACACCCATAATTTGCAGAATGCTCTTGTAATATTTGTATTGCGCTGCGGATCTACTTTACACTTACGACCACATCCGCAAGTTGCAAGCAAAGTTTTAGCAAACTTAAACTTATTAAAAACTATCTGCGATCATCAATGTGCCAGGAATTTTTTTCAAGTCTCGCTATTCAAATTAATTATAACGAGGCCATAGACTTTAGATGCAGAGCAAAAAGGCCTGCAGAGCAAAATTTTAATTTTTGTTACTGATAATATTTTAATAGCATTAGTGATTGAGTCTTTAGGTATATAACTTTGGTTTTGGTATGTATCTCTCTATTGCAACAAAGAAATGGCAGATAAAGGATTTCTTAGTATAAAATGAATTTTAGGAAATCTTACCCTACTTAAATATGCTCGTGTTTGTTAAAACAATTGGAACTAATTAGAGAAACTTAAAGGAGACTGAGCGATGTATAAGGAAAACAGTTTTAAGTTTTTCCCATGTCTCAAAAAATTCCAAGATTGAGGCCTGTTGTTTTTTATGTAAAACTATCATATAAAGAAGAAGTACTGTAAATAGTGGTAAACTTAATCAGCGACTTAAATACTGGCTGAAAAAATAACAGTAGAAACAGATGGAAGGGCATACATGCAAAAACAAGGCTAAAAAAGTCTGGACGCAGCAAGTGCGTTATGGAAGTGAATTTTCATAAACATGTTTTTAATAGCAAATATGTCTCTTTAATGCAAGCAGGCATTAATTTGGTTACCGGTATAACCTATATAGTAGAAACAATGTACCATATTTTATCAAAAAAACTTATTGTTTGACAATGTACAACAATTTTCCCAAAATAAACATAAATGTTTCCAAGAAAACTGTATTCCTAGCCAACGAACCTTAGGTTAATAGCAAATCGAGTTATTGAAATTTGAAGCATTTAATGAAAATTCGCTAACAAAACGCACTTACTGCGTCTTGATTTTTTTCTGCATCATATTTCGATAAAAAATGCAAAAATGCAATAATATAAGAGATGTTTGGAAAAAGATTATCACCACCCTATATTTAATATTTACAATTTTTTTTTCGAATCTTGTATAATAACAATTATATTGAGCTTTACCGTTTTAAACAGATAAAAACTGAAACTAAACCCGGAATGGATTCTAGGGGGCCTTCATTTTAAAATTCAAAAGTCACGGACTCCTTATTAACGAATTGTTTCTACGAAAATTAGCTAAAAATTATAGACCGTTAAACCGTAAACTTAATTAAAACTACTGCTTAGCTAAGATGGTCCACTGAGCTTATTTTTGTAAGTCTTTGTCAGATTCAGTTTGGCTATCATAAGAGACACATACATCACTCTGCCAAACCACATCTGAAACAAATTGACTAAGTATAAGCAGGCTTGAAAGTATTTCATTATTGTATACAATATAATAAAAATGTTACAACCATTAAATGGGTATAAAGTAGGACTAACAATGGGTGCCTTCAGCCCACACGACTGTTGACTTTCATCATAAACGTGTTTCTATTGAAATGCTAAATGACAAGATTTTGCCATCACAGCCAGTAGAGGCCAGCTAAATTGCAATTTATACAAAAAAGTAATGTTATAATTTTCCATTTATTTAAGTTACCTTATCTGCTATTAAAATTTGAATCAAGTCTTAAGAGTTCCTACCACATTAATATATATTTTTTTAATTCGCCAAAGATTCAGTGCAATTACATAATCTGAACATATAACGTTAAAAAAAAAGTAATAAAAAAATTTAAATGAAAAAAGGTCATTCACAAAGCTGTGTTTGAACCAGCGTCATCACAAAGTTAATAATATTGGACAAGCGTCGATCATTGCCTGGCTAACTGAGATATAGGAGAATATGATAAATTAGTTATAACGAACGTGTTATAAGTCTAATACAAACTTATGCTTTAGCATAAAAAATAATGTCTATTCCAAATAGATTTTTGGCATAACTCTATCAAATTAACACAAAAAATCCTCAATTGAGCCTGTTTGTAAGTTCAATTATTTGATTATGTTTTCAGTTACTTTTTTAGGAACTACAAAATTGAATACTGGTACTGTCAATTAGCACAGAACATATGTATAGAACTCTCAATTATTTAGAATCTAAAAATGTTTCTATTTTGTGTAAATTTCTCGTTGCATAGAACAAGTTTTATTTTCCTTCAATTAAAAATGACAATTTTAGGTAAATTCCTATATTTTCTGTGCCCAATGTGTTACACATAGGTCAACGAATGCAAAACGGGATAAGGAAATGTCATTTAAAGTTAAAATGATGAAGACAACTTTATTCGAAGCGCGGACGTTGTTTCCATTATTTTTTTATCAATATTAATACCATTTATAGGTAAATTTGCACATTAGCACAATGTTCGTTTTTTTGGAAAAAAAAAATAATCAGAAACATGCTTAGAGGAACCCCTTTATGAATTAACCATCAGACAAATGCTGTGATCTCAACTCCGCAATACAGTTAAGAGAAAAGTTTTCCAAAAGAAAACACAAAATTCCCCGGGAAAAACTAGTCCGATTTTCCTGACTAACGATCTTATCCAAGCTACTTGCAGAAGGAAGCTATTCACCGAATTTTATCAAAATCGGCGCATTATTTTTTGAGTTACTGGTATGACACACACATACACACACAAATATATATATATATATATATATATATATATATATATATATATATATATATATATATATATATATATATATATATATATACACAAGTTGCAATCAAAACAATCATGGTATCTTCAGAAGTAGGTATTTTTCTTACAGTCTATTTCCTTTTATTAGGTTGGTTATTTATTTAAATGCATAATTAAACTGGGGACAGTCGACAACCAGAAATTACAAAAATGGCATACACAAGAATGCGTATGTAACATAGAGTAATAATCTCAATGTTTTTTTACAGAAAATCCATAAATAACAGATTAATTGAGAAATTAAGTTCTCAAAAACACATGATTTGCATGTTTCAAACTGTCAATTTTCAGCAGCGTTGCCACATTTAATATTTAGTCCCAAGAGTGTTTGGCCGCTTTAACGAAATAAAATATCTAAAATGCTTGTTACACACAATACTGCTGACCTGACAACACCGCCTATCTGCATCACATATGTCAACAAAATAACAGTCATAACCTCAGGTGCAAAAATATACGTTTTTGTTGCCAATCGAAACGTTTTAATTGCGTTTATCATTGAAAGGTTATTAAAAACGAAATATACCACATTGTTTAACCTTATTAAGGTATGTACAACTGTTTTTAGGCCATATCCTATTATAATCACGTTAATATGTAGTGGTGGTTATATCAACCGTTCCCATTAAACCTAATAGACCGGAGGATACAACAGCAAATGAAACATTTTAAATTTATCCCTCAAAAAGTTCTCAGATCTTTAGTCTTAATAGAGCATTCTGTAATCATAGGAAACAGCTAACAAAATATTTTACCAATTTGCGAATTATAAGAAAAACCCTTGTATGTAATCATTATATATAGTATGAAATCAGAAACATTTCATTTCCTTAATTTTCTCTTTTAGCCCTTAAAATTGAAAAACTTTAAATTGTATGTAAATTTGGCATCAGATTACTTATCTGTAACACCTCATGCTGGTGACAACTTCAAAAGTGGATCTAACAAAACAGCTAACCCAGCCAAAGACGATATGGTTCCCAGTAATCCAATCATACCTGGAGATAATCTTGTGTGCCCCAAAGCAGACAAAGGAATGAAAAAATCACAGCCATTCTTTACAGTATCCATCACTATACTTCTATTCTTCTGCAGTATGAGCAATAACCTGCTTATTGTCCTGCTTATATCTTGAACATTATTTACTCCTTGAGTTGGAAGAATGTGGCGTTGATCCTGTTTGATGATATTGTATATCTCATAAAAATCTCTAATCAGGTTCATGGTTATGGAATATAGCCAGTATTTGTTGGAGATTTTGCTCCATTTTTCTGTGTCAACTGAACAGACATCTGCTCTTCCTAGCCAAAGGAAATGGTCAGCTAATAGGAACAATGCATTGCTGATTTTGCTGAGAATTACTGTGGTGCGAACAGCTGGATCTTCATGTTGGAATACTGGCAATACTGCATACAATGCATCAAGACACCGACCAAACCTCAGCACTGAAAATAGATTTGACCATTTACAAAATAGATTCCATTACAAAACTAGTTTGTTTCTGAATGTCTTAATATAGAAAATAGCAGAAATAAATAAAACAATTATGCTCACATTTCCTAAATGTACTTAATTGAAACTCCAGATTCTTAAAACTATTAGCTCCATCACTATTGTTTTGTTTTAGTCTATGCCATAAAATTCTGCTCAAGTACTGGAGTAACCTAAAAACTTATTTTAAACATAACATACCATGTATATATATGTGTTAATTTACCTGGCAATCTTGTCCCTGCCAGCAGTCTGACTATTTAATTTGATTACAATATCCATCCTTCATTACACATAAAATAAATTTATTTTAAAAGATAAATTGGTTTCAAAGTCTGCTGCTGGTTTTATAAACTTGCAAATCATATCGTTTTTGCAAATTTCAATGACGTAATGACGTACCGATAAAATAAATAATAAGAAATATGACATTGACATTACATAACTGACACATTTCTGTCTTTTAACTGTCAAGTTGAAATTAATCCAACAACAAAATCATATGTTGTTTGACAGTTTAGTGATACAAAAAAGAAAAATAGCCTAGCGCACATGCACAGCGCATATGTGATAGATAAAGACGGTAAAATATAAAATTCGGAAGTATTAGTGGCAGTATGGCGGTGTATCCATGTCTGTTGTAGTTGAAAATCTGCCTTATCTTTTGGTAAATCTCAATTAATTGTGTGAATACATTTAATTTAAAATGGAATTAGATTCACAAGACTCGTCAAGTGACGAAAAAGATGTTAAACCTATATTTTTACCTGTATCAACAACCCCAGATGTAGGGCCCGCAGGTTTATCTCAGTCTCCAAGTGGTCCCAGCAGTTCCAAAAAGTGGTCACCGGGATCGCTGCAAGAACCGAATAGAAAAAGCGCTTTTCAACCTTACAAACAGACACAGTGCACCGTTTTAACGAACTTACAAAGGGGAAATACACAAGCAGAGACGCCAGTGCCTAAATATAGCGATTTAAGTTTTCATACTAGAGCCGGACAAGGTGAAATAACTGAAATGGATGTGAAAAACCAAAGTTCAGTGGACGTTAGAGACGCTGATGGATTGACTGCTCTGCATTGGGCAGCATCTTATGGGCAGTATCATACAGTTCAACTTTTGTTAAGTTTAGGAGCGGAAGTTGATGGTTTAGGAGCAGAAGAAGAGACTCCATTATTACTTGCAGCAAGTGGAGGGCATCATGAAGTTGTCAGGTTGCTAATTACTCAGGGAAAAGCCAATGTGAATCACGAAGATCATGTAATTATTTTATATTAATATTCTATTAAATCAAGTTATTATCAGCGTAATATTTTTTCAGAAGCATAGCTTATATAATATCATATGTTCTTTAAAAATAATCCATTTAACATTTTTAGCGAATTTGTTTTATATTTCTATGGTACCTGTTATTTTACTTATGCCAATTAATCGTTAAGTTTTTTGCAGTCTGTATCACAGCGCGTTGAATGTTGCCTTGCTTATTCGTCCTTGGAGTGGGACAAAAAAACCACTGGTCCTATATCCTTGTGATATCGGGCATGTAAAAATTTCCTATCTGCTATATTGGTTTGTAATCCTCATTTTTTTAAGTTGGTGGGGTGAAGCTTTTGATTAATCATAGTTACGGAAATACGGCGACAATAAATGAATAAGATTATGAAGGAAGCATAAGTAATTATTTTAACGTCGATTTTAAAAATACTAATAAACAAGACTTATATTTTAGCGAATTTCAATTTATGACTGCCAGGTTTTCCCACAGCTTCCTTCTTGCTGTACGCGTGGAAGCCTAGAACCCTCACAAAGCCAGAGATGGCGCTTCGCGTTATTCAGCACTGCATATATATATATATATATATATATATATATATATATATATATATATATATATATATATATATATATATATATATATATATATATATATATATACAGGATTAGTTTAAAATATGGAAACATCTGAATATCTCACAAATGGAAAACGATAAAATTTCGGGACGCGGCAAGGGCGTTATGGTAGCGAATTTCCATTGAATGCTTCAAATTTGTTTAACTCATCTTTTTATAAACCTAGAAAGTTCAGTTTTGGTGCAGTAAGGTATTTACGAGGACAATATACCAACCAAATTTCATCAAAATATATTGGTTATTTTTTTGATACAATTTTTTTTTCGGAAAAATTATATATATATATATAAACCTTGGTTTAGGGTTCTAGGAGTCCAAATTCATGCTCATTTGAAAAAAATTTTGCAGTCTTACCATCCATACGTATTAACGAATTTTTTAACATAAAACGCGTTAATTCGCTAATAAGAACAAAACAGAAATGTTACTACCTAAAAAAAATAAGGCAACAGCACACGGTGTTACCAGGCGGTTACCCACCCAAGCACTGACCATGCTCGAGGTTGCTTAACCTGGGTGATCTCACGACAACAGGTTTTTTCAACGTGATATAGCCGTTCGCTTGAAATGTTTCTTTATCCAAGGTTTATATATTCATTACTAATTTTTAAGTTTCGAGTTTAAATAAAGAATTAAATTATTTTAAAATTGTGTAGTATTTACACAATTTTTAACAGTCCTGATTGCATACGTACTGTTCCTGTGTAAAAGAATTTAACATAACTTATTTTAAAGGTTAGGCTCTTGGACAATTCACTTATTTCGCAATATGACAAAACAAATCAATGATTTAATTTACAAGCTTTTCATATAAACTAAAATTATTAATCGAAAAACAACCCATTCTCTCATTAACCTAAAATAAAAATAAATTGATATGACATATGACGCTACATAAACCGCGCCATTTTGCTATTAGAATGCAAATAACAGAACAAACCAATACCAATTTAATTTCTGACCACGTGACTAATAATCGTGTCGTTGGTCATTTCAGAATGTCAAATCTATAGATAAATCTCCCTGGACTAAATTCACAAAAAATATTATTATAATTGTAAAAGTTTTATTCAGCTTACAAGGTTTTTATTTGGATGTTGTTTGGATCACAACTTAATATCAGGCTTAAACTCTTTAGCTGCCGATTTTACCATATAGCTTTTTGAATAACAAATCAATTCAAGAAATAAATAGTACCGTTTATTTTCCTAACGAGGGAAAGTTTGTGTAATAAAATTTTAAAACTGACAACACTGGTTGTTTCAATTTATTAGGCAGATTTTGTAGCTTTGCAAAATTCAAAGAAAACAAACAAGACATCCGTTATGTCAGTCTCTCCCACGCACATTACGCAACGCCTGAATAAACTTTTAGGAGCGTGTCGTAGCTTTTACATTTCTTTAATTCAGGATAACTTAAATTTGTGTTGAGAGAAACGCCTCAAAATTAATATACGAGAAGATCTTTGAATGCTCTCTCTCTCTCTCTCTCTCTCTCTCTCTCTCTCTCTCTCTCTATATATATATATATATATATATATATATATATATATATATATATATATATATATATATATATATATATATATATATATATATATATATATATATATATATATATATATATATATATATATATATATATCAAAAATTCCATTCCACTCACTTTAATCATTTAAAAAATGTGGCGTTTTAAAAAAGTTTTCCCCGATTTTCCAACTTGATCATAAAGGCTGATTAAACGAACTCGACTTCGATTTATATATATATATATATATATATATATATATATATATATATATATATATATATATATATATATATATATATATATAATATATAAATTTTAACGGACCGCGGCTTTGGGTTTTAGGAACCCAAATTCGCGCTCTGGACAATTTTTTTCAAAATATTTTCATCGTGATCTCTCCATTAGCGAATTTTTCTTAATGAAAGTTCGCTAAAACAAGATTTTAACAGGTGTTTCAGGGTTGCCATAGGAGCATATTTTCATGTTACAACAAAACAAAGGGTAGTCCTGGAAAGCGTAGTGGTTGCAATTATTGATTTTTTAAATGGAACACCCTGTACATTATATGATTTTATGAATCATTTCCAACTCTAGATGAACTTTGTTATAAGGTACTCCATGCCCAAATTATATGGTTACGCAGACGTTGGCACTTTAATTATTGCATTACATGTATTGATAAAACTAATAGTAACACTTAAATATCTTGTGCACGGAAAACAACAAATAAAAATATTTTCACAGGTATTGTAGAGTTGCCACGGAAATAGGGGAAAAGTAATTTGCTGACCAAAGTTAGTTATTTTAGCTGACCGACTACTTATAGACTAAACTTTTCCATGAAACTCTATATCTTGGATGCCACCTACCAGCCGCATCTGCTACCAGAAAAGTATTGAAAAACACCCCTATTTAGGGGTAGTTTACTCTTAAATTTTTTTCATTTTTTAGTGCGACCAGAAAAAGTACCAATGCGACCAAGCTATAAATTGACACAGAATCACTGCTGGTACATATCTTTCAGCTACCAAAGTTTAACAAAAAAATATTCATATTTAAGGGTAGTTTACTCTTGAGGTTTTTTCATTTTTTAGTGCGACCAGAAAAAGTATGAACGCGACCACGCTATAAATTTACACAGAACCACTGCTTGTGACTGTCTTTCAGCTACCCAAGTTTCACAAAAAAATATTAATATTTAGGGGTAGTTTACTGTTGAAGTTTTTTCATTTTTTAGTGCGACCAGAAAAAGTATGAATGCGATCAAGCTATTAATTTATACAGAATCACTGCTGGTAACTGTCTTTCCGCTACCGAAGTTTCACAAAAAAATATTCATATTTAAGGGTAGTTTACTCCTGAGGTTTTTTTGTTTTTTAGTGCGACCAGAGAAAGTATGAATACGACCAAGCTATAAATTTATACAGAATCACTGCTGGTAACTGTCTTTCCGCTACCGAAGTTTCACAAAAAAATATTCATATTTAAGGGTAGTTTACTCTTGAGTTTTTTTTTGTTTTTTAGTGCGACCAGAGAAAGTATGAATGCGACCAAGCTATAAATTTATACAGAATCACTGCTGGTAACTGTCTTTCTGCTACCGAAGTTTCACAAAAAAATATTCATATTTAAGGGTAGTTTACTCTTGAGGTTTTTTTGTTTTTTAGTGCGACCAGAACAAGTATGAATGCGACCAAGCTATAAATTTATACAGAATCACTGCTGGTAACTGTCTTTCTGCTACCGAAGTTTCACAAAAAAATATTCATATTTAACGGTAGTTTACTCTTGAGGTTATTTGTTTTTTAGTGCGACCAGAGAAAGTATGAATACGACCAAGCTATAAATTTATACAGAATCACCTCTGGTAACTGTCTTTCCGCTACCGAAGTTTCACAAAAAAATATTCATATTTAAGGGTAGTTTACTCTTGAGGTTTTTTTGTTTTTTAGTGCGACCAGAGAAAGTATGAATGCGACCAAGCTATAAATTTATACAGAATCACTGCTGGTAACTGTCTTTCTGCTACCGAAGTTTCACAAAAAAATATTCATATTTAAGGGTAGTTTACTCTTGAGGTTTTTTTGTTTTTTAGTGCGACCAGAAAAAGTATGAATACGACCAAGCTATAATTTTATACAGAATTACTGCTGGTAACTGTCTTTTCGCTACCGAAGTTTCACAAAAAAATATTCATATTTAAGGGTAGTTTACTCTTGAGTTTTTTTTGTTTTTTAGTGCGACCAGAAAAAGTATGAATACGACCAAGCTATAAATTTACACACAATCACTGCTGCCAACTGTCTTTCCGCTACCGATGTTTAACAAAAAAATATTCATATTTAAGGGTAGTTTACTCTTGAGGTTTTTTTGTTTTTTAGTGCGACGAGAAAAAGTATGAATACGACCAAGCTATAAATTAATACAGAATCACTGCTGGTAACTGTCTTTCCGCTACCGATGTTTAACAAAAAAATATTCATATTTAAGGGTAGTTTACTCTTGAGGTTTTTTTGTTTTTTAGTGCGACCAGAGAAAGTATGAATGCGACCAAGCTATAAACTTACACAGAATAACTGCCGGTAAGTCTTTTTGCTGCCAAAGTGTCACAAAAAAATATTCATATTTAAGGGCAGTTTACTGTTGAGGTTTTTTCGTTTTTTAGTGCGACCAGAGAAGGTATAAATGCGACCAAGCTATAAATTTACACAGAATCACTGCTGGCTACTGTCTTTCCACTACCAAAGTTTCACAAAAAACTATTCATATTTAAGGGTAGTTTACTCTTGAGGTTTTTTCGTTTTTTAGTGCGACCAGAGAAAGTATGAATGCGACCAAGCTATAAATTTACACAAAATCACTGCTGGCTACTGACTTTCCGCTACCAAAGTTTCACAAAAAAATATTCATATTTAGGGGTAGTTTATTCTTGAAGTTTTTTCATTTTTTTAGTGCGACCAGAAAAAGTATCAATGCGACCAAGCTATAAATTTACACACAATAACTGCTGCCAACTGTCTTTCCGCTACCGAAGTTTCACAAAAAAATATTCATATTTAAGGGTAGTTTACTCTTGAGGTTTTTTTGTTTTTTAGTGCGACCAGAAAAAGTATGAATACGACCAAGCTATAAATTAATACAGAATCACTGCTGGTAACTGTCTTTCCGCTACCGATGTTTCACAAAAAAATATTCATATTTAAGGGTAGTTTACTCTTGAGGTTTTTTTGTTTTTTAGTGCGACCAGAGAAAGTATGAATGCGACCAAGCTATAAACTTACACAGAATAACTGCCGGTAAATCTTTTTGCTGCCAAAATGTCACAAAAAAATATTCATATTTAAGGGTAGTTTACTGTTGAGGTTTTTTCGTTTTTTAGTGCGACCAGAGAAAGTATAAATGCGACCAAGCTATAAATTTACACAGAATCACTGCTGGCTACTGACTTTCCGCTACCAAAGTTCCACAAAAAAATATTCATATTTAGGGGTAGTTTATTCTTGAAGTTTTTTCGTTTTTTAGTGCGACCAGAAAAAGTATCAATGCGACCAAGCTATAAATTTACACAGAATCACTGCTGCCAACTGTCTTTCGCTACCGAAGTTTCACAAAAAAATATTCATATTTAAGGGTAGTTTACTCTTTAGGTTTTTTTGTTTTTTAGTGCGACCAGAAAAAGTATGAATACGACCAAGCTATAAATTAATACAGAATCACTGCTGGTAACTGTCTTTCCGCTACCGATGTTTCACAAAAAAATATTCATATTTAAGGGTTGTTTACTCTTGAGGTTTTTTCGTTTTTTAGTGCGACCAGAGAAAATGTGAATGCGACCAAGCTATAAATTTACACAGAATCATTGCTGGTAACTGTCTTTCTGCTACCAAAGTTTCACTAAAAAATATTCATATTTAGGGTTGTTTACTCTTGAGGTTTTTTCGTTTTTTAGTGCGACCAGAGAAAATGTGAATGCGAGCAAGCTATAAATTTACACAGAATCACTGCTAGTAACTGTCTTTCCGCTACCAAAGTTTCACAAAAAATATTCATATTTAAGGGTAGTTTACTCTTGAGGTTTTTTCGTTTTTTAGTGCGACCAAAGAAAGTATGAATGCGACCAAGCTATAAACTTACACAGAATCACTGCCAGTAACAGTCTTCTTGCTGCCAAAGTTTCACAAAAAAATATTTATAGTTAAGGGTAGTTTACTATTGAGGTTTTTTCGTTTTTTAGTGCGACCAGAGAAAGTATGAATGCGACCAAGCTATAAATTTACACAAAATCACTGCTGGCTACTGTATTTCCGCTACCAAAGTTTCACAAAGAAATATTCATATTTAGGGGTAGTTTATTCTTGCAGTTTTTTCGTTTTTTAGTGCGACCAGAAAAAGTATCAATGCGACCAAGCTATAAATTTACACAGAATCACTGCTGGCCACTGTCTTTCTGCTACCAAAGTTTCACAAAAAAATATTCATATTTAAGGGTTGTTTACTCTTGAGGTTTTTTCGTTTTTTAGTGCGACCAGAAAAAGTATCAATG
The DNA here is from genome assembly GCA_964006375.1 of Tillus elongatus. NCBI lineage: Eukaryota > Metazoa > Arthropoda > Insecta > Coleoptera > Cleridae > Tillus > Tillus elongatus. The sequence goes on from OZ023264.1 coordinate 56,818,688, forward strand.
CGACCAAGCTATAAATTTACACACAATAACTGCTGCCAACTGTCTTTCCGCTACCGAAGTTTCACAAAAAAATATTCATATTTAAGGGTAGTTTACTCTTGAGGTTTTTTTGTTTTTTAGTGCGACCAGAAAAAGTATGAATACGACCAAGCTATAAATTAATGCAGAATCACTGCTGGTAACTATCTATCCGCTACCGATGTTTCACAAAAAAATATTCATATTTAAGGGTTGTTTACTCTTGAGGTTTTTTCGTTTTTTAGTGCGACCAGAGAAAATGTGAATGCGACCAAGCTATAAATTTACACAGAATCATTGCTGGTAAGTGTCTTTCTGCTACCAAAGTTTCACTAAAAAATATTCATATTTAGGGTTGTTTACTCTTGAGGTTTTTTCGTTTTTTAGTGCGACCAGAGAAAATGTGAATGCGACCAAGCTATAAATTTACACAGAATCACTGCTAGTAACTGTCTTTCCGCTACCAAAGTTTCACAAAAAATATTCATATTTAAGGGTAGTTTACTCTTGAGGTTTTTTCGTTTTTTAGTGCGACCAGAGAAAGTATGAATGCGACCAAGCTATAGACTTACACAGAATCACTGCCAGTAACAGTCTTCTTGCTGCCAAAGTTTCACAAAAAAATATTTATATTTAAGGGTAGTTTACTATTGAGGTTTTTTCGTTTTTTAGTGCGACCAGAGAAAGTATGAATGCGACCAAGCTATAAATTTACACAAAATCACTGCTGGCTACTGTATTTCCGCTACCAAAGTTTCACAAAGAAATATTCATATTTAGGGGTAGTTTATTCTTGAAGTTTTTTCATTTTTTAGTGCGACCAGAAAAAGTATCAATGCGACCAAGCTATAAATTTACACAAAATCACTGCTGGCTACTGTCTTTCCACTACCAAAGTTTCACAAAAAAATATTCATATTTAAGGGTAGTTTACTCTTGAGGTTTTTTCGTTTTTTAGTGCGACCAGAGAAAGTATGAATGCGACCAAGCTATAAATTTACACAAAATCACTGCTGGCTACTGTATTTCCGCTACCAAAGTTTCACAAAGAAATATTCATATTTAGGGGTAGTTTATTCTTGAAGTTTTTTCATTTTTTAGTGCGACCAGAAAAAGTATCAATGCGACCAAGCTAAAAATTTACACATAATCAGTGCTGGCTACTGTCTTTCCGCTACCAAAGTTTCACAAAAAAATATTTATATTTAAGGGTTGTTTACTCTTAAGGTTTATTCGTTTTTTAGTGCGACCAGAGAAAATGTGAATGCGACCAAGTTATAAATTCACACAGAATCACTGCTGGTAACTGTATTTCCGCTACCAAAGTTTCACAAAAGAATATTCATATTTAGGGGTAGTTTATTCTTGAAGTTTTTTCATTTTTTTAGTGCGACCAGAAAAAGTATCAATGCGACCAAGCTATAAGCTTACACAGAATCACTGCCGGTAACAGTCTTCTTGCTGCCAAAGTTTCACAGAAAAATATTCATATTTAAGGGTAGTTTACTATTGAGGTTTTTTCGTTTTTTAGTGCGACCAGAGAAAGTATGAATGCGACCAAGCTATAAATTCACACAGAATCACTGCTGGTAACTGTCTTTCCGCTACCAAAGTTTCACAAAAAATATTCATATTTAAGGGTAGTTTACTCTTGGGGTTTTTTCGTTTTTTAGGGCGACCAGAGAAAGTGTGGATGCGACCAAGCTATAAATTTACATAGAATCAGTGCTGCTAACTGTCTTTCTGATACCAAAGGTTCACAAAAAAAATATTCATATTTAAGGGTAGTTTACTCTTGAGGTTTTTTCGTTTTTTAGTGCGACCAGAGAAAGTATAAATGCGACCAAGCTATAAATTCACACAGAATCACTGCTGTCTACTGTCTTTCCGCTACCAAAGTTTCACAAAAAAATATTCATTTTTAAGGGTAGTTGACTCTTGAGGTTTTTTCGTTTTTTAGTGCGACCAGAGAAAGTATAAACGCGACCAAGCTATAAATTTACACACAATCACTGCTGGTAACTGTCTTTCCGCTACCAAAGTTTCACAAAAGATATTCATATTTAAGGGTAGTATACTCTTGAGGTTTTTTCGTTTTTTAGTGCGACCAGAGAAAGGATGAATGCGACCAAGCTATAAACTTACACAGAATCACTGCCGGTAACAGTCTTTTTGCTGCCAAAGTTTCACAAAAAAATATTCATATTTAAGGGTAGTTTACTCTTGAGGTTTTATTGTTTTTTAGTGCGACCAGAGAAAGTATCAATGCGACCAAGCTATAAATTTACACAGAATCACTGCTGGTAACTGTCTTTCTGCTACCAAAGTTTCACTAAAAAATCTTCATATTTAAGGGTTGTTTACTCTTGAGGTTTTTTCATTTTTTAGTGCGACCAGAGAAAATGTGAATGCGACCACGCTCTAAATTTACGCAGAATCACTGCTGGCCACTGTCTTTCCGCTACCAAAGGTTCACAAAAAAATATTCGTATTTAAGGGTAGTTTACTCTTGAGGTTTTTTCGTTTTTCAGTGCGACCAGAGAAAATGTGAATGCGACCAAGCTATAAATTTACACAGAGTTACTGCTGGTAACTGTCTTTCTGCTACCAAAGTGTCACAAAAAAATATTTATATTTAAGGGTTGTTTACTCTTGAGGTTTTTTCGTTTTTTAGTGCGACCAGCAGTGATTCCGTGTAAATTTATAGCTTGGTCGCATTCATACTTTCTCTGGTCGCACTAAAAAACGAAAAAACCCCAAGAGTAAACTACCCTTAAATATAAATATTTTTTTGTGAAACTTTGGCAGCGGAAAGACAGTTGCCAGCAGTGATTCTGTGTCAATTTATAGCTTGGTCCCATTCATACTTTCTATGGTCGCACTATAAAACGAAAAAACCTTAAGAGTAAACTACCCTTAAATATGAATATTTCTTTGTGAAACTTTGGTAGAAAAAAGACTGGTGCCGGCAGTGATTCTGTGTAAATTTATAGCTTGGTCGCATTAATAGTTTCTCTGGTCGCATTAATAGTTTCTCTGGTCGCATTCAAAAACGAAAAAACCTGAAGAGTAAACAACCCTTAAATATAAATATTTTTTTGTGACACTTTGGTAGCAGAAAGACAGTTACCAGCAGTAGTTCTGTGTAAATTTATAGCTTGGTCGCATTCACATTTTCTCTGGTCGCACTAAAAAACGAAAAAACACCAAGATTAAACTACCCTTAAGTATGAATATCTTTTAGGAAACTTTGGTAGCAGAAAGACAGTTGCCAGCAGTGATTCTGTGTCAATTTATAGCTTGGTCGCATTCATACTTTCTCTGGTCGCACTAAGACACGAAAAAACCTCAAGAGTCAACTACCCTTAAAATTGAATATTTTTTTGTGAAACTTTGGTATCAGAGAGGCAGTTAGCAGCAGTGATTCTCTGTAAATTTATAGCTTGGTCGCATTCATACTTTCTCTGGTCGCACTAAAAAACGAAAAAAACCCAAGAGTAAACTACCCTTAAATATGATTATTTTTTTGTGAAACTTTGGCTGCAAAAAATACAGTTATCAGCAATGATTCTGTGTAAATTGATAGCTTGGTCGCATTCATACTTTCTCTGGTCGCACTAAAAAACGAAAAAACCCCAAGAGTAAACTACCCTTAAATATGAATATTTTTTTGTGAAACTTTGATATCGGAAAGACAGTTGGCAGCAGTAATTGTGTGTAAATTTATAGCTTGGTCGCATTCATACTTTTTCTGGTCGCACTAAAAAATTTTAAAACTTCAAGAGTAAACTACCCTTAAAAATGAATATTTTTTTGTGAAACTTTGGTAGCGGAAAGACAGTTACCAGCAGTGATTGTGTGTAAATTCGTAGCTTGGTCGCGTTTATACTTTCTCTGGTCGCACGAAAAAACGAAAAAACCTCAAGAGTCAACTACCCTTAAAAATGAATATTTTTTTGTCAAACTTTGGTAGCGGAAAGACAGTAGACAGCAGTGATTCTGTGTGAATTTATAGCTTGGTCGCATTTATACTTTCTCTGGTCGCACTAAAAAACGAAAAAACCTCAAGAGTAAACTACCCTTAAATATGAATATTTTTTTTGTGAACCTTTGGTATCAGAAAGACAGTTAGCAGCACTGATTCTATGTAAATTTATAGCTTGGTCGCATCCACACTTTCTCTGGTCGCCCTAAAAAACGAAAAAACCCCATGAGTAAACTACCCTTAAATATGAATATATTTTTGTGAAAGTTTGGTAGCGGAAAAACAGTTGCCAGCAGTGATTCTGTGTAAATTTAGAGCGTGGTCGCATTCACATTTTCTCTGGTCGCACTAAAAAATGAAAAAACTTCAAGAATAAACTACCCTTAAATATGAATATTTTTTTGTGAAACTTTGGTAGCGGAAAGACAGTTACCAGCAGTGATTCTGTGTAAATTTATAGCTTGGTCGCATTCACATTTTCTCTGGTCGCACTAAAAAACGAAAAAACCTCAAGAGTAAACAACCCTTAAATATGAAGATTTTTTAGTGAAACTTTGGCAGCAAGAAGACAGTTACCAGCAGTGATTCTGTGTAAGTTTATAGCTTGGTCGCATTGATACTTTTTCTGGTCGCACTAAAAAATGAAAAAACTTCAAGAATAAACTACCCCTAAATATGAATATTCTTTTGTGAAACTTTGGTAGCGGAAATACAGTTACCAGCAGTGATTCTGTGTAAATTTATAGCTTGGTCGCATTCACATTTTCTCTGGTCGCACTAAAAAACGAAAAAACCTCAAGAGTAAACTACCCTTAAATATGAATATTTTTTTGTGAAACTTTGGTAGTGGAAAGACAGTTACCAGCAGTGATTCTGTGTAAATTTATAGCTTGGTCGCATTCACATTTTCTCTGGTCGCACTAAAAAACGAAAAAACCTCAAGAGTAAACTACCCTTAAATATGAATATTTTTTTGTGAAACTTTGGTAGTGGAAAGACAGTAGCCAGCAGTGATTTTGTGTAAATTTATAGCTTGGTCGCATTCATACTTTCTCTGGTCGCACTAAACAACGAAAAAACCTCAAGAGTAAACTACCCTTAAATATGAATATATTTTTGTGAAACTTTGGTAGCGGAAAGACAGTTGCTAGCAGTGATTCTGTTTAAATTTATAGCTTGGTCGCATTCATATTTTCTCTGGTCGCACTAAAAAACGAAAAAACCCCAAGAGTAAACTACCCTTAAATATGACTGTTTTTTGGTGAAACTTTGGTAGCGGAAATACAGTTAGCAGCAGTAATTCTCTGTAAATTTATAGCTTGGTCGCATTCATACTTTTTCTGGTCGCGCTAAAAAATTAAAAAACTCAAGAGTAAACTACCCTTAAATATGAATATTTTTTTGTGAAACTTTGGCAGAAAAAATACAGTTACCAGCAATGATTTTGTGTAAATTTATAGCTTGGTCGCATTCATACTTTCTCTGGTCGCACTAAAAAACGAAAAAACCTCAAGAGTCAACTACCCTTAAATATGAATATTTTTTTGTGAAACTTTGGCAGAAAAAATACAGTTACCAGCAATGATTTTTTGTAAATTTATAGCTTGGTCGCATTCATACTTTCTCTGGTCGCACTAAAAAACGAAAAAACCTCAAGAGTCAACTACCCTTAAATATGAATATTTTTTTGTGAAACTTTGGTATCGGAAAAAGAGTTAGCAGCAGTGATTCTCTGTAAATTTATAGGTTGGTCGCATTCATACTTTTTCTGGTCGCACTAAAAAATTAAAAAACTTCAAGAGTAAACTACCCTTAAATATGAATATTTTTTTTGTGAGACTTTGGTAGCGGAAATACAGTAGCCAGCAGTGATTCTGTGTAAATTTATAGCTTGGTCGCATTTACACTTTCTCTGGTCGCACTAAAAAACGAAAAAACCTCAAGAGTAAACTACCCTTAAATATGAATATTTTTTTGTGACACTTTGGTATCGGAAAGACAGTTAGCAGCAGTGATTCTCTCTAAATTTATAGGTTGGTCGCATTCATACTTTTTCTGGTCCAACTAAAAAATTAAAAAACTTCAAGAGTAAACTACCCTTAAATATGAATATTTTTTTGTGAAACTTTGGTAGCGGAAAGACAGTAGCCAGCAGTGATTCTGTGTAAATTTAAAGCTTGGTCGCATTAATACTTTTTCTGGTCGCACTAAAAAATTAAAAAACCTCAAGAGTAAACTACCCTTAAATATGAATATTCTTTTGTGAAATTTAGGTTTCGGAAAGACAGTTACCAGCAGTGATTTTGTGTGAATTTAAAGCTTGGTCGCATTCATACTTTTTCTGGTCGCACTAAAAATTTAAAAAACCTCAAGAGTAAACTACCCTTAAATATGAATATTTTTTTGTGAAACTTTGGTAGCGGAAAGACAGTAGCCAGCAGTGATTCTGTGTAAATTTATAGCTTGGTCGCATTCATACTTTCTCTGGTCGTACTAAAAAACGAAAAAACCCCAAAAGTTAACTACCCTTAAATATGAATATTTTTTTGTGAAACTTTGGTAGCAGAAAGACAGTTGCCAGCAGTGATTATGTGTAAATTTATAGCTTGGTCGCATTTACACTTTCTCTGGTCGCACTAAAAAACGAAAAAACATCAAGAGTAAACTACCCTTAAATATTAAGATTTTTTTGTGAAACGTCGGTAGCAGAAAGACATCAACATTAGGATACAAAATATGAAATATCAAAGAAATCCTTGAAGATTAAAGCCTCGGTCGGCAACATTTATTTTGGTCAGCAAATTACATCGTCCCACGGAAATATAAAATACATGGGGTGGTAATGAAAAGCGTAGCCAGTAAGCCTCAAAATGTTTATTTTAGTATTACAACTAGAATCCTATTAATAAAAATAATCAACATTTAAAGAAATAAAGAAAAACAACCAACCAAATTCTAAAGTAAATGTTCAAAGTGCAAACCATTTACGATTTCACAGTATCCAAGTCTTTTACAAAATTGTCCAATTGAATCACGTAAATATGTTTGTGGTATCAGATTTAACTCTTCCAAAATACGATCTTGTAAAGTTTGTAAATCAACTGGTCTATTTTTGTAAACTTTATTTTTAAGGTGTCCCCACAAAAATAATCTAATGGGGTCAAGTCCGGTGTGCTGGGCGGCCATACATCGCTCCTCGACGTCCTATCCATTTCTGTACATAAAAAAAAATAAAAAAAATACAGGTGTCCCAATAGTGTGTAATTCCTCTATATACCCTTAGAGCTAGCCAAAAAGACTTTCAACAAAATTTTCTTGTGATTATCTAAGCTATATCTAGAAAATATATTCAGCTATATGGAACTTCCGGTTGCACCGGAAGTAGCTATCAACTTCGTTATTTTAAATGGAATGCTAAACTTTTTATTACAGTTTTGGACAGAGATTAAAAAATAAGTGTGGCTTTGTGTAGCATTCTCTATAGCGATCTTTGATATTTTTGAAAATATTACGACTTTCTCTTTTTTTTAGCTCCGATTTATGTGTTATTTGAAACGTCTGCTGTGAGCTGAGTTTTGAGTTTTGCTACCTTAAATTCTACATATCAATAGACGACATTTAATACTTTAAAATGGTTAAAGAATAATTTATCATCATTGTACAGGGTGTATTATTTTGGGGTTACAGCATATCTAACTTTAAAGCAGCATAACTTGTGTTTTTCAAACGGAACACCCTGTTTTTTATGGATTAATCAGGCAGAGCATTAAATTCTGCATCGACATAATATAGGTCTTTCTATAGCTATTGTTGATAGTTTTTGAGTTACAGTGGTTTATTTTAGTTTCGCTTGTAAAAATATTGGTGCTGTCAAGATTGTCACTGTATGAGGCACATAATGGTACTGTCAGATTGTCAGTGTATGAGGCACAGAGCATGTGAACAATGTCAGGTGACACCTAAACGTCTCCCTGACAAGAAAGTCAGCAGTTTTTATATCTCCATTGTTTGAGCTTACTTCCGTCTAATAAATGTTTGTTTTAACAATAATTTGAATAGAATTACCAAATAAAATGAGATAGTCACGATGTAAATCACTTGATCATATCATCGCAACTAGATGTGTCGACAAAAAAACTTATCGAATGCAACTACATGCAATGATTGTTATATAATGGACTTATTCATATTTTTACCATACAAAAAGAGAAACACAGTTTAATAAAGGTAGTTGTAATTATGAGAACCAGAAAGTGAAGTAAACTATAATAAGATAACTATAATAATAATAATAATCCACAGTCATTAACAGAAAAAATAATCTAAAAAAGCGATACATTAGAACTATTCGAAAGTTTGCCCATTGACCTGAATATACAATCTAACCCTCCTTAAGAATTCTTCTTGAACATTGCTCAATATTTGCGAAGTTATTGCCCTGCACGCGACTGCAATTTTATTTCTTAGTTCCTGTGGGGTGTTGGACGGTGTTTGATACACAATTTCCTCGATATAGCCCGACAGGAAAAAATCTAGACATGTGAGGTCAGTAGATCTTGCAGGCCACGAGACGGGACCACCTCGCCCTATCCATTTATTGTGGTACCGATCATTTAAAAATCGGCGAACATTTATGTCATAATGTGCTGGTGCCCCGTCCTGCATAAACCACATACGTCGATTGTTATCTAGAGGTAAATCTTCCAAAAAGGCCTCTACATATTCCTCCAATATACGCAGATATCCCTGCTCGTTGAGGTGCTCATCAAAGAAATATGGCCCAATAAGATTACTCCCAATTATTCCAACCCAAACATTTATTGTAAAACGGTGCTGGTTGTCAACAGATCTGCAAAAGTTTGGATTTTCTTAAGCGTAATAATGAAAGTTGTGCCCGTTAACCCTACCACAACTTGAAAATGAAGATTCATCACTGAACATCACGCAATTAAAAAAATTCTCACTTTCATTGTACTTAGCTACTGCCCACTCACAAAAACTGAGGCGACTTCGTAAATGTGCATTGGTCAATGCTTGCTGCAGCTTCATTTTATATGGATGAAACTTGTATTTTCTCAATGTTCTGTTCACTGAAGATTTTGATATTCCTATTTCGTCGGTAACTTTCCTCACGCTTGTGTGCGGATTATCTAATGCCGATGCAACAATAGAAAATTCGTTTTCTTCATTGCCGCTTACTCTCCCTTTGCGTGTGGGCATTTCATAATTATTGGCGTTAGCAGTTCGCAAAAAACGGTTCAACAATTTGACGAAACATTTTTCCTGAGGATGTCTTCGATTCGGATATGTTTGTGCGTATACACGAAATGCTAAAAAACAATTTCGCTGACACTCACCTATAATAAGTGTCATATCAACTAATTCTTCAGTATTATAATTCATTTAAAATTAAATAACACAAAAGTTAGCACATAAAACTTGGCTCAAACACCTGAGAACTGAAAATAGTTATAGTTCTGGTTAGGCGACATTTATCTGTCATCTGACAATAAATATTAGTTGTTTCATTCTCTGCGTCTTCTTTATCTGACAGTACCATTATTTTTACAAGCGAAACGAAAATAAACCACTATAACTCAAAAACTATCAACTATAGCTATAGGAAGACCTTTATTACGTCTATGCAGAATTTAATGATCTACCTGATTAATCCATAAAAAACAGGGTGTTCCATTTGAAAACACAAGTTATGCTGTTTTAAAGTTAGATATGCTGTAACTCCAAAATAATACACCCTGTACAATGAGAATGCATTATTCTTTAACCATTTTAAAGTACTATATGTCGTCTATTGATATTTAGAATTTAAGGTAGCAAAACTCAAAACTCAGCTCACGGTAGACGTTTCAAATAACATATAAATCGGAGCAAAAAAAAGTCGTAATATTTTCAAAAATATCAAAGATAGCTAAAGGGAGTGTCACACTTATTTTGTAATCTCTATCCAAAAATGTAATAAAAAGTATAGCATTCTATTTAAAATAACGAAGTTAATAGCGACTTCCGGGGCAACCGGAAGTTCTATAAAGCTGAATATATTTTCTAGATATAGCTTAGATAATCACAAGAAAATTTTGTTTAAAGTTTTTTCGGTTAGCTCTAAGGGTAAGGGATATATAGAGGAATTACACACTATTGGGACAGCCTGTTATATATATATATATATATATATATATATATATATATATATATATATATATATATATATATATATATATATATATAATAAATAAAATAGAAAAGTACCAACAAAATATTATAGTATAAATAGTTTTAATTTTAGTATATTTAGTATTTAGTATAGCACAATTTTGTCATTTGGGGTAATAGAACAACAGTGATGTCATATATTATACGCATAACTCCGATTTGTTACTCTTTATTGTGGAACCTCTTCTTTGATTTCTGTCTGTCTCGTACAACAGCTTGTGGCTAATGGACTTTGCTTCCGAGGCCATCCCTAGACTAACACACATCCATCTCTGTGGAAACACTATCTAGTACGTACAACCCGGGTCTAATGAGAGGAAGCATCATCTTGTTGATACCATATGTCATCAGAAGGTAACATGTGATTGTTTGGATTGGGAAAGATGGCTGCTATAGCTGGCACAATATTATTTCTTAACAGGTCCAGATATGTGTCACCATTTAAATTATCTTTTATAAAAAAAGGTCCGATTATGCGATTATTAATAATCCCTACCCAGACATTTATTCTCTGTGGCCACCGCATGTGTCTCTCCCTCATCCAACCGGGATTACGTTTAGACCAAATCCGACAATTATGTTTATTTACTTCTCCGTTGAGGCAAAACGTTGCCTCATCAGAAAATAATAATTTTTTTCAAAATTAACATCAACGTTCTTTTCTTCTTCAACTATTTCACAAAACTGCAATCTGCGGTCTGGGTCATCTTCTGTAAGTTCTTGATTGTAGGGAATTTTATAAGGGTTCATTTTTTCCGACTTCAAAATTCTTATCACTGACATCTGAGCAATATTGTTGTCTAGCGCCAACTGGTATATTTGAGGATTTTCCTCAACTTGGAGTAGCATATTTAGTTTTGTTTCATCATCTGAAGCAGTTTTGGTCCTGCCAGTTTAGGACAATTTTTAACATTTCCAGTCTCTCTATATCTATGTCAATTCATTAAATATGCGTGTTCATACGTTCTTTTCTTGTCGCCAAAGCCTCTTAAAATTAGGATTTATATGCGTTCTGTATTGCTAAGATATGCCATTTTATAAAGTGATTGACACTAACTAATTCTGACAGATCATTAATATTTATTTACAAAGCATAGCCAGCTTTGTGGCAATAAGTACTTATTACGTAATTGTCGATATCTGCGTAACCATAGAATTTGGGCATAGGGAGGGTACCTTATAACAAAGTTAATCTAGAGTTCGAAAGGATTCATAAAATCATATAATATACAGGTCCTTCGTTTAAAAAATATATTATTGCAACCACTACGCTTTTCAGGACCACCCTCTATATTTTGGGTAACCTTGAAAAGACGCTGTTACGGCAACCCTACAATACCTGTAAAAAGATTTTTATTTGTTGTTTTCCGTGCATAGGATATCTGTGTGTTACTATAAGTTTTATCAATACATGTAATGCAATAATTAAAGTGCCGACATCTGTGTAACCATATAATTTGGGCATAGGGTACCTTATAACAAAGTTAATCTAGAGTTCGAAAGGATTTATAAAATGATATAATATGCAGGTGTTCTATTAAAAAAACCAGTCAATGCAACCACTACGCTTTTCAGAACCACCCTGTATGTTTTGTCGTAACGTGAAAATATGCACCTATGGCAACCTTGCAACACCTGTTAAAATCTTGTTTTTATCGTTTTCCGTTTGTGAGATGTAGTAGTAGCAGTGGTGGGGAGGCCAACGCCAAGCAAGTAGGCCACAATGGGCCCTTTTTGCCAACCCCAGCAACCCAGAAACCATGCTCTACTCTTCCTCGGTTCCGTCGCCAAACCGCCTCGACCTCGAGATGAAGGCCGTGACGGTCTTCAATTGGACGGTACTTACCTGATTCCTCTGCAGAGTCCTTGATCCGAACAATTCTGCTCGAAGACTCCCAAAAGCCTCGCATTCACACAGGTAGTGGTAGGACGTTTCTTCATCCTCGCCGCATTCCTGGCAAATGGGATCCCTCTCTACGCCTATCAATGTGAGGTGTCTTCTAAGGGCGCAGTGGCCTGTCGGCACCCCGAGGATGCGGCGAAGCGTAGGTCGACTCCTTCCGAGTAGCCAGACAGCTTTTATCTCTGTCCGCCCCCCCCCCCCCCCACGAAGTCCCTCGCCTGCCTGCAGCCACCAACCGACCCCCAGTGCCTCTCCATTGCTTCCTCGGTCCACCTGTCTAAGGCGACAGAGACTGACTTCATACTTATGCTTATCGCAGGCGCCGGGCCACAGAACGGCCGCCGGGAACCGAGTTTTGCGAGATTATTCGCCACCTCATTCCCCGCTACGCCACAGTATCCCGGAACCCACACCAGTTGCACCTCCTTCGTCCTGGCTAGCCCTCTAAGGGCGTCAGCGCACTCCTGAACCAGTGGTGATCTGATTCTGGCCGCACAGACTGCCCGGAGGACCGCCTGGCTATCCGAGCAGATGCACACACATTTCTCGGGACTCATCTTTACATCCTGTCTATTGGCCACAGACAGGATAGCATACGCCTCTGTTTCGAATGCCGTGGTGTATGCGCCAAGAGCATAGCTCTCGCGCACCCCCAGGCCCTGGATGTATATTCCTGCCTCGGAGGATTGCTGGTCCTCCAGCCGCGATCCGTCGGTGAAACAGACCAGGCTTGCGGGCCGGAATGCAACCTCATTTTCCCTCCACTGATCCCTACTGGGGATCCTGAGGGTGTATGGCCTAGTCAACCTAATATCATCTTCGGCATCCCGTACCTTTATGGCGGAAATCAGAATTTCCTTTTCCGCCTCCTTGGCGACTCTTGCATGCCATTTTACTGCTCCCTCTCCGCACCAATTTCCTGCATCTCGCATTCTGAGATGCGACGCCATCGCCTCCCTCCTGACACAGATGGGAAGCGGTGGCAGCATCAACAGGACCTCTAGCGCGGCTGAGGGTGTCGTCCTCATAGCGCCTGTGATACCCAGGATGCCTTTGGAGTTCGGCCAGCTTCCTGCTGGTTGTTTGGTTCACACCAGACCAACGCCGCATAGAGGATTCTCGGCCTGACGATCGCAGTGTAGATCCAATGAAGGATCCGAGGATTAACTCCCCAGGTCCTCCCTATCACACGACGCAGCTGCCAGAGGGTCGCTACTCCCTTCCCCACAACTCGTTCTATTTGCGACCCCCATGTTAGTTTCGGGTCCAGGATCACCCCCAGATATTTGACCTCCCGCACTAAAGCTAAAGGTTTTCCAAACATCACGGGCGCCCTGAACCCCTCTATCTTCCTTTTCTTGGTAAATAGGATCATCTCCGTCTTCGCCGGGTTTACACCTGCTCACCACACCACCTTTCGATTATGCTACAGGCAGCTTGCATGCACTCACAGACGACGCCGAGGAATTTGCCGGTGACTAAGACCAGCCCATCATCAGCGTACGCCTGGGCGTAGAAGCCATTCTCAGAGAGCCGCTCCAAGAGGCCGTCCATGACCAGACACCATAGATGAGGCGAAAGGCAGCTGCCCTGAGGACAGCCGCCCGTCACCCCAACGTCCAGCCGTTTGTGAGATACTCAGATGTTTCCATACTTTAAACTAACCCTGCATATATATATATATATATATATATATATATATATATATATATATATATATATATATATATATATATATATATATATATATATTATATTATATTATATATATACAGGATGTGGCGCCAAGAACTTTAGTTAGCCGTTTCTCAATAACTACTCCGATTTGAAATTTGAAAATTTACACACATACGATCGAGACCAATTCCCATTCAGTGAAAATAGTTTACTTTATGTCAAACTTCCGGTTTAACCGGAAGTGATCACAACTTGCTTATTTTAAATACAACATGGTAATTTTCATTATATTTTCGAATTCTACACTGAATTTGAGATAAATTATTACCAATGCACCATATGTTAAAAATCAACCGTTTTCGAAATTTTTCGATTTTTTTGAAAATTCTCGCGAAAACCAAGGTGAACGTGGCACGCTCTCTCTATGTGGAAATACAACTGAAAAGACTCAGTTTTTGTACAGTTTACCCTTAGATTGGCACCTAAACGACACATTTGATAGCGTTTCTTTTAAGTATACAGGGTGATGAGAATTAGCCGTACCATTTGGTAAAATTGAAGTCCCAATTACTCGCTTATTTCAAATGGAACACCCTATATTTTATGAGCTGTTTCCCTTTGAACGTGTATTAGCATTCCCTATACCTAAATTTCACCGTTTCCCGAATGTTTCAATTTTATTGGATTCACTTGATTCAAATTGTCACAATATATTTAAAGCAGGCTTTGGAACTTGATAATATGCTTGTTGTCGTCTACATGTCAAGTCCCACCCCTTGCAAATGAGAACATAACATTTGTTGGGCCATATCGTGTGCTGCATTCGCTTGTTTTAGTTCTGTAAAATCAATGTGTTGTTAACTAACTTGTAAAACCAAAATACAACTCAACAATATAGGTAGTTATTTATTATAAATGAGTACAGAACTTAACTAATAGCTAGTGGAAAACTAAAACACAAAAACAAATAAAAAAATTGTGGAACCTATAACAAATGCTCAAAATTACTCCCACTGACATGGAGGCATTTTTTTATTCGTCTTATAATGTTTTGGTTCGTAGCCTTTTTGATTTGTCTCGAATTCAGTAAACTAAAGGCACGTAAAACTGTACCTACCATGTCTTCTTTTGTGGTGCCAGGTTCGTGGTAAACTTTATTTTTGATGTAGCCCCAGATTCTTGCATCCAGAGGTGTTAAGTCAGGGGACCGTGGTGGCCACCTATGTGGGCCGTTATTGGCAATCCACCTGTCTTGAAAATGTTGTTGCGAAAAAATCATGAGCTAAATGGAAACTCTGGGGCGGTGCTCCGTTTTGCTGATACCAGCTTGTTCTAGCTTCTTCTAAACTTAATGTGTTGAGAGAAGTCCAGAATTAACAAGTTGCCTCTTTCCTCCCTATCAACACCCACGGTACGATAGTATTTACGCTGTAAGCCCTCGTGTGTGTTGTTGCAATTAAAAAAAAAGAAACTAGAATTACATCGTGCAAAATATCATACTTATACCAGTGAGATTTTCATCGTATATTTTAATCTCAAAAATCTTATCGTTCTTAATTGCACAAAACACATTGAATGACCACATGTCTTGGAAATAGTTGATCCTGGTAACATGGAGATTCTCATCTGACCAGAAGTGCCTATTGTGGCGATTGTGCATGCCATTTTTGGAGAACTTCGCCTCATCGCACCAAATAATTCTCTCACAGAAATTCTCATCTTCTTGTGTTTTTAATAGGAACCATTCACAGAACTCAGCACGTCTAGGAAGGTCGTTTGGTTGCAAACCATGTATGGGGTGGTAAGAGAAGGATCTCCAATGATGCTTTTTCTTTTTCGCAATCCCTGATAGATGCTTTGGGATCAGCAACAAAAAATGCCAATACGTTCCCTTCGTTTAAAACATTCATTTATATATGTATAGGAATATATTACCCATTAGAGTGACAGAGCAGAATAATTTTACATTTAGACTTTTTGGACGAGGATATTTAGCAAATACGTGTCCCAGTGCTAGCACAAGCATAGCTTTTTGTACAGTATGTTGTATAATTTGAATTATTATCAAATATAATAAAAATTACTCTTATATACGAGGAGGTATTGAAAAGGACATAGCCTAAAACAAAAAAGCAATATTTAAAAAATATATATTTTTAGTTAGCTAACATAATCTCCTCTAAGACTGGCGCAGAGCAGAACGTTCATAAAGCAATTTTTAACCCTTTACATAATTCCTTATCTTGGTCTTCAAACCACCCCGCAACGGCATATATGACTTCGTTCTATGTCAAAAATCGTTTGGTTTTCAAATGTTTATTGAGCTTTGGAAATAACTAATAGTCTGATGGTCCTAAATCCGGAGAATAGAGCGGCCAACTAATTAAAAACAAATTTTACCAATTGTTTGCAGAATGATTGATGAGCAGGAGCATTGTCTTGCACAAAAAGCACATTTTGGCCAGTTTTTGCGACCGTTTTCCACAATCTTTTCCCGTAATTTAAGACGTGTCCCAGTGCTAGCACAAGCATAGCTTTTTGTACAGTATGTTGAATAATTTGAATTATTAATAAATATAGTAGAAATTACTCTTATATACGAGGAGGTATTGAAAAGGACATAGCCTGAAACAAAAAAGCAATATTTAAAAAAAAAAAAATTTTTAGTTAGCTAACATAATCTCCTCTAAGACTGGCGCATAGCAGAACGTTCATAAAGCAATTTTTAGCCCTTTAAACAATTCCTTATCTTGGTCTTCAAACCACCCCGCAACGGCATATATGACTTCGTTCTATGTCGAAAATCGTTTGGTTTTCAAATGTTTTTTGAGCTTTGGGAATAACTAATAGTCTGATGGTCCTAAATCCGGAGAATAGAGCGGTCAACTAATTAAAAACAAATTTTACCAATTGTTTGCAGAATGATTGATGAGCAGGAGCATTGTCTTGCACAAAGAGCACATTTTGGCCAGTTATTGCGACCTTTTTCCACAATCTTCTCCCGTAATTTAGCTGGCGACTCACAGTAGTATGCTCCCGTGACAGTTCCACGTTGTTCCGGAAAATGTAGTAGAATTATTAGATATTTGTCCCAGATCGTTATCGGTTGAATTGCAGTTAACCACTGACAACTATTGTTATGCGGATATAATCACACAGCAAGCTTTTTTTGTTTCTTTAACGTCGGCCTATTTCCGCAACTATGGCCAATCACCGACGCCAGGGAGCAGTTTCACCTTACTCTCCTGGAAATTTTTGCCCAACCCCTGCCTTTCTGTAAGGAGGGTAGGGATCTTTAACGTGCCCAACATCGCATGGACACGGGACCGACGGCTTTACGCCCCCTCCGAAGGGCGGAACGTGCAGACATTCAACTTGCTCAAATACAATACCAGAACATTGGTTGATGTTAATTATACAGTTTGTACTGAAAAAGTGAAAGGAGTACCCTGGGATAGAACCCAGTACCCTTCGGTTCAGAGGCACACGTTCTTACCCCTGAACCACCGAGGTTCTCACAGCAAGCTTCGGCGTTTTACACAAAAGTAACATCGATGAAATTTATATGGCGTATTTATTAGATATATCTAGGCATCCTTGTAAAAAGCCAGAAAACAGACTTAAAAAAAGTTGCATGTGAGTGTAAGTGAACAGAGTTATAGGTAGGCTTTAGAGCGAGTGAGAACGCCTATACAATTTTTTAATGCTGACGCGATAGATGTAACCTTTTTCAGGTGTTTACATATACAGGGTTCGGCAAGTTGAGAGGATCACATAATTATCTTCACAACCGCTCTACCTAGAAATGTCAAATTTTTTATCCACGGATATACCAGTGTTTTGCATAACCGTAAATTAGTTTCATGTATACAGAGTGATCAGTTTCCCTATGCCACACCAAACTTGTATTTTTTTAAATGGGTCATCCTATATTTTAATTTATTTTTTTGGTAGAGCACTTCACGACGAGTATAATGATGCCCGACAATAGGGGTCTGGGATCCACGGTTTAGAAGTTATTTCATTGTTTGTCGGAAATTTTATTCCGATTCAACACGACAGTGCTGCCATGTCGTCGCAAAACCTGTCAAGTTCTGGTATTAGCATGACTCTTGAGTCAATGCAGCATAATAAAATATGGTTATGTAGCTTGCAGAAATATCCACTTATACAGGGTGTTACATTTAACAAAGCTCAATTTTTCTCGAAATTTTCAAATGGAATACCTGTATATGACTACGGCATCAGATAGCGGGTTTAGTAAGCTTTCACTCAATACTATATTTGCTGGGGTTCAATTTGGAAACGTCTGGACTTTCTTCTTTCTAAAGGTGAATTATAATTTGTACAGGCTTTTGATGAAAATCATAGACATGGCATTTTTTTGTAAATGGTTATATCGTTTTTAGATAATTGTATGGTGAAATTTATTTTTAACTTAATTTATAAACAACAAAAAATAAATACACATTATAGTACCACATTAATTTAATACATAAACTCAAAATGTCAAATAATTGATATAATCAACTAGTTAGCAAAATAACAGTTTTAACAAGTCTAATCTTCGTATGATTTGTCTAAGGGTAGCGCAGTTACATACTCAGAATAATTCCGATTTAAAATAATTATCACTAAAACGTTCAAGTTGTTACCAAACAACTAAACTTTTATTAAAAATAATAAAGCTATTTCCCTAGTTTAACAACAAAATAGTGAAACTACGTGTATTGGATTATTTTTGCCAATACAGAAAATAAACGATGTCTGCATTCAGTATAGATTATTCAGTTCAGGAGAGAAAGGATATGTTAGAGACTTATATTGAATGCCAAAAAGTGGCGGCCCGTGCATCGCGAAGATACAAATCATTGTTTAATCTATTTCAAGTGAGCAGATTTTCCTGGCTAACGAACTTATCCAAGCCACTTGCAAAAGGGAGCTACTCACCAAATTTGATCAAAAGCGGCCTATTATTTTTTGAGTTATCGGTATGATATATATATATATATATATATATATATATATATATATATATATATATATATATATATATATATATATATATATATATATACACTTTATTTGTATGCCGTACTCTTTGTGATTTTTTTATTGGTTTACGTGGACTGCAGTTTCGAACCGTCCCGGTTTATCATCATGATGAACTGGTACGGTTCGAAACTGCAGTCCACGTAAACCAATAAAAAATTCTGGACGCAGCAAGTGCGTTATGGTAGTGAATTTTCATAAAAATGTTTTTAATAGCAAATATGTGTTTTTTTTTTTTTCAGAAAGCAGGCATCAAATTTGGTTACTAGTATAACCTATATAGTAAAAACAATGTGCCATGTTTCATCAAAATAACTTTATTGTTTGAAAACGTACAGAAATTTCCGAAAGTAAACTTAAAATGTAACCGAAAAAGTCCGTTTCTTGGTCAACCTTATAGGTTAATAGCAAATTGAGCTTTTCAAATATTCATTCATTTAATCAAAATTCGTTACCATAACGCACTGGCTGTGTCCAGAACTTCTTAACTTACAAACATGCATTATATTTCGATGGAAAATGCAAAAACATAAGGCGTTTTCCACTAAAAAAATTATTATTTGTATCACCAACGACTTATGGGCCATCCTGTGATAGTAGCAATAATTTTTTAAGGTGTAGCTCAAGACACCGTATAATTAATGTATACAATATTTTTTCATATCTTGTATAATAACGGATATATTGAGCTTTATTGATTTTTTACGAAAATTCTACAAAAATTATATACCATTAAACGATAAACTCTATAGCTAAGGCTACTGCCAAGCATCAGAGAAAGGGTCTATTTGAAATGAATTTTCTGGAAATATTTTAGTAAAATGAAGGACAATAACGGTTGAAACTAAGACTTCAGGGTTTTTTAAAACATCCTTCTTAAGACATTTTCTTTCCAGAGCCCGTATTAGATTCAAGTTCTTTGCCTAAATGTTGCGAATTTTGACGTTTTAAATTGTCACTTTGACGTTTTGAGGAAAACCCCAATTTATTTTTCTATAAATGCCCATAACTTTTTTGTCTTTTGACCTACAGAGCTAAATTTTGGCAGGCACTTTACCTATAATGACGTAAACCAGGGCACCAAATTTGGTTGCCCTTACTTTGTTAATTCCGGAGATATAATTTTTTTTTGAAGGAAAACTCAAAATTTTCCGGGAAAACCTGGGCTGATTTTCCTGACTAACGAACTTATCCAAGCTATTTGCAAAAGGAAGGTATTTACCCAATTTAATCAAAATCGGCCCATTATTTTTTGAGTTATCGGTGTGATACATATATATATATATATATATATATATATATATATATATATATATATATATATATATATATATATATATATATATATATATATATAAACATATAAAAATTGAAACTGACCCCGGATATGTGTTCTGGGGGGCCTAATTAGCGCTCATTTGAAGAAATTTTTTCAAAATTCAAAGGTCGGGATCTCCTCATTAGTGAATTTTTTTTAAGAAAATTCACTAAAATGACAAAAAGTACAGCAAACAAATGTATATTTAAAAGTGATTACAGTGTATTGTAACATTCCAAAAGATATATATATATATATATATATATATATATATATATATATATATATATATATATATATATATATATATATATATATATATATATATATATATATATATATATATATATATATATATTGAAACTGACCCCGGATATGTCTTCTCGGGGGCCTGATTAGTGCTCATTTGTAGGATTTTTTTTTAAATTCAAGAGTCGGGATCTCCTGATTAGTGAATTTTTTAAAGAAAATTCACTAAAATTAAAGTTTTTACGTTTTTGCTGCGTCACGGATTTATTTAATTTTTAATTGACTTTCAGGTAACATATTCTGGACATACTCTGTGACTCGATAACTTTCTGGCAACAATATTTGAAGGACCATGCAACATGGGAAGAGGCCGACTAAGATGAATGCTTCTAGGAAATCTGACCTAAAATAAAAAGAAGAGAGGGTGTATTGATTATGATGACTAGACAAAGTCGCCTGTAGACTGTGGTGGTTAGTTGATTTAATAATATCTTTCTTTCAGCTATGTAACACCGCATTAATGTATGCTGCCAGAGGAAACCACCAGCATTGTTGTCAAGAACTACTTCTTCATGGTGCAGAATTCACCGCTATAAATTTCAATGACCAAACAGCCCACGACATAGCTATAGACGAGAACTCGACAGAAGGTTGGAAAAAAAATGTATTTACATATCGTGAAAAACTAATATTTTTATCTTTTTAGCTCAGTATGTGATTGAAAAGTTTATGATTGCAAGACTGGAAGGATCTTGATGATAACCCTATTAAATACATGTTAGTGATAATTAAGCCCCAAAGGTTTATGATGATCTCATAGTAGAAATTAAGTTTAAACCAAACTATTTAGGTTTCAGTCATTTAGATTTATGTATATAAATGTTTGTAACGTGTATTAATTTTAATTACAAAATTTGTTATTTTATAGAAAATAAATTGTACGATTTTAACCAATGTTTACTGCTTGTAGTATACCATTTTTGCATAAAATACTGGTTCACTTTTAGATCAATTTTTAAACTTTGAAACTACGATTTTAGTGAATTTTCGTTACAAAAATCAAGAAAATTCACTAATGAGGCGATCTCGACTTTTGAATTTTGAAAAAATTTATTCAAATAAGCGCGAACTAGGCCCTCTAGAACTCATACCCAGGATCAGTTTGAATTTTCAAGTTTATATAGTTATATACCTATATATACACACCGATAACTCAAAAAAACCTTCCTTTTGCAAATGGCTTAGATAGGCTGATTAGCCAAGATAATAGGCCCAGTTTTTCCCGGAAAATGTTTTATTTTTATTCGGAAAATGGTCCTATTTCCGGAAATACCAAGGTTAGGGCAACCAAATTTGGTACGAGGGTTTATGTCACTTAACAAACGTAGCAAAATTTAGAACTGAAAGAAAAAAATTCCAGACGCAGCAAGTGCGTTATAGTAGTGAATTTTCATAAGAATTGTACACTATTATTATACGGCATATTACTAAAATTAATACTTTAAACTTACACATCACAGTTCGCTTCGAACAGGCGTCAGGTATACATCTCTCGGTGCGTGATTTGAAGTGATCGATAGTGTTTGGTTAGTTTTACAAGCTAAAAATGTCAAATAAGGAGGCTGAACCCCCTGACAAAGGGAAACTACCTGACTCAGAGAGGACGGAAATAATGGAGACGGATGATGCAACGGATATGGGTGATGATTCGGAGGATGAAAAAGGACAGGTAAAAAGTTTAAAAAAGAAAGACAAACACAGAAAACGTGGAAAATCAGGAAAAGTTGGGGTAAGTACACTTAAGCCACTTAAGTTGTTATTATCCAAAGAATTTGAGCAAGTGAAAGAAGGAAATAGTCAGGTAATTAAAACAAATTATAATTTTCGTTCACAAAATGAATCGTTGAAATTAAATTTACCAGTATCAAGGGAAAGTATATCTGAATACATTCCGACTGATAAGTCGACTACTGTAAATAAACAAGGTACGTTATCGGGTCAAAATGTAAATAAACTGGTCACAGAAAATAGAAACAATCAACATTTAAGTATTGGAGTGAATAATAGAATAAATAATGTCAATTATAACGGGGAAAATATAGGGCCCTACTATGTATTCATTCAAAATAAAGAAGGGAATATTGGGAGAGCACATAAAATATCGACAATCAGAATAATTAATAGGCTTATTCCAGAAATTAGTAATAATATAAAAAGTGTCGTAAGCACGGGTCAAAACAGAATCAGGATCGAACTGGATTCAGCACAAAGCGCTAACACAATGGTAAATAGCAAAGCACTCTCAGAAAACGGATATGAGGCATTTATACCTAGATATCTTACTTGTAGGCAAGGCGTTATAAGGTCAGTTGATAAGGAAATCAGCGACAGTGAATTAAAGGAGTTAATAAAACCTAGATTAGGAGAATTCTTTATAGTTGACGAGGTGAAACGTTTAAATCGCAAAGTTAATATACAGGGGGTCACAAAATTCGAACCAACATATTCGGTTTTGGTGACATTTAAAGGCAACAGACTTCCAGAAAAAGTAGTTATTGAGAAGATAATTTATGAAATCACTCCATTTATAAAAAGGGTGGTACAATGCTTAAAATGTCTTCGTTATGGACATATAAGCAACCAATGCAAAGGCAGGGAAAGATGTCAATACTGTGGGCAAGAACATAAAAACTCTGAGTGCAAAACTCAAGAGTTACCTGTCTGTGTGAATTGTAAGGGGGAGCATAAAGCGACAGATACAGCGGTGTGCCCGGAGTTTTCAAAGCAAAAAGACTTGAAAAAAATGATGGGGAACGAAAACATTTCATACCGGGAGGCTGTCCAAAAATATAACACAAGCTATGTGGCAGCCATCAAAGGGTGTAAAGAGAACATTCCGAGAAGACCAACACAGAATAACCTACAAACGACAATGACGAACGACAGACCGACAAGCGCTACAAGTCAGGCAATGGGGCAAGATAATTACCCCAGAAAACGGGAGTCGACATATCATAACGCGACAAGCTACAAAACACAAAAAAATTTCCAGTATCCAAGACCACAACGACCTATATCACCACAAAGCCCAATAACAAACCCTTATCCTCCCTTATATAATAGTGGCAATGTAGTATTTAAAGATATTATTGATGAAATATGTATCAAAATAACACAAACATTACAAGATATATTTGGAAATTTACCAGGCAATATAGATATCGGTGAACGGTTGAAAGCTAGTATAGGCACGTTATCAAATATCAATGGCTAATACAAATTTTATACAATGGAATTGTAGGTCATTAATTTCTAATAAGGGTATCCTAGAAAAATATCTGTTCGATAATGAAACTAGCGTGGCTTTACTAAGTGAAACTTGGTTGAAAAACAACAGCAAAATTAGGTTTAGTGGATATGATTTAGTCAGAAAAGATAGACAGGATGGATAAGGTGGAGTAGCCATCCTAATATCAAATAAATTAAATTATCAGGTGTTAAGTATTTCCCTACATAATCTTGAATGTGTAGGAATAAAACTAATAATGAAGGATGGCAGAAGTATAAACCTTTTTTCAGTTTATTTACAACCAGGAAAAAGAATAAGTTCTCAACAGTGGAATAGTTTTTTTGACAACCTTCCTAAACCATTTGTGATAGGGGGAGATTTAAATGCTCACAATATAGCTTGGGGTTGTTCGGATACAGATACAAGTGGGGAAGAGTTGTTAGGATCGATAGAAGACGGCATTTTAATTTTTTTAAATGACGGTACGGAAACTTTACTAAAGAGACCCAATAGTAGGACCAAGTCAGTTATAGATCTCACTATAGGTCACCAGAAATCGCACATAAGTTTAACTGGAATGTGCAAAATGTAACTTTAGGTTCCGACCATTTTGTTGTATCATTTTCATATTTATATGACATTAATCATGTACAAAATGCAACTAATCATTTTCACTTAGATGACAAAACATCGTGGAACATAAAGCAAGCTGATTGGGAGCTATTCTCTTACCTAATGGAAAATAAAAGCAGGGAAAATAGTAATATTTCCTATTACGAAATTATAAACAACATTAACGAAGTCTCAGAAGCAGCTATTCCAAAAAAGAGTATAGGTCCCAATAAGTCGTTTAGGAAACAATGGTGGAATGATAATTGTAAAAGGGCAATACAAGACCAGAAACAAGCCATGGATTTACTGCTGCAATCTCCAACCGATACCAACTACTTAAATTACAAACGAACAGCAGCCTTCGCAAAACGGACCATCCTGGAAAGTAAGAAAATATGTTGGAAGAAATTCTGTGAGACCATCAACAAGGACACACCAGCAAAAAAAGTGTGGGACAGCATAAAAAGGTTAAAAAATACCCAGACACAAAATAAATATCCAAATGTCACTGAACAGAAATTTGAAGAAATTATGGATCATCTTGTGCCGCAACAAGTAGCCGAAAATATTCAATTTAAAACTGAAGATGAAAACCATTTTTTGGTTACGAAGTTTTCAATGGGTGAATTTGAAATGGCTCTAAAAGGTAGGAAGAATACCGCTCCTGGAGGGGATGATATATATTATGTCATGCTTTACAAATTACCACTCTCCAGCAAAATTGAACTTTTAACAATCCTCAATAACATATGGATAACAGAGGAGTTTCCTAGTGATTGGAAAACGTACATATCTGTTCTTCTCTTAAAACAAAATAGGGATCCACAAGCTCCTAGTTCATATAGAGGAATAATGCTAGGGTCATGTGTTCTAAAAACTTTGGAACGCATGATAAAAAATCGACTGGAAGCATGGTTAGAACAAGAACACAAACTACCACAAAATCAGTTCGGCTTTCGAAAAGGTTCCTCGACGACGGAAGCTATTGCAGCACTGGTTTCTGAAATATACATATCATTTTCAAGAAAAAACTCTACGATAGCGTTTTTCACGGACCTCGAAAGTGCTTATGATAAAGTTAACCTCAATATACTATATCATAAAATGAACAAGATAGGCGTACCATCAACTATGTCCAGGAGAATTATTAAATTATACCAGGATCGAACAATAAAGTACAAAGTTGGCAACACTCTTATTGGACAAAGAGGTACAAACTTTGGAATACCACAGGGAAGTGCCTTGTCACCACTTCTTTTTCTAATATACTCTTCAGATATCAACAAATATGTGAAAGAGGCAAGAGTCTTACAGTTTGCCGATGACATCTGTCTATATATTAACTCCGCGGACATTAAACAAGGTTCACAGAAATTAAAAGAAGCTGTTTTTTCTTTCCGAAAGTGGACAAATGAGAACGCAATGGAAATGACTAAATCCAAAACTAAAATTTGTTTCTTTAATAGAAAGCAAACAAGTCCAGACAGTATAGTAATAAACGAAGACATCTACCCCATTGAAAACTCAGTAAAATATCTTGGTATCATATTAGACAGAAAATTGCTGTGGAAGGAACATTTGGAACTTGCGTTAAACAAATCTGAAAAGCGTATCAATATATTAAGAATGGTATGCCATAATAACTGGGGAGCGGATCTCGAAACAAGTTTGCTAATTTATAAAAATTATATCAGACCCATACTGGACTACGGCGCAATATTTTACGACCAAGCTGGAAAAAACCATCTAAATAAAATAAATAAAGTGCAGAACAAATGCATAAGAACATGCTTAGGAGCTCTAAAAAGCACACCCATTGTTAGGATGTTAGCGGAGGTATCAGAAACACCAATTGAAATGAGAAGAAAGCTTCTGGCAAACAGATTTATAATTAAAATGCATAACAAATGTAGCTATATCAATGGTAACTTATTTCAACTGTACATTCTAGACCTAACTGAGGAATATTGGAAGAAAAAGAAAACACCTCTTATTGTGGATGAATTTGCCAAATTTTTGGAAAGAAAACCATTGATACATTCGGTACAGGTAAATCCAGTGTTCCAAGTTAAATGACACATCCTAGATAAAATTAAGGTAGAGCATATGATATGAATACTCCCAGTACCCAATCCAGTTTAGAGACCAAATGTTAAAAGAAGACCTGAACAGAATACAAGCGGGATCGTATTTATTATACACAGATGGGTCCAAAAATCAAGGATCAGTTGGTTGTGCATATTATGATCCACAGAGAAAAGCGGGGAAACAAATTAAATTAAGGACAGAAATGTCTATATTTTCAGCAGAATGTGTTGCTATACTGGAAGCAATGAAGTATGCCGAATATTGTAACATAGAAAAAGTAATTATTCTTAGCGATAGTAAAGGCGCTCTACAGGCTATAGAAAATTTCAGTATCACCACAAAGCAACCAAATTATTTAATAGTAGAGATCGTAAAACTGTATGTACAAGCAAAACAAGCAAATAGAAAAATCTGTTTTATATGGGTCAGAGGTCACAGTGGATTAAGTGGTAATGAATCAGCAGATAATATGGCCAGAACGGCGTCAGATAACATAGAGAACACACAATACATGATACCTCACCGGGATGAGATTCAAAGATATAAAACTCTAATAAGAGAACTTTGGAAGGAGGAGTACCAGAATAGCAACAAGGGTCGTGCTTATAAGAGTATTGTAGAAGAACCTCCAAGAAAACCTTGGTTTTGCGATTGCCCTTATAATAGTAAAATGTTCACAAAAACTATGTGTAGATTACGCTTCAATCATGCATTGTTCCCGAGTCATCTATATAAAATAGGTATGAAAGAAAACCCTTTTTGTGATTGTGGCGAATTCGGGGACTTGGAACATGTTCTGTTAGAATGCACACTTAAGCAAAGCAAAATCAGTCAATTTGTAAATAAATTATATAGGAATAGTAGTGTTCCAAAGCCTTTCAATTTGTCGCAACTCCTTAGCACTAGAGACTTTGACATTTATTTAGATGTATTTAAACACGTGAAAGATATATGTAAAAACATTTGATGTAAATCTCGTATACAACGTAGATTAAGTTGACCTATTGTTTCCCAACCTATATGTATTACCTGACTTTTACCTAAGGCCCACCTGTGCACGTTTTAAAGTTGCTCTGATCGGCCGCAGAGCATGAAGCTATGTGTCCATTGTATATCCCAAACATTGTTGGAAAAAAAAAATAAATAAATAAATAAATAAAAATAAAAATAGAAGAAAGTTAAAATATTGAACAAAATAAATGAATAAATAAAATAAAGAATGTGTAGCAGAAAAATAGTGCCAACTGATAACAGAATGATATATATACATGTGGGTGTATATATAGGTATATATAGATGAGTGTATGTAATTACTCTTAGGATTAAGGAATGAGAGAGGAGTGAAAGTGGATTGAAAGGGATAAAAAGAGGAGTGAGAGGGTGCAAGAGATTATCTATAATAACTTGTAAGTAATAAAATGGTTGGCAAAAGTGATATGGCACTGAATTTACGCTGATTTGGACCTACACTCACAGTGATGGAAAACTGGGCGAATGGACACTGATTCCGCAGCCAAAATAATAGTGAAATTTAAAAAAAAAAACTTACACATACTTGAAGATCGATTTTAGAGGTCCTAGTACGCGCACGGTTGAAGGCTTTCGAAAGTGTTACCGTTAGGATTTACCAAAATTAGAATTGGAAATATTAAAAAAAAATGCACTTGCTGCGTTCGGAGTTCTTATGAACAAGGAAATTATATTCAAGCAAACACTTTTTATTTATAATGCTTTCTATACCTACTCCTCTCTGAAAATTGCACAAGCGATATTTTACAAAAGGTTTAATATATTCACATTGTGTTTGAAAATGGTGTATCTAGACAGTTTCTATGTAAATGTACCCAAATTAAATTGCGCGTATGGTTGCATAATGGTCGGGGCTGTTGTGACCGGCATAAGTTATATGGCTAATTAGATTTCCATATTGTTCTCTATGCATATGGAATTCCGCTTTACAAACTCAATTTTGTTTGTGTGCGTTAAATTACCACAAAATGACTGGCTATTTTCCGTAAGGTAGGTGATGCCACATTAATAGATTAAAATTTATACCCTAACCAAAATTCCGGGAAGCTACGCGGCCAATTTTAATTTTTTACCCACTCAATTGATACACGCAGAGTTATTTAAGTGTTTCAAGTCCGTACAAAGTTATATATATATATATATATATATATATATATATATATATATATATATATATATATATATATATATATATATATATATATATATATATATATGAGAAATACTTGGTTCTCGGGTTGAACCAGAATTTATGAAAACTCGACGTTTCGGCTCCTGTTTTGGAGCCATTTTCAAGAGGTAAAGGAAATATGTAAGGACACTCTAAGGCCTCAATCTGCCTACTCCTTAGAGTGGTGGACAAAGATGGGTAAAGGATATATGTAAGGACACTCTAAGGCCTCAATCTGCCTACTCCTTAGAGTGGCGGACAAAGGTGGGTAAAGGAAATATGTAAGGACACTCTAAGGCCTCAATCTGCATACTCCTTAGAGTAATGGACAAAGGTGGGTAAAGGAAATATGTAAGGACACTCTAAGGTCTCAATCTGCCTACTCCTTAGAGTGGCGGACAAAGATGGGTAAAGGATATATGTAAGGACACTCTAAGGCCTCAATCTGCCTACTCCTTAGAGTGGCGGACAAAGGTGGGTAAAGGAAATATGTAAGGACACTCTAAGGCCTCAATCTGCATACTCCTTAGAGTGGTGGACAAAGGTGGGTAAATAATAATTAACCGATTTTGATGAAACTTGGCAAGTGTCTTTCTTTTATTAATGGTTTGGATGATTTCGTTATTTAGGAAAATCGGACAAGGTTTTCCGGGAAAATTTTCAGTTTTCTTTCGAAAAAAAAAGTTTTCTCCTAAAATTACAAAGGATTTTAATCAAATTTGATGGATATGTTGCCTTGGGAAAGGTTATACTACGTACCAAAATTCAACTTTCTAAGTTTATCGAAAATTGAGTTATCCAAGTTTGAAACATTTAATAAAAATTCACTACCATAACGCACTTGCTGCGTCCCGAACTTTTTTGTTTTACTTCTAGACACAAAATATTTTGCTTGTTAATTTTGCATTTATAGATATACGCCATGAGGAGCGACATAATAGCCAAGCTTCCTGATCTTTTGATACGTGATTATACGAATAATTACTGCAAAAAAGAAAAGTTAGCATTTATCTGTCGTCAATGCATTGTTACAAAATTATTCATACTCACGACATAAACACAATATTTTAAACAGACAAACAAATACTGATAAATACAACAGTTAAAACCGTTAGAATCAGATCACTCAGTGTACCACGTATCACAAAGGGTTTGGAAAGTATTTTTTAAAAAAGTCGATTTACATTTAACTTTTTCGACGAAAAGTAATTTGAAAAATTTGTTGGGTCATCGAAAGACAAAGATAAAGCCACTGAAATGTCGGGTATTTAAGAGATAGGTTGCTAGGTTTCAAAGATTGTAATCTTAAATACGTGGGTCAAACCAAGAGAAACATAGCCACCATATTTCGTGAACATCTCGCACATTTACGATATGGTACGGTAGACAAATCATGTATGGCACAACATATATGGGACAATAATCACCACATTGACAAAAAAATTGAAACTTGTCAAAAATTTTAGACATCAAACTATGCTTGACGCTTATGATAGCTTACACACACACACACAATATATATATATATATATATATATATATATATATATATATATATATATATATATATATATATATATATATATATATATATATACACATCAAGATCGATTAAGAACAAAACGTCATTTAACCGTGCGGAACCTTTGATTTCTAGCCCTTTATTCTCACTTTGTACTTGACCAGCTAAACACTCCTAATCTGTCGGGCAGAATAATAATGTATTGTCAATAATTCGGCCGGTCTATTCAGATACTAGGCTCTACGTTGAGTTCTCGACTTAAAACTCTCCTTTCGTTTTCTTTGTATCTAAGTTATCAATATAAATACTTGTTTTTATGTAGAAATTTAGTACGAATATTCATCCTCTGTTAAAGTTAACATTGTGTGCGAAGCAGTCGGTTTTGCTTTAAAAAAGATATGCGGCAGTTATTGGTTTATTCGCCAGGTGTGCTGGTCGGCGCTCATCACGGGCTCCAATATTCACATAGTGAATTTACAGATCAAGAAAGAACGTGAGCTTCCTTAAATAACGCCGCACCTTTCATTTTAAGACCATTATCCTTTAAATTAGATAGAGGCTCATGAATTTGTCAACTAGAAGATTAAAGTAGTTCGTCAACCTCATCCGTGCAATATAGACACAATAGACAAACGTTGGGTCTCCGACTACAATTTTTACCTTCGGCTTAGTTCGTCTATCTAGGTATGATAGAAATACATTTGCAGCTGGTAATTTAGTTTAGAAATTTTCATCCCCTGATGATGCTAACGTGGTTAGTGAAACGATCGTAAGGTCTTTAAAAAATATGTATTGTGGTGATTTGGGTTCTCCAAATGTACTTACCATAACCAGCACTTTAACAGATAGAAAAATAAATTAATAAAAATTAATAAAAGAGGATAAAGTAAATTTTAAGGCTGGATGACAATTAAAAAAAGTCTACATATATATCTAAACGTGAGTCGATCATTTGCTGGCATTTTGTATTTGATTAAAAGATAAGGAGCTCATAAAACTGCTTGTTAATTATGAGTTTCAAGAGGTTACGTGCAAAAATTAGTCAGGTAAATGATAAATAATGTTTAATTATCATTAATTGGCTTATTTTTTGTCAAGAGCAATTGTTCTCTTTCTTTTGTTGCCTTGTAATGAATTCATTAAATTCCTTGAATTTAGAGTGTTTAACAGTTTTGGAAAATATGCTTTTTTTTTGTTTATAAACACACATAGAAGCGAGACTTAAGTTTAATATTATTTAGTTATTTTAAAGAGTTAATATTTTTCAATCCAAATTCAGTGCTATTAAATAGTCAATGAAAAGACTTCTTTTCCAGACAATAAAATGGTATTAATTCCTTACGCGTTTCGGCCAAGTAAGTAGCCATCTTCAGGGTAAGATCTAAAATAACAATAAAAAGGTCTGTCAGAAAACATTGTTTCCTGGTGGGCAATTGTGCTGGTTGGAGCATAATGGAATCAAACCCATCAATAAGATAATTTTTTGATACTTCACGATTTGTTCACGCAAACCTTTGCTGGATCGATCCAAGACTGTTTGTCCACTATACAGAGATAATCTGTATGTATATCCATGAGTGTTACAATTTACACGTTTTAGACCCGACTTATGTGTCTTGTTAGGGTTATATTGTCTAAAGGGCAAACTCCTTTGAAAGGCACCATGCTTTCATTCACAACAAGAGTTTTTCCTGGAACAGCATTTTCTGCAAATTTTGATTCTAGAATGCTAAAGATTTTCCATGTTTTAAAAGTCGGTCATTGATTTCAGCTGTTTCGTTGTTGGCAAAATGTATATAGCATAGAAAAAATTGAATTTGACTTCTGCTCATTACAGTTGGTATCAGTTTGTTCTGATATATAACTGACTGCGTCCGATAGTCACAATTTTTTAATATCTGACGAGTCCCATGTATAAAACCATCCCTACAAATTTTCGCATTTTGTCGTTGTTGGTAGGTTTCCGTGTGTTGATTCCAGCATGCCGCGTCATCTGCACATTGTAAGACTTCTGTTCTTCTGCATTGCGATTCGTTTCCAGCGTAAGCAAATCCAAAACTTGACTACACTAATTTTCCATATATTTGCAAAGGAACCAAGTTGGCTAAATTGCTAGGGTAATCCTCAGGATGATCATTTACCGATGCCGTTTCACTACAATGAATATCAAATTTCAAGTGTGAACAATTTACTTAACACCATTCTTCATCCGAAATGTCTGTAGATGGAAGGACGTCCTCTTCTAGCTTACAGTCATTGTTATCACAGGTTTTCACATACATCTAAGTCGTCTCCGCTGTTTTCTTCGCACACATATTCTGATCAGGAATCAGATAAGTCAGAAAATGATCTTCATTCATTATTTTCTATTTTCGTGCTTAATTTGCTAACTCTTTTTGGGGCCTTCTATTATCTAAATTGTCTGGCCGTTTTTTACCCTGCTAGTGGATGGAAAATTGATTTTCAATTTCTGGAACCAAAGAGGTCCTAAAAATAAATTATAACCTCATATTTTATACAATTTTTAATTTTATAACAAAAACTACAGATGGTATATTCAGGAACGTTAAGCATACTTGCATGTTTTTGAATGCAAAATATTAGTCAGAAAATGATCCGAATCTTCATTCATTATTTTCTATTTTCGTGCTTAATTTGCTAACTCTTTTTGGGACCTTCTGTTATCTAAATTGTCTGGCCGTTTTTTACCCTGCTAGTGGATGGAAAATTCATTTTCAATTTCTGGAACCAAAGAGGTCCTAAAAATAAATTATAACCTCATATTTTATACAATTTTTAATTTTATAACAAAAACTACCGATGGTATATTCAGGAACGTTAAGCATGCTTGCATGTTTTTGAATCCAAAATATTATATAAACCTTATTAAATAAACTGCACGACACTATGAAACGTTAAAAAAACCATCACATACAACACAACAGACACAACACGTGAATACCAGATAAGATCGGTTGATGAAATATTATGTTCCCTTTACATTACTGATAGGCAACCAGTCATGGAAGAAGCCGTCCTGCCATGCCATAATTATATCATTATAATTCTTTGAAGTACTGCTTGATCTCACAGGTGATACACACGGCACACCAACCAAATTGTACTAACGGTCACCGGTGATGCTCGTGCCAGCGATTGTGTTGAATGTTCCTCCCTGCCCTATTATACAATACTTGTAAGGCTACATGCATTTTCACCACAATTAGAAACGTAGACCGGTTTCGCTCTAATTAGAGCTCGTCAGTACAGCATGCTAATTGTAGCGAAAATACACCTATAAAGTAATACGGCTATGGTAGCCAGCCTCCAAACACTAAGTGAGTGGTAAGACACGAAGCAACGTGCCGACACCTAGTTGCGGAACCAAGTAGTATGTTGTCACGCCAGCTCCTAATAACACAAAGTGTTAAAAAATAGAGACTGTATACAAACAAGCCGTACTGACGAGCTCTAATTAGAGCGAAACCGGTCTATGGTTATAATTGTGGTGAGAATGCATCTAGACTTATATACTTTGTCCCTATATTAGGGTAGCAATGGGCCAGGGCTGACAATTTTCTAAATTGTTAGTTGGTTGTACACAGTCTCTATTTTTTAACACTTTGTGTTATTTGGAGCTGGCGTGACAACATACTACTTGGTGACGGCACGTTGCTTCGTGTTTTACCACTCACTTAGTGTTGGGAGACTGGCTACCATAGCCGTATTACTTTATAGGTTTATTTTCGCTACAATTAGTATGCCGTACTGACGAGCTCTAATTAGAGCGAAACCGGTGTACGGTTCTAATTGTGGTGAGAATGCATCTAGCCTTACATACTTTGTCCCTATATTGGGGTAGAAATGGGCCAGGGCTGACAATTTTCTAAATTGTTAGTTACCTGTATTCAGTCTCTGTTTTTTAACAGTTTGTGTTATTTGGAGCTGGCGTGGCAACATACTACTTGGTACCGCAACTAGGTGTCGGCACGTTGATTCGTGTCTTACCACTCACTTAGTATACCATACTTGAGATGTTATTCTAGTGTTGCCTGATATACAATCTTTAAATCTCTTATTAGCGTGAACTATTTTAGATGTTTTGTTAAATACAGTAGTGATCTTGGTTGTTGCAGCATCATGTTTCCTTTTTAGATGGTTGTCTATTATTATTTCCAAATACATAGTTTTCTCAGCAAATGCAATTTTTATGTCTTTTATGTTTAGGTATCTGTATTTTGGTAGGTGTGTTCTGTAGGAGGTAAATGGAATAAATATAGTCTTGTCGTAATTTATTGTTACCGGTTTAAAATATAACCATTCCACAATGAAACACAGATCCTGTTCTATCTTGACCCTAAGCTTACACTTACAATAAGTGCTGTATTGTTTGCAATGCTTATTACTTTTCCATTTAGTTTTAGATTAAGCAAGGAATTCAAATACATCATAAATAATATAGGTACGAGCACTCTTCCCTGTGGCACTCCGTATTTAACAATCGTGAAATCACTATAACAGTTCTCAATTCTTACAGATTGTTTTTGGTCCAATCAATTGACAAAAAAATTTTTTCTGCGAAAATTACAAAGCCGTTTTGATGAAATTTATTTGATATGTTGCCTTGGGAAAGGCCTTACTACATACCAAAATTAAACTTTTTACGTTTATAGAAAATTGAGTTATTCAAATTTGAATCATTTGAAAATTCACTACTATAGCGCACTTGCTGCGTCCCGATCTTTTCAAAATTTTAAGTAGTCGAATAGCAATTTACTTTTATAAAAATGCGCCATCCTTACACACTTGTGGGAACAGAATTTTTTAGGAAACTCATTTGGTAAAAGAGCTGGGCTTGTTATCTAGTACCTATTGCAAAATTGATCAGCTCAGATCAAACAACCTTAACCGCCTCACAGTGATTTACAATCTATTAAAATCAAAGATGAGTTATCAGTCACGTAATGCAAATGTATAGAACATTGTCTGGCTCTTTGTACTTAAACATAAAGCTAAATATTAATCAGAAATATAATATAGAAAAAAGATAAGGCATATTATATATGGATTAACACTTTTCACACATGTTTAGTACATCGGGAAATCCACTCGTTAAATAAACAATTGAAACGTTTGTATAAACATCGTTGAAACAATTGGAACTGACAGAAAGTGCGAACACGGTAGCCATGGTCGAGAAAAAAGTTGAAGTCACAGCACTCGACCGAATTAACTGGATTGTAAATACTATTTTTCATCAAACTGTTGCAGTAGTTACGGCTTATATGTTATGGATAATATGCAGCAATTTTCAGTTTAATAGCGTTTTTACTTGGCACATGTTCTTGGCTATTTTGTCAGTGAGTATCTTAACTTTTTAATTTTTAAGCTCTGAAATGAAAATATATATATATATATATAAACAGGTAAAATGTCAAGTGTCTGGATTTAAAGCTATCGGGAGATCGTTTTAAAAACACAGCAGATTAGCTTAATTTAATTTTAGATTCACTTGAACTTTGTTTAAATTATTTGTTATTTTAAGCTATATTGGTTATTTTCGTTTGCAATTTGATAAAAATGTTATAAACAGCATTTATTTTATTTGAAGTATTTGGTCTTGTTATTTCGATATTCAAATAAGATTTAAACGACTAGTGAATGCATACATTCCAAAATTATATCACATCATGGCAGTCTAAAGGAGATGTTACCTTGTCGTTAAAACTAAACTCTTTGTCTCCAGTAGTTATTTTAGCCCAGAAATGCCTGAAATGTTTTCTTGATAATTTTAAAGTAATTTCACAAAAAATTAATTACAATATGAGTAAGTTTGACTATTCAAAAGGTTTTCCTCGGGAAGATCTAAAGGGGTTTCGCTTAAAAAGGACATCAGGTTATACGTATATTATGAGGTACCTATTATAAAAACTAGGTGAACGACAATATAATTTAATTTCTTTGGTAAAAAACCGACCATCTAATTTCTGAATATCCTTCCTCCGACGTCACTATCCTTGGTGATTTCAATGTCCATAATAAGAAATGTATAGGATCTTCCAAAACCGATCCACAAGGGAGAGCAGCGGAGGCCTTTGCAGTCTGCAATTCTTTAGCCAATATGGTTCAGCAACCTACTTACTTTCCTCGCATCCCAACACATAGCTCAAATCTATTGGATCTCCTTCTTACTACAAAACCTAAATTCTATAAGACATCAGTCACCGCCCCACTTGGTCGCTCAGACCACGGCATGGTCATTGCTTCCTGCGCAATGCAACACGAGGTCACACAGTCATCACACCCACCTAACGTTTGGCACTACAACTCCGCGAACTGGGACGAAATGCGGGAGTACTTTTCCTTATTTCCATTGGCGTCTGGCTGCTTCTCTCAGCCTGACCCCTCTGATATCTCGCACCGAAATTAGCCAAGCTGGCATGGAATTATTTATTCCACGTACACAGAAAAGCTCTTCAGCCACTCAAAAGACCTGGTTCTCTAAATCCTGTGACAAGGCCAGACTTGAAATGGTCGAAGCTCACAAAACGCTTCTACACAATCCCAGTCAAGAAAA
Organism: Tillus elongatus; assembly: GCA_964006375.1. Taxonomy (NCBI): domain Eukaryota; kingdom Metazoa; phylum Arthropoda; class Insecta; order Coleoptera; family Cleridae; genus Tillus; species Tillus elongatus. The sequence continues at coordinate 56,855,409 of OZ023264.1, forward strand.
CCGTCAAGCATTTAATGATGCAAGAAACCGCTATGTCCGCATTCTATCTGAGGCAAGAAACTTGTTTAATAACCACATCAAAAACAAAGTCCTCTCAAGCTCCAACATCAGCAAACTCTTCTGGACTCCTGCTGGATCTATTGGGAATAATTTCTGCAAGAGCACGTTCCCACCTCTTGTGTCAGGGGATGAAATTGTTTCTACTGCCCTGGGCAAGGCTAAACTTTTTGCCTCGTTGTTCACTGGCAATTCTACTCTTAACCCACCTCCAAATGTCCAACCACCAACAGTCCCCAATGTCGCGCATAAAATGACGGATATCATTTTCAAAACTAAAAAGGTACGAAAGATCCCCCTTTCTCTTAATACCAGGAAAGTCTCTGGCCTTGACGAGATCCTAGCAATTGTTCTCAAAAAATGCGCACCAGAACTTGCTCCTGTCCTGACTCGCCTGTTTCAGACATCTTACAATAGAGGCATATTTCCTAGTAACTGGACAACTGTTCGAGTACAACCTGTCCCCAACAAAGGATACAAAGCGCTTCCAAGCAACTACAGGCATTTTTCTCTCATTTCAGTCGTCTCTAAACTGATGGACAAGTATATAAACATTGAATTACTAAAGTTTCTGGAAAAACACAGTCTAATTCACGACAGGCAGTATGGATTCCGCCAGCGCAGATCAACTGCCGACCTCCTTTCCTTTGTCACCCATTCTTGGAACAAGTCTATGTAACTACACAGTGAATCCCAGATTGTCGTTCTAGACATATCCAAAGCATTCGACCAGGTGTATCACGCAGCGGTGCTTAATAAACTTCGGGCCTATGGCCTACCACCAAAACTCTGTACCTGGACAGCAAATTTCCTCTCCAACCGGAGCATTTCTGTTGTCGTGGATGGCCATTTCTCTAAACTGTATCCAATTAATGCAGGAGTCCCTCAATGTTCAGCTTTAGCCTCTACTTTGTTTCTTATATACGTCAATGACCTTCTCTCTAGCACATCCAACCTAGTTCACAGTTACGCGGAGGACAGCACCCTCCACTCAGATATACAATACTCTAAGCCTGTCTCTTTAGCCTAATTAGATGAGGATCGCAGACTCATGGAGGGTTCTGTCTGTGGATCCCCAAAAAAATATTAGACTGGGGAAGTAGAAATATTCTACAATTTAACTCCACCAAATCTCAGTCTTGCTTTCTTTTTCATAAGAGATACACCAGCCCTAGACCCACCACAATGAATAACCAAGTTATTCAAAGTAATGAGTCCTTTTCACTTGTTGGCATTTCTGTGGATCGAAATCTCAATTGGCACCAACATGTCACATCAATTGCAGAAGCGGCTGCTAAGAAATTAGGTTTCCCTTTCCGGGCTCGCAAATACTTTTCACCAGCTTCACAAATAAGGCCAAACCCCGAATACTGCTCCCACATCTGGGGTGCCTCTTCCGCTTCTACATTCGCTATCCTGGATTCTATTCAAAAGAGAGCTATACGTCTCATCGGTGACCCCACCCTCACCCAAAGGCTGCCATCCCGTGCCCAATGACGTGCCGTTGGTGACCTCTCTCAACAGATCTACCAGGGGAACAGAGCGAATGCACCCTTTTACTGTGCAGGTCACATAGAACGGGAACAGAGCGAATGCACCCTTTTACTGTGCAGGTCACATAGAACATCTTGTTATGTCCGCTCTTTTGTCCCGATGACTTCCAAGTTGTGGAATTCCTTGCCGGCACATGTTTTTCCTTCTCCTCCGAACCTCCAAACCTTCAAGTTCAGAATTAACAAGTTGCCTCTTTCCTCCTTATCGACACCCACGGTACGATAGTATTTATGCTGTAAGCCCTCGTGGTGTATTGTTGACATATATAAAAAAAAATTCAAACATGAATATTATATGGAATGAAACCTGAAACATGAAATGCAACTTGGAACTTATATATATATATATATATATATATATATATATATATATATATATATATATATATATATATATATATATATATATATATATGTGTGTGTGTGTGTGTGTATATATATATAGTTGTGACAGTGACGACATCTAATTTGTCTATTCCTGTGTTGTTATGAAATGATTGATCATATCAAATCTGGAACCAATATTTTCAAGTCCAGAAGGTCTGCCAACTTTTGTGATTTGCCTCTTGTTCTCCGACATCAAAGGTGCGTGCCATGCTACACTCTTTTCATGTAACAACCAAACATCTAGAGCGATGTGTCTAAAAAGTGTGGTTTTATTGGAAAGCACCACTTTTTCCCTCTGATATTTGTTCCGTATAGAGATATGTTTTGGTCAGATTTGTCAATACCTCTTATATACTTATTATAAGAACTTATAAGATATAGCTGGTCAACTATGATATATTTCTTCTCTGCTCGAGAATATCTTTGTATACGGTGAAGGGGATAAACATTATCACTGTTGGATGTAATATTGATTGATTGTTGTTGCCCTGTATGTAGGATGTAATATTGTTGCTCCATATTTCAATGATAATTTATTATTTGTTGTTAGAAATTGATAAGAACTCTTAGCAGTTTTCCCGAGTTGTTCATTTGCGTGAAGTACAGGAACGGTTCACTGCACAGCTTCAGGAAAAAATTGTTATGAAAAAAGGAAAGCTGCGATTGTCACCACATTTTCGCCAATTAAGTAATAATGTTGACACACGCAGAGTAATGGCCGAATGACAGTTGTTATTTCTTGCATTGCATAGTGTTTTTTATATTTTCAAAAATAAAGTGGTGAGGGGACGTTGAATTGACATTTTTCAATGTGAAAAAGCGATCCCTACCTTCAACCCCCTTCGAATGGCAGGTACAACCCCCAATTTTTTAAAGAGGAAGTATAGGCTCTCTATTCAAAAATGTTATCGTTTTTAAGTTTATTGCAACAATTAAGATAGAATAAAATAAAATCATGTGGTTACCGAAATTCGCTACAATACAATAAAAAACTAAAATGTAATGAAAAATGTAATAAATTCTAAACACAAAAAATAACTATGAATGTCAATGCAGTAGATGTTCAAAATGTTCACCGCGAACTTCTTGGCAACACCCTAATCTTAAATAAAACTCTCTTCTAACATTATTTAACATATCAGGCGTGATCGACCTAATCGCAAGCGTTATTCATTCTTTTAAGTCATTTAAATCAAAATGTTTGGTTTTGTACACAATGCTCTTCACATATCCCCATAAAAAGAAATCTAATAAGGTAACATCACGTGATCGCGCTGGCCATTCTATCGATCCTCGCATCCCTATCCACCGATTGGGAAATATTGCATCGAGGTACTGCCGGACATTGAGCTGGTAATGTGGTGGTGCTCCATCCTGCTGAAACCATATGGTATTCACTGGAACTTGAGGGTTTCCTGCCAAAGTTGGATTGACATTTTGAAGTAGTGCCAAATAATTATCGCCATTCAAATTACCCTCAATGAAAAAGCGACCAATGATATGGTTTCCAACAATTCCTGCCCAAACATTAACCTTCTAAGGGTATTGCGTGTGTTCTTCTCTCATCCAGTGAGGATTTGTGGTTGCCCAGTAGAGACAATTTTGCCCATTAGCATGACTGTTAAGTGAAAAAGTGCTTCCATCAAAAAATATAACGTCTTCTAATTGGATAATATTGTTATCCCACATGTCCATCATTCGCTCACAAAAATAAATTATCCTATCAAAATCGTCTTTCATGAGTTCCTGATTTTATAGGGATTGATTTTATTTTCTTTTAATATGTTAACTATCGATGCATGGCTAACATTAAATGTAGTGGATGACTGTCTAGCCGATGTATGTGGGTTTTCCACAAATTCAAGCATCACATCTAATTTGATTTCATCACTCAGTGCATTGGCTGCTTTTTTTTATCTGCCTTACATGACCAAACTCGCGAAACTACTTCTCTATTTTACTAATTGTTCCTTGAGATATAGGCGGTAAATCAGGAAGTTTCTCATGAAATAGGCGAGTTACTTTATGTTGTGTTTGGGTTTTATCTCCGTAACCAATCATTTGTATAACTGTTATTTTATGCATTTCTGTTAATCTAACCATTTTCAGAATTGAAACGAAATTCAAACTAAAATTATAATACTCACAATTTAAATGACAACTTATAATTACAAAGCAATTTGCTTAGGCGTTTTAAACAAACTAACATTGCCTCGCAAACTCTTTAATGTATTTTTAATGGATACGATGTAAAAAGCACATTACTATGGTTTTTGCTTACTTTCTTATCTTCAAGACCGAAATGGGAAATAAGTTTTGAGTATACTAATTACAATATTGTAATAAGTTTTGAGTATTTTATGGCGAATTTCGGTAACCACATGATTTTATTTTATTCTATCTTAACTCTTGCAATAAACTTGAAAAACTTGAATAGAGAATAAACAGACCTTTCAAACGACATATCACAAGCCTATACTTCTCCTTTAAAAAATTGGGGGTTGTGCCTGTCATTCGAAGGGGGATAAAGGTGGCGATCGCATTTTCACGTTGAAAATTGTCAATTTATAATTTAAATTTGACGTGTTTCGGGATTTTTTATAAGAATGTACAGTAACCGAAATAATGAATTTATTCCATTTGGCTTTTACACACTATATATATATATATATATATATATATATATATATATATATATATATATATATATATATATATATATATATATATATATATATATATATAATAAATATCAATATTTAGGTCCCTAAGTTAAAAGGCAAACAAGTCATTGACAACAACGCACAAGACCATTTTTTGTATACTAGAGACAAACAATTATTTTTTTGGAGCAAAGGACTCAAGAAATACTAGAAAAATTAGCTCGACTTACTTAACATTTATAGTTTTTTTCTTTAAATGTCAAAGTTGCGATTGAAAAGGTCTAAATTGGCAGCTTTAAGACACAGACCTTTAAACAAATACGGGTTATGTACAAGAACTGTCATAAGAAGTGTCTTAAAACGCCTTAGGTTTCAGCTTCAACCATCATTGTCCTTCAGTTTACTAAAATATGTGCAGAAAATTCATTTCAAATACACCATTTCTCTGATGCTTTAGCAGTAGTTTCATTTGTAGAGTTTATGGTTTATTAGTCTACAATTTTTCGCGAAAAAGTTATCTGTATGGGAGACCGCGATTTTTTAATTTTGAAAAGATTTCTTCAAACGAGCGCGAACTGGGCCCCTTAGAACTCATATCCGGAGTCACTTTCAGTTTTTCTCTGTTCACATATATACAGGGTGGCGCATTTATACCGTAAAGCTCAACAGATCCGTTATTATAAAATATACGAGTACAAATTATATACGTTAATTATAGAGTGTCTTGAGCTGCATCTTATAAAATAATTTTGACAATTACAAGGTGGCCCATAAGTCGTTGGTGGTCGTTATTGGATTTATCCATTTTCCATCGAATAAAAGTGAGAAGACTTAAATTACGTTCTTATTTTTGACAGCTTGTGACATAGAAATATGAGTATTTTTCCGCTTTTTTATTTTACTTTCGCTGGTTCAAACCAGGGAAAATTTAAAAAAATGACTTCTATATGCATTCTTTTTTTTAAATTTTAATTACAGATTTGTTATATAATTTAAATTTTATGTAGTTTTTCAGTAAATTTTCGCCAGTTTTTGTAACGTTTTTGTGAATTAGTGGCAATTAATAATATAATAATAATAATAAATAAATGTTAAAAATTGTTGAAAAAAATGTTTTATACAATTTTTGTAAAAAATATAATTTTCGTGTAACATTACTTAGGTAAGCCAATTTTTGTTAAGAAAATGGCGAATTTTTGTAAAAGAAATGGTTTGTTAATTTTCATGCAAATTTTTTTTTGCTGTTGGGATTTTTGTAAAAAAACTTTTTCTGAATAATCATATCTTGGCAAGTGTGTAAATGAAAAGGTTCATTTGCGAGGAAAGCCGAATCAGTTGTTTCGGAAATATTTTCAGTTTATTTTCGGAAAATTTTTGTACTTTTTGAAACAACTACAGTATATTTATGAAATATGGTTCAATATTTCTGCTATATAGGTTACACAAAATTTGATGCCTTTCTTAAAAAACATATTTGCCATTTAAAACGTTTTTATGAAAATTCACTACCATAACGCACTTGCTGCGTCCAGACTTTATCGCATGTCAACATTGCAGAACCATATATTGTCTTTCTGTCCCGCTTACTCAAAGTCCAGCTTTCTACCTTATACATTATAAAAACCCATACCTATTATCCTTAACCATGAACGACCTTTTGGCTAAACTTAAATACAAACAATTTACTGAACCTCGGTTCTATACTATTTGCTTATTAAACATTCCTAAAAATATAAAATTATTTACACTGTTTACACTTGATACAATCTAAAATACAATGACTGGTCTGCTCCCCCTACTGCAGAACGGAACCCGGGATAGTTCTTCTGAACGGGACTCTTTTTTCTTAGAGTTTTCTGGTTACAGCCTAGCCAGCCGGCGCACGGTGTACTTTCGGTAGCCTTTTTTGTGGTTAACGACGGGGATCAGTTGGAATTGGCCTCCTTGTTTAGCGCGCAGAACTCAACATCTGCTACTAAACAACTTCGGCTTCTTGGCCGGACCAGTTGGTTATAATCACGGATCAGCTTAGCTTATAGACGCCAAAGTGGGAGGAAGAGGCGGCAGTGCGGTTAAATCCTCGGCGTTTACACACGAATCAATCGCTGGTGTAGTCAGAGTAGCTAGATCGTACTATACTATTGCATCCCGAATTCAACAGCTGTTCGTAATAGCTGGCAGATCAGTTTACCACACTGCTGTATATCAGGACAACTCACATACGGCAACCCGTGGGCAGGTCCGCAGACTGGTGAGGTGTCCTAGGCGGACTATTGGTGGAACCGGCTGAATGCACGAGGTGTGCTTGGAGAATACTTGAGGAATAATGGGTTTCCTTTTTTTTTAACAAGAATCGAGAATGCCCTTATACACACACTCAGACCCATGACCGTAGTGTGTGGGAATATGAAGTAGTATGGGATCGCACCCACTAAATTCCACTCCCGATGGAGTACCGGACCTTGGATCCATACCTTCGTCGGTTAGAATGCACACATGATTTTGGATTTTTTTTTCAACAACACACCACGAAGGCTTACAGCTTAAATACTATCGTACCGTGGATGTCGACAAGGAGGAAAGAGGCAACTTGTTAATTCTGGACTTGAAGGTTTGGAGGTTCGGAGGAGAAGGAAAAACATGTGCCGGCAAGGAATTACACAACTTGGAAGTCCTCGGGACAAAAAAGCGGACATAACAAGATGTTTTGTGTCTGGTGATCTGGACAGTAAAAGGGTGCATTCGCTATGTTCCCCTGGTAGATCTGTTTGGGGCAGCAGGTGGAGGAACTATGGACGAAAGCTCCTCTAAGCAGTGCCCGTGCAGATATCTATAAAAGAGAAAGAGGTCACCAACGGCACGACGGTGGGCAAGGGATGGCAGCTTTGGGTGAGGATAGAGTCACCGATGAGACGTATAGCTCTGTTCTGAAGGGAGTCCAGGATAGCAAGTGTAGAAGCGGCAGCGGTACCCCAGATGTGGGAGCAGTATTCGAGGTTTGGCCTTATTTGTGAAGTATATAAGGTATAGAGATTAGCTGGTGAAAAGTATTTGCAAGCCCGGAAGAGGAAACCTAATTTGTTAGCAGCCGCTTCTGCAATTGATGTGACATCTTGGGGCCAATTGAGATTTCGATCCACAGAAATGCCAATAAGTGAAAAGGGCTCATTACTTTGAATAACTTGGTTGTTCATTGTGATGGGTCTAAGGCTGGTGTATCTCTTATGAGAAAGAAAGCAGGACTGAGATTTGGTGGGGTTGAAGTGTACAAGATTTCTACTTCCCCAGTCTAATATTTTTTGGAGATCCACGGAGACAGAGTCCTCCATGAGTCTGCGATCCTCATATAATTGGGCTAAAGAGACAGGCTTAGAATATTGTATATTTGAGTGGAGGGTGCTGTCGTCCGCGTTACTGTAAACTCAGTTGGATGTGCTAGAGAGGAGGTCATTGATGTGGAGAAGAAACAAAGTAGGGGCTAAAGCTGAACCTTGAGGAACTCCTACATTAATTGTATACAGTTTAGAGGAATGGCCATCCACGACAACAGAAATGCTCCGGTTGGAGAGGAAATTTGCGGTCCAGGTACAGAGTTTTGGTGGTAGGACATAGACCGAAAGTTTATTAAGCAGCGCTGCATGCCATACCTTATCGAATGCTTTGGATATGTCTAGAGCGACAATCTGGTATTCACCGTGTAGTTCCATAGACTTGTTCCAAGAATGGGTGACAAAGGAAAGGAGGTCGGCAGTTGATCTGCGCTGACGGAATCCATACTGCCTGTCGTTGATTAGACTGTGTTTTTCAAGAAATTTTAGTAATTCGGTGTTTATATACTTTTACATCACTTTAGAGACGACTGAAAGGAGATAAATAGATAAATAGATAAATAGATGCTAGGAAGCGCTTTGGATCCTTTCTTGGGGACGGCTTGTACTCGAGCTGTCTTCCAGTTACTAGGGAATATGCCTCTATTGTAAGATGTCAGAAACAGACGAGTCAGGACAGGAGCAAGTTCTGGTACGCATTTTTTGAGAACAATTGCTGGGATCTCGTCAAGGCCAGAGGCTTTCCTGGTATTAAGAAAAGAGAGCATCTTTCGTACATTTTTAGTTTTGTAAATGATATCCGTAATTTTATGCGCGACATTGGGGACTGTTGATGGTTGGACATTTGGAAGTGGGTTGAGAGTAGAATTGCCGGCGATTAACGAGGCAGATAGTTCAGCCTTGCCCAGGGCGGTATAAACAATTTCATCCCCTGAGACAAGATGTGGGAACGTGCTCTTGCAGAAATTATTCCCAATATATTTAGCAAGAGTCCAGAAGAGTCTGCTGCCGTTGGATCTTAAGAGGACTTTGTTTTTGATGTGGTTATGAATCGAGTTTTTTGCCTCAAAAAGAATGCGGAAATAGCGATTTCTTGCTTCGTTAAATACTTGACGGTTTTCTTGACTGGGATTGTGTAGAAGCGTTTTGTGAGCTTTGACCTTTTCAAGTCTGGCCTTGCCACAGGATTTTGAGAAGCAGTTAGATTGTTACCATTCTGTTGTAGCCGCGTGGGCTTTACCGGGACCGTGTCTGTAAGGGATGATTTTCCTTAAATTCTCGGTCTACTTTTACAGTTATCTGAGGGTAATAAAATTGTAGATAAACCGTGATAAGACAGCTTTTCACGTGATTTGTTTTTGAAACCCCCTTTCTTGTCTGCACCTGGTGTTTGTTGCATATGGTTGTGTCCGTCAGATCCTGAGTCCTGCATGCTAAACAAGGAGGCCTATTCTAACTGGTCCCCGTCGTTACCCACAAAAAGCAACCGAAAGTACGCCTTGCGTCGACTGGCTAGGCTGTTACCAGAAAACTCAAAAAAAGAGTCCCGTCCCGAAGAACTATCCCGGGTTCCGTTCTGCAGTTAGAAGATTTAGATTGTATCAAGTGTGTATATATATATATATATATATATATATATATATATATATATATATATATATATATATATATATATATATATATATATATATATGTACCTCAATGAAAATCGAAATTAATTTTTCACTCTTACACTCTGTTTCTGTTTTAATTTTACTAAAGTTTGGCTAAACTGTAATATTTTGATTCCAAAAATCTACTGCTGCTCTGTGTACCATTAATTTTATACCCGCCTGTATAAGTATTCGGAAAACATTTATGTCATCCTTACATTTGGACCAGTCTGTATAAGTATTTGGGAAACATTTATAGTAGGTCAGCAATAAGTTTGACCTGCCAATGTTACTGATAAAAAATATAAATAATATAGATAATATTATGAAAGTAAACTACAAACATAATAAATGTTTTGCATATCAAATGAGCATATTTCAAAAGTACATTTTTTATAGTTTCGAATCGGGGAAACACTTAACGGGAAATTTCCCATGGCTTCAATGTTACATAGCGTCATATTTACTATTGTTTATCTTCTGTGGATCTGTGCCAATGGATTTTGTCTAATAAACAAGTATTTTTTCTACCTTGTTTTAATATTGCGAAACTACTACATCACATTCCAAAGCAAATAGTTTTTCAAGGCACCGTCAATAAAATGGCATCAAGGAAGCCAGGGATATAATAAAAACTGTACCTCAGAGTATTAGAAATAAACAACGCATTTTGTTAGTAATCTCGTAAACGAGTAATGCGTACAATAACAAATAAATACTTAATGCAATCGATACGGTTTAGTCTCTGTTTTTTCAGTCAAGTAATAGGTAAAAGGTTAATTTAATCTATTTTTCAATGGAATAAATACATTTACAAAAAATTTAAAATAAATAATAATGTAATACACTAAATTGACTAATTAGTTAAATATCTGGGCGCAGCAAGTGCGTTATGGTAGGGAATTTAATAAAAAATCATCAAAACTCGAAAAATTCGTAGTATTAGTATCTAGTAAAATAATAAAGTTGGTTTGATAAAATTTGATTCACATATTAACTTTATAAAGGTTTTGTTACATGCCAAAACTCAATTTTCTGAATTGAAATAGGTTATCTTAATTATATTTATTCGCTTACTGTTTATAGAAAATATAGATTAAACAAGATAACCGTTGGAAATCGGTATAGAGAAAGTTATAGCGGAAAATTCTACATCCGGCCTTTGGATAATATACGGGGTGTCATATTTGAAGGAACAAACTTTATCAACCTTTAAAATGATGTATTGGTCACCAAATTTTGGACGCTCTGTATGCGATAAATCAATTGTCAAAGTGAATATCGAAGGTATCATTCTTATGTTTTATTCTATTCCCGCTTACCACCAGTCGAAATTGGGTAAAAGGCGCAGTGTTGAAAATAAGGCTACATCTTTTAAATTTTTTCAGAGAATCAAGATATCTAGTAGTAGCAGTAGTAGCAGTAGTGGGGAGGTCAACGCCAAGCAAGTAGGCCACAATAGGCCCTTTTTGCCAACCTCAGCAACCCAGAAGCCATGCTCTACTCTTTCTCGGTTCCGTCGCCAAACCGCCTCGATCTCGAGATGAAGGCCGTGACGGTCTTCAATTGGACGGTACTTACCAGAGTCCTCGATCCGAACAACTCTGCTCGAAGACTCCCAAAAGCCTCGCATTCACACAGGTAGTGGTAGGACATTTATTCATCCTTGCCGCATTCCTGGCAAATGGGAGCCCTCTCTGTGCCTATCAATGTGAGGTGTCTTCTAAAGGCACAGTGGCCTGTTAGAACCCCAAGGGTGCGGCGAAGGGTAGGTCGACTCCTTCCGAGTAGCCAGACAGCTCTATCTCTGCCCGGCCCCTCCACGAAGTCCCTCGCCTGCCTGCAGCCACCAACCGACCCTCAGTGCCATCAATTGCTTCCTCGGTCCACCTGTCTAAGGCTACAGAGACCGTCTTCCTACTTATGCCCATCGCAGGCTCCGGGCCATCAAGATATCTAAGAAGCAGACGAAAATAGGCAAAGGGAAATCTGTTGAAATTCATCATGAAATATCCCAGGAATCCAAAAATTAAATAACATACCAGGTTTTCTATTTCAAATAAGAAAGTTAGTGGCGACTTTCTGGTATAACCAAAGTGGTATGACATTGAAAATATTTTAAACTGAAAGAGAATTTTGAATAACCTATAAATAAAAAAAATTCAGAAATCTAAGTGTTTACAAAAACGTCTAACGAACGGCTACCGTGAGAAACCCTGGGCTGATTCACGCCACTCGTTCAATTGAAAATACTTTCAAGATGGACGCATATCCGGTTATACTGGAAACTGCAACCAACTTATTTATTTTAAATAGAACACCGTATATATAATTAGACATTTGGATTCGCCGTTAAATTTTAAGTCAACTTTGTCTGAATTATCATGCTCTAATTTTTAACCATTTCTGAAATATTAGTGAATTTCCGTTATTTTTTACGTATCAACAACTTCATAGAGACCACGGTATCTAATACTACCATAATGGCAATTTTTTCGAAAATATATAGAGGTTGTTCATAAATTGACCTTGAATTTTGTATTAGAAAATCTCTAAAAAAATTCTCAAATGGGACACCCCGTATTTTATAACATTATTTAATGGTAAAGTCAAATGTCTATTGAACTGGATCATGCTTTTATAAATTTCACCGAATTAATTAAGTACTTCACTTAAGTTGTATAAATACAGGTCTCTACTGGGAAGTACAATTTGGAGGACCCAGTTCAGCACAATACAGTTTTTAGACCTGACAATCGTTTCGCTAACAAAGTTAGCGTATCACAGGGATGAATAAAATAATAATAAAAGTTTATTCATCCCTCTGATGACGCTAACTTTGTTATCGTAACGATCGTGAGGTCTAAAAACTGTATTGTGATGAATTGGATTATCCAAATTGTACTTACCAGTGCTCATCACAGGTTCCAATCTTCACTCATTCTCTACTGGGAATCGAACGCGGGACCCCTCGGTTCAGAGGAACACGTTCTTACCGCTGGACCACCGAGGCTGCCTTTTACGCTTTTTAATCACTAACTCTATAATTTAAGTCGCTGAATCGCGAGAGTCTTAGTTCAAATTAATTCTGCAAAAATTGTATTCAAATTAAGAACAATAGCTGTTGAAACAGAAGTGTAAGACCTTGCTAAATAGAACTTTTGCTATATCTGTTGTCCATAAATAGTATTAGTTTTAGTATCTTAGTTTAGAGACACCACGTTTGATACTTCAAATCGTCACTTTGGTTTCCAGGTTCTTAATGTTTTCCAGTTCTTTGTTGTAGCTATCTTTTTTTGGGGAAAACCGTATCAATGTATAAGGCAGAAGGTTCAACATTCTATTTGAGCAAGTTGAATGCCTGCACGTTCCGCCATTCGGAGGGGGCGTAAAGACGTCGGTCCCGTATCCATGCGATACTGGGCACGTTAAAGATCTCTACCCTCCTGAAAGAAGGCAGGGCTTCGTCAGAAGTTCAAGGATAGTGAGATGAAGCTGATCACTGGCGTCGGTGATTGCCCATAGTTTTTGTCCGAAATGTAACTCAGAGTAGTGTCTGGGTTCTATGGACACAAAATCCAACATACCTCTATCTTTGATGATGCATTTGATAATGCACCAAGAGAATGTAATTTCTTATTAATTTCTATTTCATGGATATTCTTAATGTAGTTCAATTTACTGTTGAATATAACCATAAAATTGTCTACCTTGCATGCAGTTGTATTAAACACTGCGATTATATCGTCTACATAACAAAGCAACAATCTTGAAAAGTAGCCATTTTCATTGACCAGGCCTGTTTCTAATCTGCTCAGACCAACTTCTGTTCAGGAGTCAGATTCTTGGTATTCAGTGCGCTGACATTTTATTAATCCTCAAGTCTTCATGCAATATGTCAACACGGATTCTTTAATACTTCGAATTAGATCTTGTAGCAACAATCTTTTAATGTTGTCTTTGGTCCTTGCCTCCACGTGTCGTCCACTTTTAGTGTCGAATGGATTCTTTGAGTCATTTGAACCGCTTGGACCAGAATTTCATCCGGCCAGCCTTGACCTATGCATCACCTGCATGGGCCACTGCGGCCGCAACACACATCAAGACCCTTCAAATCATCCAGAACAAAATTCTGAGAATGGTTACCGGAGCGCCATGGTTTGTCCGAAACAGCCAGATTCACTCTGATCTGGAAATGCCTTCGATACTTGAGTTTATAACTCAACTATCCACAACTCAGTTCGCAAAAGCCGCTTCTCACACAAATGTTCTTCTCCGTAGTGCCACCGACTACGACGACCAACTTCCACACAAGCATAAGCGTCCAAAGCTTATACTTACCCGCTAACGCCCCGCGGCAAAAACAGAATGGAAACATTCATACCCAAAAAGTAATTGTGTGAAATCTTTCCGATGGAGATATGGACTAAGGTCCGGTACTCCCAGGGAGGGGGTTTTAGTGAGTACAGTCTCACAGTACCTCGATATCCCACGGCACCTACGGGGCCGTGAATGGGGTCTGCATGAGCATTTCCCCCTCCTGTATCAAAAAAAAACAGAATTTCAATTGAAATTATGTCAGTACTCATGTGTATAATTTTTGGCAGATTTTTTTGGTCAAACACTGCCACGCATCGTTGCTATAATCACAAATCATTCATTTTCACGCGTTCACAGTTTCACAAAGCTCACAAAGATACATTGATATACACACAACTTAACAGATTATCGGTAAATAGTTTTAGCAACTGGACAGGAAACAATTGCCATAAGCGCGTTTCTTTCAGAGCTAGGTAAATTTTATTCAAATCTTCGGCGATATTACTGTAGATAATGTTAGTTTCATATGGCGAAATGTACTTTTATTAGTCTCATTATTAAGTGAGTGGTGGACGTGCCGCCACATAGTTGCGGAACCAAGTAGTATATTGTCACAGCAGCTCCAAATAACACAAAGTGTTAAAAAATAGAGACTGTATACAACCACCTATTGATTTAGTAAATTGTCAGCCCTGGCCCATTTCTACCCTAATATAGGGACAAAGTATGTAAGGCTAGATACATTCTCACCACATTATGCATGAAATTTTATTACACATAAACGGTTTCTTTAGGACAAGCGAATAGTGGAATTCTCGGTACTGGAGAATCTGACTACATCGGTCTTTATAAATTCGCTTAAAATAAACACAGATGTGGTGATTTCTCCTCTGACTTCACAAGTGCGTGTTATATTTTCGCCATTTATGGTGACGATGCCGGACAAATCGAAACCAGTTTCAGACAAGACAACAATCATTTGTGAAGCCAGAGAAGGAGATTCTTTTTCTGTATTTAGTATGAGACGATTTCACCGAGTAAGGGCAGCAACAGTTACTGAATTTTTGTTAAACTATTATCAATTTAGCTGTAAATTACCTACCTACTAATATATATATATATATATATATATATATATATATATATATATATATATATATATATATATATATATATATATATATATATATATTGTAAATAAGCAATTATTCTTTTTGTTTCAGTATATGCCCTTAATGGCAGAGGCAATTATTCTTTTTACTGGAGAAAATGTATGGAGCCAAAAAATTGACCGTACCAAAAAATATTGGATACACGGTGGTCTTATGTTTCTAAGCTTTTGTATGATTACTGTGGGAATATTTTTAGAAACATATAATAAAGGATCTAAACGAACACATTTTCAAAGTATACATGCAATCACCGGTGAGCTTTTATGTTTTTTGTGCTTTTCATTTCAAGTGTTTTTATTATAATACATAAAAATTATTATTAAACGAGTTAAAGTACTACACTTTCTCACAAACTTAAAATCGAAGGTTAACAAAGTCATTGATATTAACTGTTCACTATAAGCACACTTGGAGAACCCAAATCACCACAACACATTTAAAAAAATACTTAAGATCGTTTCACCAAAAAAATCTTTTTCATCCTCTGATGACGCTAAGTTTGTTAGTGAAACGATTTATCAGGTATTTTTAAAATGTGTTGATTTGGGTTCTCCAAGTGTGCTTATCAGTGCTCATGACAGGTTCCAATCATCACTTACTGGTCACTATTGATTTATTATATTATTGTCTTCTTTTCGACTTTCACACTCCCGCAAAGGCAACAATCACTCATTCCAGGTATTTCTGACATCAAAGGGATTGAGCTCAGATGGGGTCCTTTCCACGCGATCTTTTCTCACTTGGCATAAATCTCCGCACAATATGGACAGTTGCAAGAATTTCTGGTTTCTGTAGATCCTTATAAAAGTTCGATCCACAGAAATGCCAACAAGTGAAAAGGACTCATTACTTTGAATAACTTGGTTGTTCATTGTGATGGGTCTAAGGCTGGTGTATCTCTTATGAGAAAGAAAGCAATACTGAGATTTGGTGGGGTTGAATTGTACAAGATTTCTACTTCCCCAGTCTAATATTTTTTGGAGATCCGCTGAATTTTGAGGAACTGCTGCATTAATTGTATACAGTTTAGAGGAATGGCCATCCACGACAACAGAAATGCTTGGAGAGGAAATTTGCTGTCCAGGTACAGAGTTTTGGTGGTAGGCCATAGGTCGGAAGTTTATTAAGCAGCGCTGCGTGCGAGACCTTGTCGAATGCTTTGGATATGTCTAGAGCGACAATCTGGTATTCACGGTGTAGTTTCATAGACTTGTTCCAAGAATGCGTGACAAAGGAAAGGAGGTCGGCAGTTGATCTGCGCTGACGAAATCCATACTGCCTGCCGTGGATTAGACTGTGTTTTGCAAGAAATTTTAGTAATTCGGTGTTTATATACTTTTCCATCACTTTAGAGACGACTGAAAGGAGAGAAATAGGCCTGTAGATGCTAGGAAGTGCTTTGGATCCTTTCTTGGGGAAGGGTTGTACTCGAGCAGTCTTCCAGTTACTAGGGAATATGCCTCTATTGTAAGATGTCTGAAACAGACGAGTCAGGACAGGAGCAAGTTCTGGTGCGCATTTTTTGAGAACAAGTGCTGGGATCTCGTCAAGGCCAGAGGCTTTCCTGGTATTAAGAGAAGAGAGCATCTTTCGTACATTTTTGGTTTTGTAAATGATATCCGTCATTTTATGCGCGACATTGGGGACTGTTGGTGGTTGGACATTTGGAAGTGGGTTGAGAGTAGAATTGCCGGCGGAGAACGAGGCAAATAGTTCAGCCTTGCCCAGGGCGCTATAAACAATTTCATCCCCTGAGACAAGAGGTGGGAACGTGTTCTTGCAGAAATTATTCCCAATAGATTTAGCAAGAGTCCAGAAGGGTCTGCCGCCGTTGGATCTTAAGAGGACTTTGTTTTTGATGTGGTTATTAAACGAGTTTTTTGCCTTAAAAAGAATGCGGAAATAGCGATTTCTTGCTTCGTTAAATGCTTGACGGTTTTCTTGACTGGGATTGTGTAGAAGCGTTTTGTGAGCTTTGACCTTTTCAAGTCTGGCCTTGTCACATGATTTAGGGAACCAGTTAGATTGTTCCCATTCTGTTGTAGCCGCGGGGGCTTTATCGGGACCGAATAAGCTTATGTCTGTAAGGAATGATTTTCCTTGAACTCTCGGGCTCCTTTTATAGTCATCTGAGGGTAATAAAATTGTAGATAAACCGTGATAAGACAGCTATTCACGTGATTTGTTTTTAAAACCCCCTTTCTTGTCTGCACCTGGTGTTTGTCGCATATGGTTGTGTCCGTCAGATGCTGAGTCCTGCATGCTAAACAACGAGGCCTTTTCTAACTGGTCCCCCGGACAGTTGCAAGAATATCTGGTTTCTGTAAAGCCTTATAAAAGTTCTCCTAGACACAGCCACTTAATGTTCTTCATAATATTATCTATCTCCCTTCCACCGTCTCTCATTTACATCTCAATGTTAAAAACATGATGATGATGATGCTTTCGTTGTTATCTGTGTCCAGATTATTGTCGTTTGGAATGGCCACATGAATCAATGTCGCTTATCTAAAGCAGTTATCCACTTCTATTGTATCAGGCCTATAGTAGACTCGTTGCTCTGTAAGCAAGGTTCGATATCAGTAGTAAATACTTGTGTCTTCAGGAACAGAATCAGTAGCTTCCACTGACACACTTGTGGCACTACAATCAAGTTCGTGATCTTTTAGAGACGCAAACGCTTTGCCATTCCTGTAATACAGGGCCTTCATTAATTCCCGAACCCCACGTGACCGCTTAAGTTAGGCAACCCGGCATACACGGTTGTACAACCTGAATTAATGAAATCCCTATAAGATGCCAGTGTTGTCTTATTTTTCTTTTGGGGTTTTATAAAAAATATAAAAATCATAATAAGGTAAAACAGTAAATGTCTTAAATGTATTTATTATTTAGTATTTTTAACAGCAAGTCTGTTCATGTATGGTTTACTGTTATTGATTGTTAAAAAATAAATTAAAAAGAATAAAATATTACTTTTTTTTTGTATAGATATCAAAATTTTGTAATGTACGTAGACAAATTGACGTCCGATTATTTAAACTTCTAATTTACGGTTTTGGAAATGTATATTGTGTAACATTGAACAAATATGTACCTGTTTGGGCAGATTACCGACGAACAAATTTGGTAGGGCTTCGTTCCATGCGGTGTTGAATATCGTCAACAACATAACCTTAACATACCTACACTTTTAACTTACGTAAAAACTGAATGAAAATGCTAAGTTTTAATAAACACTGTTTATTTTTATTGTCCAACAGATAGAAAATTATTTGAAGAAGGTAAAAACTGGTCGAACTTGGAAATTGCACAATATACATACAAAATAACCGTCAAAAGGAATTGAGCGCCAATGGACTGAACTGTCAATTGTCAATTGATTTAGTAACTTTAGGGACCGTAGTCTAGTGGTTTTTTTTTTTGGTTACTTTTTGGACTGCCAACTCATAAAATCATATTCCACTAAGAGAGAGAGAGACAGAATGCGGTCACGTGGGGTTCGGGAATTAATGAAGGCCCTGTATATCATAAACAAAAATAGTCTTTACAAATACGTCTATTTTTAATTTTTTATTATTTTGTTAATTAATTCAAAAAGCTTGTGCGCAAAAAGAAATGCACAAATAATCTATACAGTCATAACAAATAACAACATTTGTCGATAAGCTCGGAAATACAAAAATGTCTATACAATCATAGAGCTACATCATTACAGAGAAGCACTGGTTCTTCTACTTTGCTGCATTTATTCAGAATATCTATAGAGCGATGCACCCTTTTGTAAGTGGCACACATTCTTACGATTGGTGAGTTTAGTCGTACATTGGTCCTAGGAGCAGAGATATAAAATAAGTCATGAGACCTGCAGGTAAGCCTCGGCACCTGAAAAGATAGAGTGTGCAGTATTTGCGGACAGTCGATATCGTGGTTAAGCAACTTTCATAACGATGCTAAAATGGAGATGTTCGTCTGACCTGTAGGGATTCAATGCAGAATCGTCTCAAAAAATGCGCCTGGGGCGTGTCCGCTGCAGGATAAACACCATCAGTTCTGTAGACCATCAGCTTTAAGAACCTACGTTGAACAGTCTCAAGCGCACTGTGTGCACCTCATAGTGGGGAGACCAAACCACGGACGCATATTCTAGATGCGGTCGTACATACACATTATATAATATTCTGAGAGCGCCTGTGTTCTCAGAGGTGCTAGAGTTACGTACAAGCAAGCCCAGAGTTCTGGAAACCTTCACGACAATAGGCTTTTTGTGGTTTATGAAAGACAGCTTGTGGCCAAAAACAACACCCAAATCAGTAAAAATCTCAGCCCTCGAAAGCACAACGCCGCCCAAAGAGGAATTAAATTTAATAGGTGATTGGCTTAGACTATATCATTATATCGCACATCCGAATGTTGATGGGGAGGCAGTTTATGCAAGCCCATGAATGTATCCTGCTAAAATTTTCCTATAGTTTAACATAGTTTTCCAGATCTTCTATGCTGAGAAAAATTTTCATATCATCAGCATACAGCAGGTGCGGGACATCTATCACCCCAGATATATCGCTCACAAACAGACTGAACAGTAGAGGTCACAAAACGTATCCTTGAGGAACTCCCTACCACGTCGCCACCTCAGTCGAAGTATGACCACGGTATGACAGAAAATACCTTCTACCTGGCAAATATATATATATATATATATATATATATATATATATATATATATATATATATATATATATATATATATGTATATATATATATATATATATATATATATATATATATATATATATATATATATATATATATATGAAGGAATTCCAGCTGATTTGCAAAGAAACCCATGTGGCACAGCATCTGTAGCGGAAGCTCATGGTTCAATAGGTCAAAGGCTGTAGAAAAGTCTAACTAGATTACGTCTGGTTGTGCTCTCATCTCCAAACTCAATGAGATATAATCTGTAATGCATATCATTGGTTGGTGACGGTAGGTCGATCCGCCAGGAATTCGTGCTGAGGCTCAGTGATAAGCACCTTCATATTGCAGTACATGATGTCGTCCAAAATTATCTCAAACACCTTCGAAAAATTGTCCATGGGAACTATCTGTTTGTGATTTTCCACCTCAGTTTTGTCTCCTCTTTTAGAGATCCGCGCCAATTTCACGCTTTTCCAGCTACTCCTAATCTTTAAGGATTTTAAGGGGATATTGAAGATCAACAAACGTGCACAGTCTCGACCCATAAACGGAGGAATTTGGTCCGACCCATAGTACCTATGCCTTGGCTTGATCTTAATCAGAGCCCTATGCACCCGCTGCTCTAATACCCCATTTATGCCAAAGAGAGGAGTGTAGGAAGGGAAATATGTTGTTAAATTCATATAGTTAGTATCAGTAGAGTAATGGTGAACATTCCGGCCGCTCAAAATGTCTAAAGCATCGTTGACAGTACCTGTGAGGTTGGACATATTGAGATCTGGAAGTCTACCATTTACGTTCCTAATGTGGTTCAGCTATCTTAAATTGAAAAAGCCTTCAAAGCACAGAATTGCACGGAGCTTACTCGATCTTAATGGCCAGCAAAACAATACCTTCCCTTCCCAGGCCCGTTCTTTCAAACTTTCTGTCAGATCTGAAAATTGTATAATTTGTGAATCAACGATACTTGCGTTAAGCCAGGTCTCTGTGAAACCGATGACGTCGTATTCGCAAGAAGCTGCATCATTATAAGTTTATATTTGATTTGGAAATACAATTAATAAATTTTGTTTAGTATTGTGTGTGAAAAATAACATCCCCCACATGACCATCATTTTCTTCTTTATAATTATAGGCTATTCATGACCGCACGCAAGGTTTTAGCTCGTAGACATCTGATTTCAGCTCGAATCTTCTCCTTGGTTTATTGAATTGTTCGAAGTTTATTTCCGTAAACCCATTCTTTCAAGTGGCCTCGTAAAATACGTGTGGTGCCGTTAAGTTAGGTGAACGCCGATTGTATCAGCAAATTCAGCATTTTTTTAAATTATTAATTCACATTCACATGTTGCGCAGTAGGTTTATCATCGCCCTCGCAGTGTGCGCACTAGCTCCATCCTGTCGGAACCATACCTCCTGATTATCTTTAAATGCTGGACTTGAAAAAAATGTAAATATTGTCCTATAGACAGTCCCGTTTGATTATTTTTTGTTAACATTTCTTATTTAAAAAAATAGGGGCCGACGACTCTTCTAGTCGTAACACACAGTGTAATTTTAAAGATGCAATTGACGCTGATATGTTTACCTGGGATTCTGAGTACCCCAACAAAACTGCTGGTTTTATTGTTGATATATCCGTTTAAATAAAAATAAGTCTCATCTCACATAATAAAGTTGCTCAAAAAGTCTCTGTTATCTCTGGCTAGTTGTTAATATCGAACGGCACGTGCTGCTGATTATCGTGAGATAGTAAAACTTGGACCATTTGGACCTTGTATGTGAACATTTTCAAATCCAGTTTTATAATCTTCTAAATCGATTTACTGGCGACGACTAGTTGACTAGTTGAGCAAAGCGATGACGGGTAGGGGTAGGTGGATCCTCAAGGGCACCCTGTCGTACCGCTTCCCCTCTGCACCAGTGCGCATAGTGTGCGTCGCAACTCTTCTCGGAAGTACCACGACTGGTCCAGTTCGTTAAACCAAGCAAAATATGTTATTGCTGGGAGATAGGTACCCTGATATTAAAGTGTTTGCGGTATTTACTCTTAGTTTCAAGACTTGATCTTCCACTGGAAAAGATGAACCCAATGAGTTTTACTCGTTGCTGGACACCATAACTAGCCATTGTAATACCAAAGTGATCCACTATAACCTGTAAAAAAGGACAAGATTACAAATGAACAAGCTAATACTTCCACAAACTCCTGATTAAGTTGTTAATGTGTGTCTGGTTCGTGGATTGTAGTTATTGCGGTTACGTAAGTGGACTGTATCGTGTTATGAAAATTAAATCACATGGAAACACTTAACTAAGGTGTAAAGTACTCTAAACTATTTACAATTTATGTACATTAATATAGGCGGCACGTGTATTGCTAAAACGCGTGATTGAATATGAATTATTATTGTTGTACTCCGTGCAACTGACTAGGAAACGAACAAACGATTAACGAATACGAAGTCATGCCCTTCGAAGCTGATGAACGAATGTTTAGGTTTTACATATTGAACTATGGCACTCGCGTTACGAGAAAACGCGGGTCGTATATGAAATGTTGCACTCGGTGCAAACGACTGGAAAACGAACAAACGATTAACGAATACGCAGTTATGCTATTTGAAATTGACAAACGAATAGAATGAGTCCGGGTCTCGATTTCTCCAGGTCCCATTTTTCGAAGTTTAGCACATGCGCACAATGCACTGTCGCTATGTCAAGAGATTTGTGACGTCCAGGACTGCAATCTTATAACTTAAAATTGCGCCGTAAAACTAAACAAAAGTACCTTCGCAACTGTGTTGTGCTTCTCCTTATACTCTGTTTAAATTAACGCTCGGCGTCCTCCAATAACGTACTGCACAGCCTTTGAGTTCTTACACCCAAATTGGAATTGTAATCCTCACCCGAGTATCCGCTAACTATATACGTGATGTAGTTTTTCGTTGGAATCACCTGATCTTGTTTGAATGCAATGATGATGAAACAGTGTAGTTCTAATGCCATGTCAATTAGGGTATCTACTAATTTTCTGCAAAATGTTGCTTGGCCTTTATTATTTGTCTATAATATAAAGGAATGAGAGCTTCTAGAATTTAACAATATTATGAATTTTCTGCTGTATGGTATCGATTAAAAGGTCTACTAGCTCGCATTGTTCTATCAGTTTAAAATTTTTGATTCTTGTATAGGTAATTTAATACTTAATATTATTAGAGATCCAGTAAATAAACTAGAGGACTTATAGTTTTCAAACCCAGTAATAATCAGAATGTTTTTGTTATTATTTTAAAATATAATTCCAAAGTGCATACGAAACGATCCTTAAAGCATTCACGTTAAGTTTATTTGTTACCGTGATTTTGTTTTTTATGATTATCATAAACAACCTGATTAAAAAGGCCCATACAGGGTGATTATTTACGAGTTCCTATTAGACGTTTTGAAGAAACTAGACCGATTTGGATTCTGAAAATTTGTAGTATGAGGTTTACCAATATGTCCAATCCATCTAAAATATTTAGAACATCCTGCGACTTCCAGTTATACCGGAAGTGGACACTAACTCGCTTATTTTAAATAGAACTCCCTGTATATTATTACAGATTCGAATACATCTGATTGTGATGATTCTCCCAAGATACAGTTTTGCCACCTTATACTGAGTATTTCACAAGATATGGCCGTTTTTAGTACAAAAATATGTCCCCTTCAACGCCCTGTATCTTATTAATGGATGCAAATTGGAAGTTCTTTGTTATACATATTTTTTTTCATTATTGTATATTTTAACTTAGTATACACAATCTTCCGACAAATTGATTGTTGTCTACGAGGTGATTAAAAATGCATATGCGCAGATATCTCATTTTTTTCAAATGGATCACCCTGTATATTATAATGCCATTGGCAAGATAATTTACTACTCTTCGAATTTTGTTAATCATTACCTATACCCAAACCGTACGGTTTTTGAGATATTCAGCTTCGAAATATGCAAGATGAGTATGTATTATGATTCCTGTAAAGTGTCATGGAAAATAGCAAACAGTAACTAAATTTTCAGCTTGGCAGTTATATTTTGAGTTGAGTAATACAACTAAGTGAACTTTACACTTCTCTGTACAAAAATTCAGTTTGATCTCAAAAAAACAATATGATGTACTAAAATGGGGATTTTATTAATCTGCTACTAGTTCACGAAGAATTCTGACGATTGTTAGCAAGAACATGTGTATTTGCAGAACCATATATAGACTTGCCTACACCTTCCCATGAAACTGTTAATGCCGTTATTAGAAACTTACCACACTGTGAACCAGTTACGTCAACAAACAAACTAACTAACTGAACCAAACAACGAAACAAATTAAAAATAAAATTCAAACAATGGAACACTGAAATATGAGAAAATTATATGTATATATTATAATAAATGCTCGAAGACATCCCCCTGCTGTTGCAAACACTTAACTGCTCGCTGAACTATTTCAGCTATGGCCTGCTCCATCTGGTTTGATGTCAGCAACGCAAAAGCATCTCGAACTCGTCTGATCATGTCTTCCTTAGTCGTAACCGGGTGTCCATACACTACATTCTTTATGAATCCCCAAATGAAGTAGTCTAGGGGTGAAAAATCCAGAGAGCGTGGGGGCCAGACGTAAGGACCTCTATTTGCTATCCACCTGCCAGAAAACATTCGTTCCAGTGCATCAATAACAGATCTGGTACTGTGCGGTGACGCGCCATCTTGCTGGTACCATGCCTGATTCCATTCCTCGTCTGACATTCCAGCTAATTGTGGTTGAATGACGGTCCTCAATATTTCTAAATAACGTTCCCCAGTAACATTCTCGTCATAGAAGTGGACACATAAAATTCGATCACCTGGAAATAATAACAAATCATAATAATAACGAGTGGGTTGTGTTACCTTGAATTTCACAATATGGAATCAGAATTTAAGAAAATGAGTAAGCCGTACTTCTTACTGAGTCTTACTTAGTCTGTTGGAAAATAGTTTGAAATAAAACTTTCATGTCTACGTACCTTTTATTGCACAGAATACATTAAAGGACCACCTATTTTGAAATCCTCTTCGCCAAGTTACATGAGGATTTTCGGAAGCCAAGTAGTGAATGTTGTATCTATTGAACATTCCGTTATTTGTGAATTTCGCCTCATCAACCCAAATGACATTATTCAAAAAATTCTCATCCTCATCTTTCTGCATTATAAGCCATTTACAAAAGTTGACTCTTTTTCCAAATCAGTGCTTGTACTGTGATGTAGCAGTAAGGTATCCATTTATGTTTTTTCAAAATTCATTGAATCATTGAAAATGAGAGACGCAACTGACGCAATAATTCTCTTATAGAAGCATTAGGATATGCAGTCAGAAACGGTAAAACATTCACCTCATTCTCTTCATTATCAACTTCACGTTTTGCTCTGACATTTTTTGCTGTAAATGATCCATGTTGTTGTAAGTTTCTAATAACGGCATCAATAGTTTTATGGGAAGATGGAGGTAAATCTGGATATTGTTCTGCAAATACACATGTTCTTGCTAACATTCGTCAGAATTGTCCGTGAATTAGTAGCAGATTGATAAAATCCTGATTTGAGTATCCAGATCTTGCCATTGCTTTTTGGCGATCAAACTGAATTTTTGTGCAGAGAAGTAAAGTTCACTTAGTTGTATTACTCAACTCAAAAAATAACTGTCAAACTGAAAATTTAGTTACTGTTTGCTGTTTTCCATGACACTCTACAGGAATCATAATACATACCCATCTTGCATATTTCGAAGCTGAATATCTCAAAAACCGTACGGTTTGGGTATAGGTAATGATTAATAAAATTCGAAGACTAGTAAATTATCTTGCCAATGGCATTATAATATACAGGGTGATCTATTTGAAAAAAATGAGATATCTGTGCATATGCGTTTTTAATCACCCCGTAGGCAATAATCTATTTGTAGAAAGATTGTGTGTACTAAGTTAAAACATACAATAATGAAAAAAATTATGCATAATAAAGAACTTTCAATTTGCATCCATTAATAAGATACAGTGCGTTGAAGTGGACATATGTTTGTAATAAAAACGACCATATCTCGTGAAACACTCAGTATAAAGTAGCAAAACCGTATATTGGGAGAATCGTCAAGATCAGCTGTATCCGAATCTGTAATAATATACAGGACATTATATTTAAAATAAGCGAGTTAGTGCCCACTTCCGGTATAACCGGAAGTCTCAGGATGTTCTAAATATTTTAGATAGATTGGACATATTGGTAAACCTCATACTACAAATTTTTAGAATCCAAATCGGTCTAGTTTCTCCGAAACGTCTAATAGGAACTCGTAAAGATTATGTTTCATACAATAACAAATCTATCGACATCAAAATCCATATTATGTCTTTAAATTAAAACTATTCGAAATGTCAGCTAACCTAAGTAATTTTGTTTTCTTTGCAGGGTTAATCTCCTACGTGTTCTTCGTTCTTCTGCTTTTACCTGGAGTTTTTGCAGCCAAATGTATAACGCTAATAACGCTAAATAAGAAAGTTCGTCCAGTGTATTTCAAATTCATTCACAACATGCTTGGAATGACATGTTATGTTCTTGGACTTGTAAGTCTCACTTATGGACTAAAGAAACACTCATTTGGTTCTTTCTCTGGAGAAACAACAACATCAACAATTATTTTCTTAATTTGGACTGTCGCAGTTTGGAGTCTTATTGCTCCATTACTTTCGGCATATCATCAAGTAAAAGCTATTCTCAGGAAGTAGAGAATAGAAGAGGGCGTGCATTTGAATCTCTAGTATCAAAAAGATATTTGATATTATTTTTGATAGGAATTAGACAATTGTGATATAGTTGGAGACCATAATCATAAAATAAACTATAAAAAAATATGTCAAGATTTCTAGAAAATTAAAAAATGTAATAAATTATGATCTTTGTAATCAAGCTTTGGAAACAAAAAGAATAATAATACTCACAAAAGATATTATATACTAGGTGGGTACCTGTGCTATGAAAAACCAAGCATTATATATTTAATTTTTGAAGAGTATCTAATAATGTATATACAATCAGACAACTTGAGGTTTCATCGTTTTTACAAAAACCTACTATTCTGTTAATATATACCGGGTGGTCCTCCGGGAGGTTCCACGATCAATTGCGGGAAAACTATCAATAGGAAAAACCTGAAAATTGGACATTACACTAAAGTCGTTGGGGGCCACAGGCTAAAAGTATTTTCAAGATGGCGGCATTTCCGGTTATACCGGAAGTAGATGTCGATTCGCTTATTTTAAATGGAACACCCTGTATTTTATTGCAATTTCGGATTATAAAATAAATTCTGAACATTTTTGTTAAAATGTTCTACACCTATCATCAACCGTCCAGAAGATATTTAGACTTTAAGATAAAATTGGACATTTACGGCCAGTCATAAAGATACCGATATTTTTATAATAAGAACACATTTCGTTACGATTTTTAAAATTATCTTGAAAGATATTTCATTTCATCTATTTCCGCATTGAGACTAACGATATAGTATACAGAGTGTCCAAAAAATTCTTGCAGTTTGCAATGAGAAATTGCAAAAATCTCGCGATTTTCAAATTGGAACCCCCTTTTTTTATAACACGATCGCGTTAAGCTCAAAAAATCATTGATACTTTGTATGTAATTACCTATACCTAATTTAAACGGTTTTCATTTTATTTTGAAAAAACTCATTTCAAAGCCTGATATTTTGATAAATTTCCTACCATAAGCGTTAGCTATGGAAAATAAATTGCCGAGTGTGTTTCTGTGGAAACTTTGACAGTTTGTTGATTAACTAGCTAATATTCGTATGGTTAAAATACAGACACGAAGATTATTTAAAATTATTTACTATTTAAGGAGAATGTAATAAAGTAATTTCACGAACGTGAGATACATTTGCTGATAGATATCCAGATAAACAGAAAAATTCACGTAAAACCGTCAAACGAATAGTAGATAATTTCAAAAACTGCGGATCTGTCAAGAAAAAGGTGCAGAGGTCTAAACCCGTTGTTGACAACGAACAAATTGAAACAACAATTTTGGGATATTTTGCCGCATACCCTACAACGTCAACGAGGCAAGTAGCACTGGAGTCAGGATTGTCCAAAACCTCCGTTCTGCGAATTTTACGAAAACATAAGTTTCATCCTTATGCTTTTTCAGTTGTGCAACATTTAAAGGAAACTGATTTTTCAAGAAGTGGAGTTCTGTGAATTTATTTTAATGTGATTCCAAGAAAACGACCTGTTTTTAGATAACATCATATGGACGGATGAAGCAAAATTTTTAAAGAATGGACTTCTCAATCGTCGTAATTCTCACTATTGGATTGACACCAATGTTTATCCTTTTAGGGAAGGGCATTTTCAGGAAAGCTGGCAGTTTAATGCTTATTGTGCTATAAGGAATGACGGCGTTTTTGCTCTAGAAATATACGATGATAATTTGAATGGTAAAAATTAAATCGAAATTCATAAAATACTTTGTGTAAACTCTATTTATTTACTTGTAAGTGAGCGTTATTTGGAAATTTTGCAAAATTTTGAAGTAACTTATTTGGACAACCTTTCATTGAATGAATATAGGCAAATATTTTACCAACATGATGTGGCCCCTCCTCACAATGGTCACCTGGTTATCAATCTTTTACAATCTCTATTTGCTGACCAATGGATTGACAACAATGGGCCACACCTTTGGCCGCCTCGATCGCCTTATCTGTTCTCGATTTTTTTATATGGGGTACTATATAAAATAAAATCTACAATACTGCAGTTTCTACTAAAGAATATTGCATGCAGCGGGTTCGAGAATCATTTCCTGAATTGGATCCGGATTCAATAAGAAGGGCCACACATGAGGGATTGACACGTAGGTGTGAAAAATGTCTTGATGCCAGAGGTCGTCAATTTGAATACTTAGGACGTTAAGTTTTGTTTCATTTTATTTAGTCCATGTTGTGTGTGAATTGTTTTTTTAATTTTCTATTATCTGTTTGATGATTTTATGTAAGGTTTTATGGCAAGATACGTAAAAATTGCTGTCTCGATTTGACACATCCGCAGTTTTTGAAATTGTCTACTATTTGTTTGACGGTTTCTGTTTATCTGGGTATCTGTCAGCAAATGTATCACACGTTCGCAAAATTACTTTATTACATTGTCCATAAATAGTAAATAATATTTAAATAATCTTCGTGTGTGTAATTTAAACATGCCATTATTAGCTAACTGTCAAAGTTTCCATAGAAACACACTCGGCAATTTATTTTCCATGGTTAACGCTTATGGTAGGAAATTTATCAAAATATCAGGCTTTGAAATGAGTTTTGTGAAAATAAAATGAAAACCGTTTAATTTAGGTATAGGTAATTACATACAAAGTATCAGTGATTTTTTGAGCTTAACACAATAGTGTTATAAAAAAAAAGAGGTTCCAATTTGAAAATCGCGAGATTCTTGCACTTTCTCATTGCAAACTTCAACTTTTTTTTTTGGACACTCTGTATACTCTATCGTCAGTCTCGAGGTGGAAGTAGATGAAGTGAAATATCTTTTAAGACAATTCTAAAAATCGTAATGAAATATGTTCTTATTATAAAAATATCGGTATCCTTATGACTGGCTGTAAATGTCAAATTTTATCTTAAAGTCTAAATATCGTGTGGGCGGTTGATGATAGGTATAGAACATTATTTACGAAAACTGTTCAGATTTTATTGTGGAATCCGAAACTGCAATAAAATATAGCGTATACTATTTAAAATAAGCGAATCGACATCTACTTCCGGTATAACCGGAAGTGCCGCCATCTTGAAAATATTTTTAACCTATGGCCCCCAACGACTTTAGTGTAATATCTAATTTTCAGGTTTTTCCTATTGATAGTTTTTCCGCAATCGATCGTGGGACCTCCCGGAGGACCACCCTGTATATATATATATATATATATATATATATATATATATATATATATATATATATATATATATATATATATATATATATATATAAACTTGCGCGCATAGAAATCGGCCCACCGTAAACTTTTCACTGTAACTATATTTTTGAGAAAGTATTCATCAGATCAAAAAAAATGCTGTTTGAAACACAATAATATTTTATCCTTTGATATGAGATTTCATTTATAAAAACTTATTTCAGCATCTTAGATTTAACATAGTGATACGAAAGCAAGAAGCAAATTATAACTTCTTTATAACTTAAACAAATAGGGTTATTAACAATTAACAATTAACAGCTTAACACCTAATTTTTAATAATGAGGATGATCTACTCTTGCTGTTAAAACTTCTCTCATACAATGAAGAATATATCTAGTCAAGCTCGCTACTGTTTCTTGTGATATGTTATGCCACTTTTGTTCTACTGCAACAATAAGCTCTGGGATCGAGGTTGGGGCATGAACTCTTGCTCTAATTCTTCGCTTTAGCACATCCCATAAACGTTCCATCGGATTTAGGTCAGGACTGCATTCTGACCATTTTATAACCTGAAAACTGACTTCTGTAATGTAGTCTTGCACGATTATTGCGGTGTGCGGCTTCGCTTTGTCATGTATAAAAATCAATTAGTCTCCAATGTAGTCGACGTAAGGCACCACAGGAACTGCTAAAATCTCCTCGATGTGCCTAGCACTCGTTAAACCTCTTCTTCCGTAACCATGCGAGACAGGATCGGTTCATGCTTTCACAGAAATTGCACATCAGATCATGTAGAAACCATCTTGATAAGAAACCCGCTCTTCAATGCACCATTCTGCGATACACTTCTCTTACTCAATCGCTACCATACGGGCATATTCTGCCCTCATATGATAACAGAACAGGCCTCCCATTGTTCTAATGTCCAATTCAGATGATCCCGTACAAAACGCACGCGTGCTTGACGGTGAGCTGGGGTAAGCTTTGGACCAATCGCAGGTGGTTTAGGGGTCAGATTACTTTCCTACAATCTTCGCCTTATTGTCCACCAATAGCCAAACTTCGTACTTAATTTATTACTGTTGACACAATATAGCGGTTATCACAAGTCGTTAATTTGCTTTTTGCCTGTTACAGGTAGGCTATAAAAGGATCCAGTCTCTTCATAAGGTTGGCATACCCAACTTGAGCGGATTTTAGCATTGTATTAATCTAACACACTTGAAAACTAATCAAATTATGAAAAACGAAAATGTGCAAATTTCAATCGCAAAGGCAATAATTTAAATGTATCATAATTTTGTTAATCTCGTTATAATCACCACATAAACACACTGCATTTGTTTATCTGTTGCTACGAATATAAGAGATAAGCATTTGTGATAAATTTAATCTCATATAAAAGCATTTTAAATTATCTTTGGAACAGCATATTTCTTTGTTTGATCTGATGAATACTTTATAAAAGAAATATAGTTATAGTGAAAAGTTTATAGTGGGCCGATTTCTATGCACGCAAGTATATATATATATATATATATATATATATATATATATATATATATATATATATATATATATATATATATAATGAAGTTATAAATTTAGAACCAAATAGATAAAAAAAAAATATCAAAATATACTCACAAATAGGTATTTTGTGACCACCACCATCATATAATTTATTATTTTATAGTTATCTAAAAGATTTCCTGAATCATTTATGGTTCAATCTGTTGAAACTTTGGGATTTTTCTTCCTTTGGTAGAATGCTTGTTTTCATCATATGAAGACTAATCTAATGTTTGATGTGAGGAAGTCAGACAACTTGTTGCGGTCTAACGCCTATATGTTCTTTTACATTTTACTATGTATGATAAGACTTTGAAAACAATAATATGATCACCTGACGGAGTTACCGATATAGGAGCCTCGTTGCTCCAGGAATAAGAACCGAAGGGTACTGCGTTTGATTCCCTTTCGCTTTTTCAGTACAAACTGTAATAAATTAACATCAACTGGCACTGTATTTGAGCATGTTGAATGTGTGCACGTTCCGTCCTTCGGTGGGGGCGTAAAGTGATCGGTCCCGTGTCCATGAGATGTTGGGCATGTTGAAGATCACTACCGTCCTTATAGAAATGCATGGGTTCGGCAAAATTTTCAGGCTAGTGAGGTGAAACTGCTCCCTGGCGTCACTAATTGGTCATAGTCGCGGAAATAGGCCGACGTTAAAGTAAAAAAAAAGTTAGCGATATTTGCTTTGCTTTGCATCTTTTCAATGTGCTATGAAAATTTGCAATGAGACTGCTCAATATAAGATGAGGGTTTTGAGGTAAGAAATAATTCTATTATACACTACTCAATGCTCAAAGAGTCACTGGAAATAATTTTGGCCTTTTTAAACTCAAGTTAAACTCTGTTAAAAGCATTTGCAAGCACGATACTTTCACTATTAGTCCGCTGTTCTGTAAAAGTCAGATAATTAACATACATTTTGAATAAAACATTGTTCTAAACCGTAAAGAAGCCGCCGTTTAAAAAATCTTTCTTGAATATTAACTAAGAGCAGTTTGAAATAGGACTCAAGCTAAAAGAGCTTTTTCTGTTGTAACTTTTTTACTCGTCAACCGATTTTCGAAACAAAAGGCTCAGAAATGCTTCAGGAAGGAACGCTCAGTCAATAGAGTTGACGCAGAATGAATGAACAGTATACAGCGCGGCATCAAAGCTGATCCAAATCCTCGTTTTAAAAATTAGTTTCACAGCAGAAATGACTGAAAATCAAAGTGCTTATGAAATAACCATTAATTTTGGGCACTGAAAATTGTTCCTTGTCTGCATAGGTCAAACATTGTCGTTGAAAGAACTCAATTAGAAAGGGCTTGTTTCCAAAGGAAACTCATTCAAGCTCTCATCTGAAAATGCTCGTAATGTGTGTAATATTACTTATTTAAAGTGTAACATTTAAGACGAATCTCAGCAAACAGAAAAGGCTTTTGAGCTAAACTTAGTTTCACTTCATGTTTGCTATAATGATAACATTAGGATTAAGACAGGGTCAAGCATAAACTTATGCCTAAAATAACGCACGGCGAGTAGTTAAATATTAATAGATAAATTTGATTAAGTTGACAGGCAAGTAAATAGTTGTTGTCATGCTTTTCGGTTCCTTAGTGACGAGCATTTTCAGAGGAGGGCTTGAACGAGTCTCCTTTGGAAACAAGCCGTTCGCAATTGAGGTCTTTTAGCGTAATTTTTGAAATAACGGCATTAGTTTAAACACACACAGAAATATATATATATATATATATATATATATATATATATATATATATATATATATATATATATATATATAAGCATTAGGTCAAACTGATCTCCTGAGATACCTAAAGACACCAATTATATATTTAGAGTCATGGCATTGTTATACAAATTACGGAAACCTTGCATATCTAGATTTTATTTTCGGTAAAGGCATTAATTTCTTAATGTAAATTTCACTTATTCGATTGACATTTCCGTATTCGGCTTGTAACTTCTCGATTGCCTCTTTATAGCAAGTGTCCGATATGGAAAGTCCACTTATAAGCATTGCAGCTTTTTCCGTTAACATGTTTTTTAAATAAATGAACTTTGCAATGTCCGATAATTGTCTATTTTCATGAATCGCTAACCGAAATTGCTGCCGAAATGGTTCCCAACTTGCAAGTTGGCCATCAAACTTTACTGAATTCAAATAAGGTAGTATTACCAACATTTTTTCAAATTCCGATGCTAGGACACCTGTCTGCTACTGCGGTGTATCACTTTTGAAGTCGATTTCTGATGCGTTTAAGGTTTCTTCATGTTGCGGGTTGAACTGGGGTTAATCGTTTTCTTCACTGGATATATATATATATATATATATATATATATATATATATATATATATATATATATATATATATATATATATATTTATATATATAGCGATACCAAGTTAACAGAGTGTGCATAAATTGGCACATGTATTTTTTTATTATAAATAGCTTGGATATGTTGTTAACCTATATAGAAATAGTTTATTAAATTTATGTCACCGAAAATATGTTATGTTGATCAAAGTTGTTACCTGTATTCTTTTAATAACGACTTTAATAGGTTGTAAATGTTGCAATTTTGACGTTGATGGTAAATTGAGTTATTAAATTAAAAATATGTTAGGAAAATTCACCACCATAACGTACGTACTTACTCGTTGCGAACGCACCTATTTTGAACATAATGTAATGGATGCAAAACTTAGCTTCTCAGCAGTGTAGTGCTTGACATGAGAACTGAAAATAATTATTTTGTCGAAACGTAACGTTTACAGTAAATCCATCCAAGAGATGGTGGGGAGGAACTCTACTGCTCAGCCATCCGAATCTTTGCCCAAGGTTTCACATAGTATAGCTGAACTGCTAAACAAAGTTATGTGAAATTTATCGTGTATTATATAAATAAGGATATATTATTAATATTATATAAATCGTAAACAATTTTTGTGTTATTTAAAATGCAAGTTACTGTGTTCTCTTTGCTAATGTGTTGTATAATAATAAAACATTTAGTTTTTAAATTGTACTTGTTTTATTTATTTTAACTATGTCACATTTTGTTTAACTAGGTTATGTTGTTGATGTTTTATGAAACTTTGTCCCCACTAGAGTGAATTTATTATATCCAGTGATTTCAGATAAAACATAACGAATGTGAACTATGTATTAAAACACATATGCGTACTTGAACACTGGAGAGAAACCTAGAATATTGAACAACTGAAAGAACTACATAGGTACCATGTTTTCAGTGGCGTACTTAATTCAAAATCCCTGCTAGACCGGCACGGAAAGAGGCCACGAACTATTCCAGCTGTAAATTCAAAAATGAGCAAAAATTGTTAGCCATCGTACTGCTAAGCACATATTGGAAACGTTAGACTACAAAAAAGCATGAGGGTCCGATGGAATCTCAGCAATAGTTCTTAAAATATATGCTCTTGAACCGACTTCAATTTTATGTCGCTTCTTTTTGATTTCCTATAAAATGGGGGCAATTTTCATCTCACAGAAAAACGCTCGAGTTCAGCCTGTCCCTAAAAAGGAGAGAATTCCGATATGGGTAACTCTCGTTTCATTTACATTTATCAGTTTGGTCTCAAGTTTCGGAAAAACTTATTGTCAATACACAGCTTATAAAATATCTTGAAAATTAAACATTCTTAGTAATCGTCAATACGGCTTTTGTCAAAACTGATCTACTAGCGATATTCTAACATAGATACGCATATTTAGATCACTGCTCTCCAAACGATTGTAAAAGTTCAAGCAATTACATTTAATACTTCTAAAGCAATCAATCGGGTATAGCGTGTGGCACTCCTCAATAAAATTTTTTCATATGGATTGCCTTCAAACTCTTCCTGAATATCTAGTTTTCTGAAAGAGGTTGTTGTCGATGGTATCTTATCGGATAAATTAGAAATTGTTGCAGGTGTTTTACCGGGTCCCGTTTTGAAACACTTTTTCTTCGCATACAACTTACTGGTAAGAATTCCATCCACAGTTTTGCTGATGATAGCACAGAAAACAAGAATCGTGATGGCAAAGCAAACATTCGATAGACAAAGAACCTTTTTGTCTAATAAACATTTCAGTATGGGCCTGGTGAAGAGTTTCATCGTGCGCATGGCGTGCGATCGTATGTGGGGCAAAATTTTGGGCCATGAGTGAGTTGGTGAGAACATAAGTTCTAGAAATATAAACATGATGAAAACTGACGAAGGCAGTACCTTGATAAAAATATGAATAAAAGTATGTTTGCAGAAGTGAGAGAACAACAAGGCTTGTTGAAGGAAATTGAGAGGACGAAGGCAGCAGTTCTTGGGACATATTCTGAGACATAATTTTTTCCCGAAAACATTCTTTAAAAGACAAACATTTGAAAAAAAGGACGAAGTAGACACGACGAAAATTTCTGCGAAATCTGACATAACTGATGAAGTGTGGAAGCCACAACGAAATGAAGGAACTCCTGGAGACAAAGAAGCATGGTTGCGCTGGCAGGGCGCATTTAAACTGTGTTAATGATGACAACTTACTTAAGTAGGCGTCGTATATATATATATATATATATATATATATATATATATATATATATATATATATATATATATATATATATATATATATATATACACACACACATACACTGTGTTTCACTTGAAATGGTAACACCTCAATAAGTTTTGAAATGTAAGGCGAGTTTAAAAAAGTTTAATTCTGCATGCGAAGCTTATGAAGCTTCTTTAAATGAGTAGACTACATTATAGCTTTAGTAAGTAACTAGCCCACTTTGATAAAAAATTATCCGAAAAAATTGGAAAAACATAATTAGAGATTTTTTTTTCAAAAAATGTTTTAAACAAACTTGTTACCAATCACACTAAAGCCCAAAATTTCAAGTTTGGTAAAAAACAAACAAAAAATTACCCGCAAAAATGTTTATAATAATTACGAGTTCATATTTTATTGTTACAAGATGACTATAATTTATCAGCAACATGAAGTATTCATAATTTTCACACCTCTAATAAGCTCCCATAATAGTGGTGATTTTATTGATTATGGCTGGAGTAACGCTTTTTTTCTCCCTCAGGGCTCGTCCGCGTCTGTCGGGGCGGCAAAAACGCGGACGAGCCCTGTTTTTAAAGTAATTCAACTTTTCAAGAAGACTAGAAAAGTAAAAAAAAACAAAGCCCGTTCAAAGATATCCAGGCGATCAAGTTATTGTCAATTTTATAAATGAAAACCCTAAAGCAAGTCTTAGGAGAGTATCCCGTAATTTAATTATAACATTTTGTGTTATTTGGAGCTGTAGTGACAACATACTACCTGTTTCCGCACCGAGATGGCGACCCTGTCGTACATCTCACAGGGTTCTAAGAGGCCAGCTACTATAGCCGTATTACTTTATAGGTGTGTTTTCGTTGTAATTAGTATACCGTACTGATGAGCTCTAATTAGAGCGAAAACGGTCTGCGGTTCTAATTATGGTGAGATACATCTAGCCTTACATAAATTTATCTTTCCCTACGATGTGGCGTTGTGTTCGTCAGTATAAGAAAAGTCCATTTAAACCGAAATTGTTACATACTTAGAATAAGAAGACAATGAACGAAGGTTGGAATATTGCTTGTGGGCCTGTGGAAATTATTTGAATGACTGGAATTTTCTGAATAATATTCTGTATACAGTTGAGGATACCTGTACAACAAATGGTGCGGTATCATTACAAAATTGCCGCCACTGGCCTGCAGATAATCCACACTGGGTTATTAGTTGCAGAAAGCAGTACTCTCAGAACATAAATGTACGGTGTAAAATATTAGGTGATAGAATAATAGGACCCTGCTTTTTTAATTATAAGATTATCAAAGTTTTTATACAATAAACTTTGGGATGCATTACATGAACTACCAATTGAAGTGCGCAGGATATGCATTTTCAGCTAGATGAAGCACCAATTCATAATGCAGTGTTAGTCAGACAATGGCTAAATCAAAACTTTCAACGAAGGTGAATACGTCGAAATAGTCCTGTAATTTTCTGGCCGCCTAGATCCCCGACCCCACTCCTTGATTTTTATTTATGGGGAAATATTAAAGCAAAACTGTACAAAACCAGGCTACAAGGGCTTCGGAATAAAATAACCCAGGCTTGTCGGAAGGTGACACCAGCTGAACTAAGAAGAGTAGTAAATAACAATAGAAAAAGAATTGAAAAATGTGTATTACTAAATGGCAGTTTAGTCGAGATAACCGTTATATAATCTGAAATGTTATTGTAATTTTCTTGTTTTTTGTTTGTTATAGTTAATTCATTTGGTGAATAAAATTTAAACTAATTATCTTGAAATTGTTTGTGGGTAATTTTATTTTCCAGTTTGGGGCTTTGGGCTGATTACGAACAAGTTTTTAAATAAAATTTAAAAAAGTCTCTAGTAATGTTTTTCCAATGTTTTCCGATAATTTTTGATCACAGTAGACTAGTTATTTACTAACGATAAATATAGTATACCCATTCAAAGGCGATTCACATAAAGAATAAAAGTTATTGAGGTGCTACAATTTCAAATTCATCACTATATATATATATATATATATATATATATATATATATATATATATATATATATATATATATATATATACAGGGTCCCCATTGAAAAAAGTGAAATACACAGTACCACGCGATAGAGGACATCAAAAAACCAAAAAAATGTTCCTGTACACTTATACCAATAACCCTCCTGTTTTCGAGATACAGTGTAAATTTTTTATTCATTTTTTTGCGATAGATAATTAAATTTTCTACAAAAAGTTCCCTTTGATTTGTTCTCGTATTGCTCATGATGTTCTTACAAAAACCAGAAAACATTTGTTGACTTGGCATTTAAAAAAACCCATATTCTCTCGAATAACAATTGGACATAATGAAACAATTAGTTGCAGTCGGCTACATCAACAATCCATGGCAACTGTCAAAGAGACATTGAAATAATTTATTTTAAGTCGCTACGTTGTTAAAGAGGTCTATTTCTCGTTTGTTGCCTTTTTAAATGAGAAAATTAAAGAGAATTAAAAATTAAAAAAAGACTGCATCTCGAAAACAAAAGCGTTTTGGACATAAAGACGACAACGAATAAAAATGATTTTTTTGTAGAAAATTAATTTGTTTATGGCAAAAAGTTAAAAATTATATATAAAAAATTACATTGTATCTCGAAAACAAAAGGGTTATGGACATAAGTGTACAGGAACTTTGTTTTTATTTGATTATGCATTGCACTTTTTTTGGATGTCACCCTGTGTAAATAAATGTATATATATATATATATATATATATATATATATATATATATATATATATATATATATATATATATATATATATATATATATAATCTAACATTCCTAGTATTCATAAACTTCATACAAAAAACAAACTAAATATAAATAGATAATGACATCATTGTAGCTGTTTAATTTTATCCCCATTGACATATTTCGTTACGTGACAATACATACTTTAGATAAAGCTGATTTTCATGACTGCTGTTATATGGGATTATATACGTTATCTCTCCATCAAGTTAAAGGTAGTTCAATTTATATATTGTCTTTCCATAAAACCAGAACACGTAAAATTATAAGAAACCAGTTTGAATTAGCATATGCCTATGTACATTTTTTAGAGAATCCAGGTTTATAATCTATACTTGGTACCTGATTCCGAACTTCTCTTACAGACATTTTTTTAAGAAATTCATGGAGTGATAGTGAGTCGTGATGCTGTGACCTTAATCGATCTTTCATACATGATTTAGACATTTTCTTTAGTCTGATATTTTTTGGGAGCTATTTTGTCAATTTCGTGTGGTGTTAGGGCCATCCCTCCAAGGTATTTAAGCTTTTTGCTGAACTTAGCAATGCAATGGCATAAGCAAATGTTCTGTTTCTTTTGCTTCGTTACAGTATCTGCAGTTTTCAATGCCCACCTTACCCATCTTCATTGTAATATAATTTACTGTAGGGTGTCTTGTGAACGGTTCCTGTTTAGTCGGACAAGATGTTAAGACTTCTCTGCTGAAATGATGAAAACCGTTTTGCCTGCATTGCGACTTGCATTTTCCTCCAGTACGACAGATTTTGGATATTTTTCCAATTATTGTTCAATTGGTTTCTGATGTGGATTTTTGTTAAGTCACAGTAGAGTTTCAGACCGTAAAATTGTGTCGCTGAGGTCCTTCTTATGCGTGACTATCTCTTTTCTGATCCATCCCTATGGCTTGATGCCCTGGCATCCACATTAAATACTTTGTTGTTTGCGCCCAGTTGTCCTAAGAATTGTTTGCAGTGCCAGCTCCGTTTAGAGTCTCTTTTGAACGATTTCAGAGCGGACCTGACTAGACCTGACCTGACCTCAACTGACCTGACCTGACCTGACTGTTTAAAAGGATATAAACTGTGCATTTTGGAATTTTTGTAACCACTTGTATATACACAGATTTACGGCAAGCGATTTTGCTTGGAAGATAATAAAAAAAATTCCTAGCAACTTGGAGAGTCCAAAATTAGGTTCTGTTACTCCCAGTTGTACCATCTCCATTTTTTTAGAACCGGTAGTATACCATATGAATGCATTGATTGTCAGTCTTACACTGACTCTACCCATGCTTGTCCAGTTTAGCTCACATTTAGTCTGTTGGCTTGGCTAATGATTTCAATGAAGGAATGTTTAGGAGCTTTAAATGATCAGCCAAGTGCATGGTTTAAATTTATTTTCTTTAAACATTTTTGAGATATTTAGTACTGCTTCCTTCTTCATACAGATATGCAGTGAATTCTGCCCCAGCATTGCAACTTATGAAGCTCTAGAGCATTACATCATGCTTCTGTTATTCTAAGATTAGCCCTTGCAGATTTTGATATTTGCTTGGTGCCAAAACTTGTTCTGATTTTGACTAGCACACCACAGACTCATAAATGATCAGGGGTTTGATGACTTTCTGGTATATACAATTTTTGGATTCATCCGCCTTGTCTCTCCTACGAGCTTACGGCCAGTCCATATTGCAATTCTGGCTCTGGAATAAGTTTTTGCTAATGCGTGTTATTATCTAGATTTAGCCTTTGGTCTTAGAAGATCCCTAACTATTTAGTAATATCATTTATAATAGTAAAAATATCAACATTTATATGCCATAAAAAACTACTACGTGTCCGCTAAATAGTATACGTATACACGTAAAATTACTTAAAAAAATATAAAATACAATTCATTAATTTTTATTTCCCTTGCATGGTGAAACCCTTCCATACTAAATACGGACGTAGAGCCCATTTCTCTGGCTGCACAATTTTTTTCTAAGTAACCGGTTTCGATGTCGGATGATGCTGTCAAACAATGAAACCGGTTACAGAGAAGAAACAAACCCATGCGAAGCCAGAAAAATAGTGTCTACATCTGTATTTAATATAAAATACAGGTGATCAACTAGATAAAATACAATTTTAAAATACACCACAGAAACGATACAGAACAGACAAAAATCAAATCAATCCATGCATAAGTACAAGCATTAAAGCAACTCAAAACCCATTTAAAATCTCCAGAAAGCCGTTTCTACAACTTTCGGCAATTGGGCATAAAATATTCGTCCACCGAATATAGTCTCCCCGCACCAAAAGTTTTTCATCTTCTCTGGCAAACAAAGATTCAGGCATTTCTCATAGTCTGTTATAGAACTTCAAACCACTTCTAAATAGAAATTCCTAATTGCCCATGAACAATAAATTGCTCATGTACAAAGTCCTCCTCCGGCCAGCCTTGACCTATGCATCCCCTGCATGGGCTACCGCGATCGCAACACACATCAAGACCCTTCAAATCATCCAGAATAAAATTCTGAGAATGGTTACCGGGCGCCATGGTTTGTCAGAAACAGTCAGATTCATTCTGATCTGGAAATGCCTTCGATACTTGAGCTTATAACTCAACTATCCACAACTCAGTTCGCAAAAGCCTCTTCTCACCTAATGTTCTTCTCCGTAGTACCACAAATTACGATGAGCAACTTCCATATAAGTATAAGCGTCCAAAGCTTATACTTACCCGCTAACGCCCCCGCGGCAAAATCAGAATGGAAACATTCAAACCCAAAAGTCATTGTGTGTATTCTTTCCGACGGAGGTATGGACTAAGGTCCGGTACTCCTAGGGAGGGAGTTTTAGTGAGTAGGTGTACTAAGATTACGAGTCTCACAGTACCTCTATATCCCACGACACTACGGTGTCGTGAATGAGGTCTGCATGAGGCATCTCTCCCTCTTGTATATAAAAAAAAAACACACAAATAATTCACACCCAACTGCGTCCTGGCCAGTCTGTGGTATGGTATGCTAAAGTCACCCTTTTTATGGTATTATAGGAGTGTAACTATTGTTCATTAGCTGAAAATAAAATTTTATTTCGAACCACATATTTTAAGGAGATAAACATTAACAAGAAAGCTAGTTCGCCCAGATATTCATCGTGTTGCAACCGGATACTTCTATTCGAAAACTCAGTAGCTAAATTTGTAACTACTTTTTTTCCCAATATCTTGCTCCAGTCATATCTTCTTCAAAGAATATTGACCCCATAACACTATTACCAACAATCCTGGTCCAAACATTGACATTTTCTTTGCGTTGAGCGTTGCCTTTCCTGATCCAATGTACATTTTGTCTGCCCAATAACAATAATTTTGTCGGTTTGCCTTCATTTCAGTCGAATTGGAAAAAAATAAAAAAGTCTGGACGCAGCAAGTGCGTTATGGCGCCAAATTTTTTTTACAACTTGTTTTCTTGTAACATATAAATCTATATTTTGGTGTATAGGTTACTCTTTATATCGTAAACCTACATACCAAATTTTGTTACCATAGCTTTTTTTATTGTTTGAGATTTAAAAAAAATCGAAAAAAAAACTTAAAATTTTCCCGGAAAACCTTGCCAGATTTTCTTGGCTAACGAACTTATCCAAGCCACTTACAAAAGGAAGGTACGTGCCAAATTTGATCAAAATCGGCCCATTTTTTTTTAGTTATCGGTGTGATTATTTATATATATATATATATATATATATATATATATATATATATATATATATATATATATATATATATATATATATATATATATATATATATATAAACATATAAAATTAAAACTGACTCCAGATATGGGTTCTAGGGATTC
Organism: Tillus elongatus; assembly: GCA_964006375.1. Taxonomy (NCBI): domain Eukaryota; kingdom Metazoa; phylum Arthropoda; class Insecta; order Coleoptera; family Cleridae; genus Tillus; species Tillus elongatus. The sequence goes on from OZ023264.1 coordinate 56,898,107, forward strand.
TTGTTCGCGCTTATTTGCAAAATTCAAAAGTCCTGGATATCCCCATTAGTGAATTTTTTCTACGAAAATTCACTAACATAAATCGGTAAAGATCTGGATTTGGCTATACGTGCTTATTACGGCTTCCCATTAAACATACTAAAAGTTCCCGTCAAAATATGTTGCCCTCGAGCCGCCATCTTGGAAGAAAGGTACACTTTTTCAGTTTTTGGCCTACATCTCGGCAACTATAACGATACGAAAAAAAAAAGGTTTAAATAAAAAGTATACCTCATTAAATGCTCACAGAAAAGCTGCTTAACATTTTTTTTGTATCTCGAATACTGCACCTGTAATCTGACATCTAATAGAGAATAAAGCCTCCTGAGCTCTTGAAACTGTTATGCAAATGATTTTTTGCAGCTTCACGACTTGTATGTGAATAAATGACAAATAATTAAATTCATTAAAAATTCTGCTAATATTTCTTATTAATTGAAATTGTTGCATGTCACACGTACTAGGTGTAGCATTGTCTGAGGCCTAATCGTCTGGTGAAAGTGGTTTATCGGGGTTGGCATCGTCGAAGTCGTCGTATTGAAGTTGGCTGTCAGGCACGTTGAAAGGCTCCTCACAAAACTTCCTCTCAATAGAACTCCCATCTTCAATGTCGAGATGTCAAATACGCGATACCTTGGCATTGTTCTCAAACTGCTGTGCATTTTAGTCCGGCTTTCTGGCATCCACAAGATGAGGTACATCCATTTTTAAAGTTGAATGAGAATAATGAACACACGGAATGTGGAGCAGGAGTCTTCCGTGTCCGAATAGGGTCAAGGACATCGTGGACTTTCCTCCAACCCCACAGTTCGGGAGATTTTTCGTATCCCCGCAATTTTTGCGCTTGCTGATAAACTCGAAACGAGTGTTGCTGGGGGGCTGTAGCCGTAGGGGGTATCGATGCTAGATTTGACTTACTCTTGTGCGCGAATTGTTTAAAGGCGTGATAACGATGTCGGTTTAAACATCTCTCACTTGCTGGCGCATTATATACACATATGAAAAAACGTTCTCCAGCGACATTTCTTCGTGAGTGGCATTAGCGTCATTGCAATTTGTTGCGATATTGCAAATAATTTGGTTGCTCCAACAGGTTTAAACTTTTTTGCTTACCTTTTTGGAAAAGACATGATTTGGTGTCACATCCAGTGATGGCATGTACAAAAATATAATCCTGAACCCCATTATGTGACTGCAAGAGACGCGAAGCGAAAATTTTTCGCTCAGTTTTGCCCTTTCCTGCTTTCGTGAGGTAAATATTTATTTCCTGCGGGGCCAATGCAATTAGTAGAACGAGGAGATTAATATCTTAGAGAAGCTCTTAACAAGGGGCCGGCTGCTATTTTTGCTAGGTTGAGGACTGTCTCGGTGACGGACCCTAAATACAACTAGGCTGTCCAGGTTAAACATTTCTTTAATTATATCGACGAAGGTTTACTGTGGGATTCTCTGACCTTGGGTCGCGAAAGCGTGTGAAACGTAGTATCTTCGATAGGTTCGAGTCCAAATTTATCTCGGATGATCTTGATCGTTTACAACTCTCCGGGTAGCCCGATTTACATCAGCTATTTACACTGGCCAAAATTATTTGTGCCTGCTTGCCCCAATGCCATTAATCATGTGTAATTGTGCAGATGCGTCTGTCGTCCAAATTGTATTCAAAGTTTACATACAAGGGCGTGTCTTTCAAGATTGACACTGACGCAAACTCCTTAATTTGTAACTTGCAGGAATCTTCAGATGTCCTACATAGGAACCTGTATGACCTCCTCATCTAAGGGCGGATATTGAACACCTGGTGTGTGTATTAAATAATCTGGATGCTCCAAATATAAAATCCTTAGGTTACTTTTTGATAAACTGTTTAAGAATACGGGCATTTATAATAAATCAATAAATTTCTTTATAATTATTTTGGTTGATATCAGAAGGCTAATAATTTTTGTAGTTACTAGTTGTTAGACTTAGTTTATAGACTTTTTTATAGCGACTGTTTTTAATTTTTTTCATTTTGTATATTTAAATTTATTAATAGCGCCACTCTTGATCCTTGTAATAGAGCTTTTGGTTCTTAAATACCATAAAAATGTTATTATTATTATTATTTTTGTTATTATTACTTTCCCATAGCGGCGGCAAGTCAGAATGTTTCTGTCTGGATAGATGATTAATTTCAATTTGTATTCTGGTTTTTCTTCGTATCCAATCACCTTTGAGCAGGGGCGGCTCCTCAGTAAGTACGCCCATGCGCGCGCACTGTCGCCTGCCGTGGGAAAAATATTTTTGCTATGCTATATTTTAATAAATTTTTATTTACTTTTTACCTCCTGCATTAAATAAACAAAATAAGTATATCCAGGATCGCAGAGAGTCGGCAGCCATTAATAGAGAATCAGAATAAGTATAGTATAGTATTATTCCATATAAATCAGTTCTCGCGCGGTGGTGTGTATTTTTCGGCGCTCTCAGGTAATGCGATACTTAGATGCGAAATCATCGCCTATCTTCCTCGAAAACGACCGAATCTGGTCGTGCGCTATACAATTACACACTCGCAGTTTGCAGTGGACTTTTGGTACAGGCAGAGCGTGTGTACCTAGTAATTTTCGTGCAGTGCTCGCGTCGGATTGATTTTTAATTAGATCATTTCGTAGTTTACATGTTCTAAGAAGACAATTATTATTATTATTATGGCTACTTCTTCGGGTTGCTCAATAAGTGGACAAAATAATTGTGATACTGTGATTAATTCAGTGGATAATATTCTAAAGGTTAACTTTTCACAGTTATAACTTATATACATATAAACTAAAGTGAATGCTGAGTGTTGACAGAATTGTCATTTGTTAGTACTTATCAAAGGAAAGGACTTTTTGACTACTATAACCTATAACTAACTAGAGGAAAAGTTGGTAAGTAGTTAATAATTATTAAGTTTAGTTAGTTTAGTAAGTAGGTTTTTTTATAATACATTTTCGGGGAAAAAGAGGCGAGCGCTTCATTTTTAGTGAATTTTTATTTTAAAAAAATCACTAATAGAGAGGTATCGTGAGGAGAGACTTTTGCAAGAATTTTTTCAAATAAGCGCGAACTATGACCCCTAGAACCCATATCCGGGGTCAGTTATATATATATATATATATATATATATATATATATATATATATATATATATATATATATATATATATATAATGTGTGTGTGTGTGTGTGTGTGTCCGTGTCCAACTGATAACTCAAGGAATAAGCAACTGATTTCGAAGAAACTCGGCAAGTGTCTTTCTTTTATTAATGCCTTGGATGAGTTCGTTAGTCAGGAGAATAGGATAAGGTTTTCCGGGAAAATTTTCAGTTTTGTTTAAAAAAAAATCTTTTTCTCCGAAAATTTCAAAGCTATTTTAATGAAATTTGGTAGATATGTTGCCTTACTTCACACTAAAATTCAACTTTTGATATTTTTTGTAAATTGAGTTATTCAAATTTTGAGTTTTCTTTTGAAAAAAAAAATTCTCCGGAAATTACAAAGTTATTTTGATGAAATTTGGTGGATATGTTACCCTTGGTAAGGCCTTACTATGCACCAAAATTCGACTTTCTAAATTTGTAGAAAATTGAGTTATTCAAATTTGAAGCATTTAATAAAAATTCACTACCATAACGCACTTGCTGCGTCCCGAACTTTTTTCTTGCGCACCCCCAATGCATTAAGGCACGAGCCGCTATTGTCTTTGAGATTTAAATTATGAGACATTCAAGGATATAAGATGACCTTTTTTAGTTTAATTTATTGCCTCGCCCTCTGGTATTTACTGTTATTACTTTATTTTGACAGAAAACCATTCGTTCAATATCAGACAAAAATTGTAAGGGAACACCGAATACGATGCCTTCTTTGCTGGATTATTGTTAATATTAAATTGAATAAAAGCTGTTTACGACACTTTCATATGTATTTTTACGAAAAATTCCAATTTTAGACGAAATGATTGAACTCTTTAAGATTAGATAAAATAGTAGAAGATACGATAAGATAAAATAGTCTGGATGCAGCAAGTGCGTTATGGTAGCGAATTTTCATAAACACATTGTTTATGTCAAATAAGTTTTTTTTTAACGAAAGACATCAAATTTGTTAGATAGTATAACCTTCATAATAGAAACCATGAACCATATTTTATCGAAATAGCTTTATTGTTTAAAAAAGGCAAACATTTTCGGAAAGTAAACTTAAATTTTTTTAACGAATCAACTGGACTGATTTTCCGTACCAACGAACTTATTTGAGCAACTTACGCAAAAACTACACCTGCTAAAGAGCATTGGTGTTTCAGTGGTAAGAACGTGTGCCTCTGAACCGAAGGGTACTGTGTTCGAAACGAATGTTCTCATTTGACTTTTTCTGGATATACTGTAACATTAACATCAACCGAGGTTGTGGCATCGTATTTGAGAAAGTTAAATGTCTGCACGTTCCGCCCTTCGGAGCGGGCGTAAAGCCGTGGGTCTCGTGTTTATCGATGTTGGGCACGTTAAAGATCCATACCCGTACAGAAGGGCAGGGGTTCAGCGAAATTTCCAGGATAGTGAGGTGAAACTGCTCCCTGGCGTCGGTGATTGCCCACAGTCGCGGAAATAGACCGACGTTAAAGAAACAAAAACACACACATACACCTGTAAGATATAATTATTCACAAAGAGTCTTTTGACAAGAATTAAAACATTTTTTTACATGCAAACTGGCAAACAATTTCTTTTACGAAAATTCGCTCTATTTTAAATGACTTACGTAATGTTACATCAAAGATAATAGTACATTATGCAATTTTTTATGTAAAATTCGTACACAATTGTATATACAAGCTTTGTACGAAAACTTGCTAAAAAGTTTTTACACGTAAATTCGCAAACCTCTTTTTTACAATATCTTATTAAACATTGTTTATTGTATACTAACATTGCACAAAAAAATGAGATAGAAAATGATTTATACGAAAGGTTTTGGCGAAAACTGACTAAATATTTTTTACACGAAAATTTGCAAATAAAATATGTAAAATTCAAATAATATATTATGTAATTAAAATTAGGAAAAAAGGAAAATGTAAAAAGTTGTTAATTAACTTTTCACATAAATTTGAACCCGTGGAAGTAAAGCAGAAATATTTTTATGTCACAGGCTGCATGCAAGTTAATAGAAAATTATTTATAAAAGTTTGTAATAGTTATTTATGTATCAAGAGTATAAATAGATGTTTATGCCCCGAGAGCGACCATTTTACAAATTCGAGGGCCTCCGGCTCGAGGGTTTGTAAGTCGCTCGAGGGCATACACCTCTATTTATACCAGCGGTACATACAAACTTTTATGTCATACTAGTCATAGCCAAACAATGAAACCTCAATCACCGTTTGCTGAAGGCAACCTAACTATCACCGGATCTTTTCAGAACTGCCAATTTTATGTTAATTCGACTAAATGATGTTAATTAAATATTTACATATTGCTTCTTTCCATTATTTGTAATTTAATTAATAAAGGTTATTTAATAAGTTAAACAAAAATCATTTGTCCTTATGTGCACCCGGGACATAAAGTGTACGTTGTGCCCGCGCGGGCCATAAAGTACACTTTATGGTCCGTGGGCATAAAGTACACAATTATGTAGTTGGTAACTAAGCAATAAAAACACAATAATGAACTAGTATGACATGAAAACTATTTATAACTATGTGCTATTATAATGCACTTCATACGTCCAAAGTCTTGCAACTGGTGCTATGGTTTGTACGTTTATCGATTAATTGTCTAAAAAGCGATAGTTTTTCAAATTTATTTTGTTATAAAATAATATTTAACTATTACATAACAAGCAAACAAACACATTTAAACTACAACCACTCATCCTTGGTATGTCAGATACCAGAGGGACTGAGCTCAGATGGAGCCCTTTCCACGTTATCGGGCCCTGAACGACAACGCGACACATCCTCATTTCCCAGGAATATCCGTATGGCGTGGGAAGTTGCAAGTATTACCGCCTTTTGCATAACCTTATAAAGATGCTCTCCAAGACCCAGTATCTTAATGTTTCTTCGAAGATTATAGTAACCACACCAGTTGACGAGATGACTATTGAAATCACTTGAACACTATCTGCCCTCCACTGTCTCTTTACTTGTATCTTGAGGTCTCTGTACTTCATGATCTTCTCGTTGCACTTTATCTCTAGATTATTAGGTTTCAGGATGGCCACATCAATCATCGTCACTTGGTTGCAGGACTTATCCACTATTATTGTATCTGGCCTGTTGTGGGCAACTCGTTGGTATGTGAGCACAATCCGATCCCAATAAAACCTGTAACCTGAGTTCTCTAGAACAGGCTCAGAAGTGTATCTATAGTAGGGCACCTTACTAACATTTAAAAGCCATATTTTTAGAGCCAGTTCCTGATGAAGCATTCTCGCGACTGCATTGTGCCTCTCTTTGTACTCTGTTGCAGCAAATAACTGACATCCCCCGTTGACGTACTGGAGAGTCTCTGATGACTGACACCCAAACCTGTATTTGTCATCTTGGACAGAATTATCTCCAACTACATACTTCAAGTAGTTTCTTGTTCGATTGGCCTGATCTTGTATGGCGAGCGAAAAGCCCTTTGTCTCTGTAAACATCTGTCCAATCACCACACCAGAAGTTCCACGCCGATTTGTCGACATGTGTCTGGGAAGTCTCTTTCAGATGTCGCCCATGGAGAAGCGTGTGACTTTTAATTGCAGCGGTGTTGAATCATCTGCCTCGCATATGGCACAGTGCAGTTCAAAAGTAACCTCCGGCTGGTGGAAATATGTATGTAGGTTCAGCATCTACTGGTCTAACTGTTTACCAATAATTAACCCCCTCTTCCACCTTGGTGTCTTGGTAGGGTTATTCGCAGCTTTCGTTTTAGATTTTCAATGTCCGTTTTACTCCAGTTTACAATCCCCAATGAATATCTGACTGCAGAAAATGCATATGTATTAAGAGCCTTAGTCAGTCAATTCAACTTTCTTACTTGTTATGCTTTAAACAGAGACAAGTAAATATCCCGTAATATTATCACAAAGTCGATTGCTTTTCAATTTGTGAAAATGGTTTAGACAATTGCTGAAAAAGTGGAAATAATTAGTTTGTTCTACAAGAATGACCACTCTGCAAGACAGGCAGCACATATTTTTAATGATCGTCATACTGAGATAAACACTTTGAATCGGTACTTTCTGGATTTAATGCATACATTTTGGGAAACTGGATCGGTTGCAAACAGAAAGCATCAACGTGAGCAGGACGTACGTAATAAGGGAAATCAGGAAGCTGTCCTGGGTCATATCGCAATGGAACCAAATTTGAGGATCGGAAAACTTGCAACTACTTCAGAAATTTCTGTAGTTAGTTGCCGCCCAATCATAAAAGTAATAAGTATCACCCGTACAAAATTATTTTGGTAGAGGAACTTAATGGAGACGATCCTGATCGCCGCGTGCAGTTCTGTGAAGAAATGAGTGATGGTGCCAGAAGGAATCCAACCTTTTTGTACTCAATCTGTTTTTCCAATGAATGTACGTTCAAACTGGATGGCCAAGTCAACCCCCATATTTACCGCTACTAGAGAGATGAAAATCCAAGAATCTTTTGTAAAACTCATACATAGCATCCGGGGAAACTGATTGTTTGGGCGGGCATACTGGGAGACTACCTCATAGGGTCGTTCTTCCTACCAGGAAATTTAGTTGAAAATATGTATCTGAATCTATTGGAAACGCATATTTACCCTCCAATTGTGGAACTATTGGAAAATGACAACGATGTGGCAGAAGATGATGTGTGGTTTCAGCAGGATGGTGCCCCACCATATCATGCCGCAGATGTGCATGATTTTCTTAATCAACTTTCCTTATCACTGGATAAAACGCAGAGGATCAATTCAGTGGCCTCCCAGATCACCAAAATAAACACCGTTACACTTTTTTCTATGGGTACACCCGAAAATGTATGCAACATGACCAAATTCACATGAGGGACTTCGTCGGCCAATTGTTGAAAAATGTCATCAGATAACGCCCGAAATGTTCGTTTGGAAGCGGAGCAAAGATTTTATTATTGTATGGCAGTGGAGGGAAAATTATTTGAACATTTAATTAAATAACATTCTTAATTCATTGATATTTTGCCTTATTATTTAATTGATGATTTATTGCCCTATCCAAACCATAATTTTTAAAGTCACATGTTGTCATGAGCAGAGTTGAGAAAGCCTTAAAATGAGGTGTCACTAAACATAAGGTGCCATTTAAAATTTAAGAGTATTTTACGCCATTGCCTAAGGGGTAGCTTCCAAGACACCAAAACTTTCGCCATCATGTGTGCCCCTTGAAAACAAAGTCAACGTTTTTTCTCTCTTTAATTCCGATATTTTCCAGGCGGGAAGATTTAATCGGCACACTATATATATATATATATATATATATATATATATATATATATATATATATATATATATATATATATATATATATATATATATATATATATATATATATTAGTAAATTAGTACTGAATTTGGGCGCTCTCGTGGCGTAGGCCGCTAGGGGTCAACTTGCGAAGCAATAGGTCCCAAGTGGGCCAACCAGAAGTTGACCTTGTCTGGAAAATTAGCAAACGTAATAGGGATCGGAAAATTGTGCAGATGGCGAAAGTTTCAACAACCATTAATAACAAAAATACGGAATTTACAGCTGCATATTTAAAGAGACGATATTATTTTTTTCGACAGTGTACAAGTATTCGTGCCCTGTTAAAAGCCATTACTTTTATTTCTATATAGCCTAATCAACGCTTATCTTATTAGTTATCATCGAGGTAAACATTGAGTTTATGTTAAGTCAGTTTTAATAGTTCCTAATTTTATCTAACAACTAGGTGATACGCTTACATGGCGTTTTCATAAGTATTTTTGCGAAAGAATATTATAAAGAACTTGTAAAAATGTTAATTGAACCTTCAGCTAATCAAAGAGTGTTGTGGACCGCAAATGTGATTTTTCAACAAACTCTTACTGTGATCGTTGTTTATATTTTATGGATTTTATTTCAATATTATGAAACCAGTTCTAGTTTCACGTGGCATGCGGCTTTATCTGCTTTGGGAGTAAGTATACAACATATTATGAAATATTTTTTGTACTACTATCTGAATAACAAATTGAATAAGTTAATCAAGTGGTCATAATCATCACAGTCTAGAGAGGATGTTGCGTGGCCGTAACAACCGTAAAGAAATTCGCGTCGTTTTAGTGAATTTTCTTAAAAAAAATTCACTAATGAGGAGATCCCGACTTTTGAATTTTGAAAAAAATTCTTCAAATGAGCGCTATTTAGGACCCCCGGAACCCAAATCCGATGTCAGTTTCAGACTTTATATGTTTATATATATATATATATATATATATATATATATATATATATATATATATATATATATATATATGTGTGTGTGTGTGTGTGTCACACCTATAACTTAAAAAATAATGGACCGATTTTGATAAAACTTGGTGAGTACCTTCCTTTCGCAAGTGGATTGGGTAAGTTCGTTAGCCAGGAAAATCCGCCGAGGTTTTCCCGTAAAATTTTGTGTTTTCTTTCGAAAAAAATCGGGTTTATATCATTATAGGCAAGTTACCTACCAAAATTTATCTCCGTAGGTTAAAGGACAAAAAAGTTACAGGCATTCAAAGAAAAATAAATTTGGCTTTTCCTCAAAACGTCAAAACTGCGATTTTAAACGTCAAAATTGGTCAGTACCTTCCTTTCGCAAGTGGCTTGGATAAGTTCATTAGTCAGGAAAATCCGCCGAGGTTTTCCCGGAAAATTTTGTGTTTTCTTTCGAAAAAAATTTATATCTCCAAAATTAACAAAGTAAGGGCAACCAAATTTAATACGCGGGTTTATATCATTATAGGCAAGTTACCTACCACAATTTAGCTCTGTAGGTCAAAAGACAAAAAATTTATAGGCATTTAAACAAAAATAAATTGGGGTTTTTCACAAAACGTCAAAGTTGCGATTTAAACGTCAAAATTGGCAACATTTAGGAAAAGAACTTGAATCTAATACGGGCTATGAAAATAAAATGTCTCAAGAAGAATGTTTTACAAACCCTAAAGTCTTAGTTTCAACCGTCATTGTCCTTCATTTTAATAAACTGTTTCCAGAAAATTCATTTCAAATAGACCCTATCTCTGACGCTTGACAGTAGTCTTAGCTATAGAGTTTATCGTTAATGGTATATAATTTTTGTAGAATTTTCGTAAAAAAATAATCAATAAACCTCAATATATCTGTTATTATACAAGATATGAAAAAAAATTTGTATATATTAATTATAGGGTGTCTTGAGCTACATCTTCAAAAAATATTTCTACAATCACAGGGTGGCCCATAAGTTGGTGATACAAATTTTCTTTTTTTTTTTAAATCAAACACGCCTTATGTTTTTGCATTTTTGCATTTTCCATCGAAATATAATGCATGTTTGTAAGAAGAAAGATTCTGGACGCAGTAGGTGCGTTATGGTAGCGAATTTTGATCAAATGCTTAATATTTGAATAGCTCAATTTTCTATTAACCTATAAGGTTGACGAAGAAACGAGTTTTTTCGGGAACACTTTAAGTTTACTTTCGGAAATTTTTGTACATTTTCAAACAATAAAGTTATTTTGATGAAACATGGCTCATTGTTTTTACTATATAGATTATACTGGTAACCAAATTTGATGCGTGCTTTCTTAAAAAAACACACATTATTGCTATTAAAAAATAGTTTTATGAAAATTCACTACCATAACGCACTTGCTGCGTCCAGAGTTTTTTAACTAATTACCTTTAAACTAATTGCTCAAAATGTACACGCTGAAGTTTTGCAACAGACCTCCTTTCTTCTACAACTCTCTATTACTAGGAAGCTGCAATTGAAAGAGTCGCGAGTACACCTCTTGTACTCTGCGTACGGCAGCTCTTAGTCGGGAGAGCACTGTGGGTCCGGACGGTATAAAAATTTTAATTGCTACAGTGGGGGTGTGCAGCTGCCCCCAACGTAGCTGTATCATTAAAAAGTGTTATTTGGGGCACCACATAATTTTTGTACAGGAAAATTATGAAACATTTCCGTTAAGATTAGACGATTTGCTCAAAAAAACTGAATTACTTACAAAAATTACTGATATCTACTGTAAGGCAATAAATTCAGATTAACTTGTGTGTGTGTGTGTTTTTTTTTGTTTCTTTAACGTCGGCCTATTTCCGCGACTATGGCCAATCATCGACGCCAGGGAGCAGTTTCATCTCACTATCCTGAAAATTTTGCTGAACCCCTGCCTTTCTGTAAGGATAGGGATCTTTAACGTGCCCAACATCGCATGGACACGGGACCGACGGCTTTACGCCTCCTCCGAAGGGCGGAACGTGCAGACATTCAACTTGCTCAAATACAATGCCAGAAGCTCGGCTGATGTTAGTGTTACAGTTTGTACTGAAAAAGTGAAAGGAGTACCCTGGGATCGAACCCAGTACCTTTCGGTTCAGAGGCACACGTTCTTACCCTTGAACCACCGAGGTTCCAGTTGGAATGATTCTATTTATTATAACAATAACTGTAACAAAAACAGATTTTAATTGTTGATTGAAAGGTGTAAACATTTTTTAAAAGTTAGTGAAGATACTTAAGAAAATTGAAATTTGGACTAAATAATAAGTGAAATATAATACTTAATACCGAGGAACAATATTACTTGAATTTATCAGTTCGTGCAAAAATAAAGTAAGTTAATTCAAAACACATCAAAACAAACCACACAGTCGACTATGTTCACATAAATATATAATGACCTTAAAGTTGAAAGTATTCAGATTTAAATGTACTTATAAGTTAGGTAATAAATTATGATGAATATAGATTGATGATTGGTTTAAATTTAGGTTTTAAAAGTTTGAGATTTTAAATTAAGAAATGAAAAATAAAGTGTGGCCTGTGAAATCCTTGTGACGAGAGTAGCGGTAGGAACGGGCACCCGTGTACACCCAATACTTGACCTCCCTCGGACCTTTTGATTCCTCTCAATCTGGGAAAGTAAGACAAAACAGGAACAATTGCCTGGGCTAGGATAAACCAGCAGCTACCGAGGAATATTGGGGCAATCCTCGACCATCTCAGACTTGGAGGCGGCCTCGGGGTCAGGACATGGTGCGAGCTACTTCGGAGTTTGTGGACAGACTCGCCGTCGCAATCAGCAGGTGACTTGGTTTTGACGGTGGTTGACTTCAAGGATTCATAATTTATACTTCAGCATACTACAGATATAAGTTACGCTCTTCATATCAGCGCGAATTTTAAGAAAAATCGTCTCATGAGCCGAACGATTGGGTTTCAAAAATTGCGATTCCGGAGGACTTATATGGTTCTTACAACAAAAATAATCGGTTCACCAACAACTAAAGATAATAATACACAAAACGAACCATTTTTCAAATCCAAATATGAGTTTTCTGAACTCCATGAAATTGTTTTTTCTAAAATTTGAATCAGGGAGACATGTTTCTCTCAGAACTGTCACTACCAGAATGACGAGCCATCGACACGCCGGTCGGAACGCTCACTTCGTTCGCTATGGGTCAGTGCTATCAATATAGGGACAGATAGGGCTGTTATTCTGAGATTTTTACCAACTTCCTTTAGTTGCTCAAATTGGAGTGCGCTCCTGCAGTGAAATCCACGTCCCCAAATATGACGTCATGTTTTTTACAACTAACTATTGTGAAATAGATATTAATATTACATTAGCAAAATTTAAATTACATGTAGATTTCCATTATCAAAAATGGGAATGCTACACTATCCCCCTTCAAAGAAAATGTACTGAAAGTATATTTTCTTTAATAAGTGTCTAAAAACTAAGCTTTCAAGTTTTAAAATAATTAACTAAAAACTAGAAAAACTATCTAGGTTAAATTCCAGCTAAATCTTTGCATGGAGATTTAGCAAATACTATATAATGACAATACGGGACACCCCTATGCTTTAGCATTGGTGATATTTGTGACAAGTACACTAGCGCCACCTCGCGTGAAGTACTGACAACTGAGCGGGTAATTTGAATTGTTTATTTACCTGCATATTCTTAATTTAGACAATTGGTTTATTATAGATGAATATAAAAACTTGTACATGACAAAACAGTGAACATTTTCTGATTATATAGATATAAATAGAATTTGTATCAAAAATCGGCTTGAAACCTCAATGAATTCAGCATGAATAATTCTGAAAATTTCTCTAACCCATAACCTTATTTCATCATAATTTAATGTACTACCTTGAAACCGTCGTCAAACTACTATTTGAAGGGTAGGTATAGGAATATACTGTAAGCTGTTTGTGAGGATATTAAGTTACAATCTGTACTTACCTATAAATAATTGTTCTAGGTATAAATGGTAGCACAGTACTCAATTAGCTATATCTCTACATGAAAACAGTGTTATTAATCTAATATTTTAAAATATGTAACTGGTATACTTAGTACATAATTCAGAAATTGTGCAGATGAAAGGTGAGACTAACTCTTACTTCCGTGAATAAATCTATTATAGGGCTGAATCTGCCATTTCTACTTGTCTCTTTAAAAACTTGTCTTGGGAAGATAATTAAAAGCCTTTACCAAGTAAAATAATTTTAAATGTGAAAAAATGTGACAATTTATACCATACTGAAATAAAAAAACTCTGGACGCAGCAAGTGCGTTATGGTAGTGAATTTTCATTAAAATGTTTTTATTGCAAATATGTGTTTTCTTTTTAAGAAAGCAGGCATCAATTTTGGTTACCAGTATAACCTATATAGTAAAAGCAATGTGCCATGTTTCATAAAAATAACTTTATTGTGTGAAAATGTACAAAGATTTCCAAAAGTAGACTTAAAGTGTTCCCGGAAAAACACGTTTCTTGGTCAACCTTATAGGTTAATAGCAAATTGGCCTATTTAAATATGAAGCATTTGATCAAAATTCGCTACCATAACGCACTTGCTGCATCCAGAATTTCTTTTCTTACAAACATGCATTATATTTCGATGGAAAATGCAAAAATGCAATAACATAAGGCGTGTTTGATAAAAAAAAAGAAAATTTGTATCAACAACGACTTATGGACCACCCTGTGATTGTAGAAATATTTTTTTAAGATGTAGCTCAAGACACCCTAAAATTAATATATACAAGTTTTTTTCATATCTTGTATAATAACGGATATATTGCGCTTTATTGATTTTTTACGAAACTCCGACAAAAATTATATACCATTAAACGATAAACTCTTTAGCTAAGGCTGCTGCGAAGCATCAGAAAAAGGGTCTACTTGAAATGAATTTTCTGGAAACATTTTAGTAAAATGAAGGACCATGACGGTGGAAACTAAGACATCAGGGTTTGTAAAACATCCTTCTTGAGACATTTCATTTCCATAGCGCGTATTAGATTCAAGTTATTTGCCTAAATGTTGCCGATTTTGACGTTTTAAATCGCAACTTTGACGTTTTGAGGAAAACCCCAATTTATTTTTCTTTAAATGCCTATAACTTTTTTATATTTTGACCTACAGAGCTAAATTTTGGTACGTAACTTACCTATAAGGACATAAACCCTCGTACCAAATTTGGTTGCCGTTACTTTGTTAATTCCGAAAATATATTTTTTTTTCGAAAGAAAACACAAAACTTTCCGGGAAAACCTGGGCAGATTTACCTGGCTAACGAACTTATCCAAGCCATTCGCAAAAGGAATTTATTCACCAAATTCAATCAAAATCGGCCCATTATTTTTTGAGTTATCGGTGTGATACCTATATATATATATATATATATATATATATATATATATATATATATATATATATATATATATATATATATATATATATATATATATATATATATATATATATATATATATATATATATATATATATATATATATATATATATATATATATATATATATAATATATATATATAAATATAGAAAAATTCAAACTGACCCCGGATATGTGTTCTGGGGGGCCTAATTAGCCCTCATTTGAAGAAATTTGTTCAAAATTCAAAAGTCGAGATCTCTTCATTAGTGAATTTTTTTAAAGAAAATTCACTAAAAGGACACAGAAGAAGATATTAAAACAGTTTTCTTATATCACTTATTATTAATGCAAAACCTTTTTTGTCGTCATATTTCTTTTTTTTTATGCACTGGAAGACACGTTATGATTGAAGCCTTTCAACAATCCGTTTACGAAGTTTATCTATAAATAGCTACATGATGGTAAATATTACACAATAAATTATCTTCTGCGAACTGTACATATTGGCATAAAAGTGATTCTGAATTTGTCTTCTGCTTCAACAAATTAATTTTTTTGGAATGACATTGACATGTAAAATGCACCTTGTGTCTTCAATACTATATCCAAATCAGTTCTTTTTGATAACAGTACCCTTTTCTTGCATCTCTAATACAAAATTATCGTCATTCCATGTTATAGTTATTGTTTAATATTAATTATAAGACGAATTTGTAAAAAAAATAGCTGTTAATAAAAGAAAACACAAAAAATCATACTCACGTTCCGCATCCTTTGGAAACATATGAAATGTCTTCGATAGATTTAGCACGTTATAATGCGAACAATTATAGATTGCACACACCCAACCACTGACTTTTATTGTAAAAAACACAGCTCAAACTTAATTATACACAGTTAAACACCAGCAATTGCTTGTGTTACACGTTCTCGAACGATATAACATCAGTACTATCCGCTAGCGGCGCTGATATTCTTGAAACACGAAATCAGCCGGAGTGTCCTGTATTGTTATTAATTAAGTATTTGGTTTTAGTATGGGGTACTAGTGACCGTAAGTTTTCGGTATCTGCGAGTACCACTCGGCCGTAAGGCGTCTATATCAGTATTTATCACAATCAGGAAAATTCATAGTCGGGAAAAAGGTCATATTTGGGAAACGTCTCCTATCGATCCTAATAAACTCCCAAATTCATCAAACCTTTATCTAGGATTTAGATATTGGCTAGTAAATTCCACAATATTTACAAAGCGTTGGCCAACACCAAACATACACCGAAACAAACAAAAAAACAATTAAAATAGGATTATTGGGCATGTGCTGCTAAAGGCACAAACATGACCCGCTCTGCATAAAAATATCACCCGTATGAAACCGCTTTACCTTAACCCTAAGACAATTACTATTTCGAATAGAGGTAAATGTTGTTCAATTAACAACACCTGCACACCGAACAAAAAACATCTCTAACCGAACAACAAAACATCAGTTACTAGACAAGAACGGTTATGAACCAAATTGTTCCTTTACTAAACACAAACTAAACTCTATATCGGAAACTCAACTCAACTAGCAAACTGAATTATTTTGCTTTATACTCAAAACTGTCAAAATTAATTACCCTGAACTTACACTTAGCAAGGATAATTGCCTTAAAATATTATACACAATATTCAAAAAGGAATGGGTAGTTTTTCCCTAAACTTCCATCTTAATAAAACATTTCTGTCAAAATCAAGACGTTCTGTACAAAAAACTGGGTGGTGGTCTTAAACCACTTACCCTACCGGGACATCAGAATTAGATCCAAAATATGGCGTCAAATTCTGGATATGCCAGTCTCCTGCGAAACTCTCATCTATATTCCTCAATGTATATACTAAACGTGATTTCTTGACATCTCGGCGCCAGTTTGGTTGCAAATCCCAAAGATGCGTCCGACAAAATCTTGTTGCGTCGCCATACCTTATCTCCTACTTGAAAATGTATGTCTCGTCTCCTGAGATCATAGGTGTTTTTGTAACACTGATTAGCCGCAATTCGTTTCTCTTGAACATCCTTAAAAATTTGTCCCAGACCAGAAATATCCTTTATGTCATACTAGTTCATTACTGTGTTTTTATTGCTTAGTTACCAACTACATAATGGTGTACTTTATGGCCCGCGCGGGCAAAACGTACACTTTATGGCCCGCGCGCACATCAAAACAAATAATTTTTGTTTGACTTCTTTAATAACCTTTATCAATGAAATTACAGACAATGGAATAAAAGTAATATGTAAATATTTAATTAACATTTTTTAGTCGAATTAACATAAAATTGACAGTTCTGAAAAGATCCGGTGATAGTTAGGTTGCCTTCAGCAAACGGTGATTCATGTTTCGTTGTTTGGGTATGACTAGTATGACATAAAATTTTGTATGCACCGCTGGTATAGATAGAGGTGTATGCCCTCGAGCGACTTACAAACCTTCGGGCCGGAGGCCCTCGGATTTGTAAAATCGCCGCTCTCGGGCATAAACATCTACTTATACCCTTGGTACATAAATAACTATAACGTATTCATCCCTGTTTCGGGGTTGTAAATCAATATCTCTAGTAGTAAAGACTCAGCCATAATAATCACCTGATATTGCCACATACCTTCCAAAAACTAAAAGTGACGGGGCAAAATTATGAACTTCATGCTTTGCTAGCATATTGAATCCCTGGAATTTCAACGTCCCAATCTTTATTTATTAATAAAGCTTCTGATGGCTATATCTACAGTTTTATTGGTTCTCTCAACGTAGTTACATTGAGCCGAATAACGAGGAGTACACCAAATTTTAGTTTTATATTTGTCGGTGAGTTGTTTGAAAGTTTTACCGGAAAATTGAGAACCGTTGTCACAGATAATTATCTCCGGTACTCCAAAAATTAGAAAAATGTTTACATCTATAACCTTGAGAACATGAGAGGCTATGGCTCTCTTTAACGGAAACAAAAACAAAACCAAATTTTGAAAACCAACAGGTAGCAACAAGCAAATAAGAATTACCTTTCCTTGATCGGGGCAACCGTCCCATCAAGTCAACGGCGAGAGTTTGAAAGGGCCATTGGAATGAAGGTTTCTGTGTTCCCATCTTTCATAAAGGCGCCGAGTTTGGCATCTTCTACGACTGACATACCTTACAGGACTTAACGTACTTAATTATATCACTTTTCATTTTCGGCCAATAATAGTTTTCCTGAATCCGAGCTAAAGTTTTATACACTCCAAAATGTGAACTAGAATGGGCATCATGACACTCGTGAAAAACGACGGAACAAGAATTTTTTGGAACTAGAGCCTTCTAATCGTTCAGGTTGCTAGTCAATGGCAAAGTGTTGAGAACAAACTTAAAGACATTATCCCCTTCAGTTTTCCACTGAGGATAAGAAGTTAGATTTGCCTTGATATTATCTCGCAGGTTCTCATACCAAGAGTCAGGCTGATCAGAAAGCCATCCAACGGAGATAGTTGAAATATCTTTATCTTGTTGTAAGTGAGTTCTAAAAAGGGCATCATGAACCTGATGCGAAGCTCCTTTCCGGTGAATTGAATCAAAGAATACTGACCACTTGTCAAGACGCCCTGAGGGAGCTTTAATGTTATTTAACCAAAGTAAACTGTAATGATCTGTAATAACTCGAAATCTAACCCCTTCCACATACATTCTGAAAGTCTGTAAAGAAAACAACAATGCTAAGAGTTACCTCTCAGTTACTGAATAATTTCGCTCTGCTCTCGACAAAGTACGGGAGCAGTAAGCGACAACTCTCTCACCATAACCTAGATCTTGGGTTAAAACTCCTCCCACTCAAGTGTCACTAGTGTCACATTGAATGGTGAATGATTTCGAAAAATCTAGCGAACACCAAACTGGTGCTGAAATAAAAGCCTTTTTGATGCTGACAAAAGCCTGCTTAGCCTCTGGTGTCGAAATAATTGCCTGCTTCTCCTTTTTGCCTTTAAGAAGATCATTCAAGGGCGACGTAAGGGTGGAAAATTGCAAATAAACCACCTGTACCAGCTACAAAGCCCTGTCTACCGTTTAATATCAGTAGTTGTTGTTGGTCTTGGGTAAATGACCATCGTCGCGATCTTGTCTGGATCAGTTCGTATACCCTGGCATCCTTCGATGATGTAACCTAAATATTTCAATTTTGTCTTGAAAAACTCACATTTATTAAGGTTGATGGTTAAATTGGCTTTATCCAAAATATTTCTGACCTCATCTAAAAGATGGACATGATCCACAAAGCTTTCAGACACTGTAATTATGTCATCTAAATAAGTAAAGATGTTGCATTTTACATGATTCATACCTAGAACCAAATCAGGCATCGACGAGTCTCTGCTGCGCGTGTGTACTATTACATAAGCCAAATGGAAATTACATAAGCCTCGAGAAGGGACCGTGTAAGCTGTTTTCTCACGAGAAGCTTCATCGAGGAGAATCTGCCAAGACGCTTTCCGAAGATCTATACTTGAAATAAACTTCGCTTCTCTAAGTGAGATAAGTATTCTATCCACTCTGGAAAGAGGATAGCTGTCGTGACGGGTAACTACGTTTAGTTTTCTACCGTCAAAAAGTCTATGTTCTCCACTAGATTCCTTAACTAACAAGACTGGACTATCGTAAGGGCTTCGTGAGGGCCCTACAACACCTAATTTCAGCATTTAATCCAACTCATTATTTAAACTTTTAACATACCTATATGGACTCATAGGATAATGTCTTAGTCAAAAAGGTTTTGAGTCGCCTTTATCTATAGACATGGTAATTTTGTCGGTCACTGCTAATCTATCTCTGCTACTAATTTGTTAAAAAGAAGCTATGACTTTATCAGCTTGTTTACGTTGACATTCAGATAAATTATCTAAAGAGTGTAAGGAGGTGGATTTAAGTGCCTTTTACTTTTCTTTACTACAAAGGTTTTTCAATGACGGTAAATTCTAATTATTATTATCATTAAAATTTGAGTAATTATTCATTTAAGTATATTTTAGGGTCGGCAACGTCCGAGCGGGGGAACGTGTATCCCTTTTTCTATCCCCTTATTACCTTGAACTTAATATTTAAGTTTTACGACCTTCAAGGGAGGTCTTGCCTAAATTTATTTGGAACACTAAAAACCGAGCATCTGGGTCAAATTCCCAGAATTTTACTATATATGCAGTCTTAGCGTATACCCAGTGACCCTAGTACATCAAAGTCACCCTATAAGAAACTGTTAATATGAACTCTAGTTTAGGGCTTCCTAAGCTAATAATGAAACTCAGCATCTAGTTTTAAAATTACTTTAATACAAAATTAACATTTATACAGATAACATTTTAAACAGCTGAACAAAATTTAATACACCCTTTGATCTACAGAGATTTCCGTATGATTAAAATTAAACAAAAGGAAACGTTCAATACTTTTTCAATAAAATTCCTTCATTCAAAAGGTTTTAAGCCGGATTAAAATTATACTAGAAACTCGAAATTCTAATAATATAAATCCTAAAGGTTATTTAGACAGAAGGGTGTAGGAGGTTTTTCCAAACCTTAGAATGGATTAAATGTTATATAAAGTTGATACCGGTGAGAACTACATTGTTCTTGCCCCCGGTATAATTCTTCTAGTCTAATAATTGACTCGTTCTTAGCCTAATTATAGCTCTCAATCTTAGCTAACCTCCCTTATAGCTCCCAACTAAACCCTTAAGGCTCACAAGCCTTATCTTGTACTTCGTCTTATAAAATTCACAAAGGTTCCCTAACTACTAAAATCCCTTATAAACAACATCTAAAGTTTAACCATATTCCATTCACGCTAATTATATTTTAGCGCCCTACGAATCATTCATTTATGCTAATTCTATCTTTAAATATCTATACAAATTTATTATAAAAATTTAATTCGGTACTCGAGACAGCTGGCCCATTTTTAATAAAAAGGGAACATTTAACAAAATATTTAGATTGGAACGGACTAACCCAGAAATCTGAGCCAATACACCAGCTCTGCTTTACCAACCCCTCCATGGGCCGGCCACCTACGCGCGTCCGCGAGAATCGCCCTTTTTTAAAACACTCTAATTCACTCTCTGATATTTTCACCCAAACTTCTAAATATTCTCTGATTATCTGAAGAAAAGAAACCCCTGACATTTTAGTCGCTACCGTACTTTTCAGCCCCGATGCCGGCTGGTCACTCCTCTCTCTAGACACGTATCTTTCCACCGTACCCGTATCAAATATTCTAGTTTGCATTTTTTTTGTCTCTGTTGAAACTGACCTCGTTGTAGGCCGTAACGCTAAACTTGCAAATCCAGCATTTCTCTATCTACTATGTTTCAAGTGACCCGGTTGAACTCGCAACTTGAGCAGTTGATTGTTTATAATTTCAACATGCACAGAGTAGATAATTATGCATATTCCGATTATATTTATGATCGCTTGAAGTATTTCTTGTGGATTCTTCATAATTTTTTTTAGAGATCCAATCCAGTAATTCTATTTACTTCTTGCAATAAAAATATAGATACGAAATCAGGTAAGCACCTTGCTTACAAGAGCATAAACTAGGAGACTCAAGGCTACGAAAACAATATGTTCCTCTTTTAATGCTTAACCTTTCGTTCTGAGCATACCACACATTGTTTCTAAAATGTATATTAATAGCGAACTTTTTACAAAGGTCACTTCCAAAAATAAAGGAATGTGAAAGAGAGGGCACAACATAGGCTGATAAGAGTCTGTACTGTATTTTTAATTACTACTGGCAAACTGACAATCCCCGCACACTCTGTTTTGAACCATTTGCTGTGGTGACATATTTCAATGGTGCATCGAAGATAGTTAGTCGCAATTGCTTCAGAACTTCAAGTCCTAGTTCACCAACCACAGAAATTTTTGCACCGCTATCTAAAAGTACTTTGATGGTCTGATCAATAATCTTAACAGAAATGTAGGGTCTATTATCATTAGCATTTTTCACAAAAACTAGAGCTAGTCTTCTGTATACAGGTTTAGTTACGTCACGTTATACGTCGAATTTAACTGAACACTGCGCTCCCCCACTCTCCGTTTCCCGAACACTTACTGCAAGTGTTATAGGTGACATCTGGCATCCCACATTTAAAACACAATTTCCTATTGATGGGGGATTCACAAAACTTCAAAACGTGGTTTGGTTTTTCACACTTGCAACAAATATTAACTTTTGGACTTGATGTGCTTGTGTTATGCCTAACGTTTTTCAAAGTTTTGCTATTGAAATTATTATTAGTACTCTTATGATTATTGTGAGAACAGTCTTTATGTGGTTATTTGGTTCTGGAATCAAAATGTGGACTTTTATCATCAGCTAACTCTGAAACTTGGCGTGAAGAAGAACCAGTTGAAAATTTTAGAAGGCTAGCGTCTCCTAGACGCTTGCATAATTTACTAAGTTCATTTACTGAAGGTATAATTTGTAATGCTAACTTTTCTTTATATTCTTTCTAAAAACCACGGGTTATATGCTTGATCCTATTTACTTCCGCTGGACTATTGGATAAGCGCCTGAAAAGTCCTTCCATATTAGCGATATAAAGATTAGCTGGTTCCTTCCTAGACTGTTTGTGCGCTCTAATTTGTTTCCAAATCTCCTCATCAATATCAGAGTCTAAAAAGTCAGACTTTAAACGTGCTACGAAAGAACCCCAGTCTCAGACTGATGATTTAATACGCCTAAGCCAGAATGTTGCCTCCCGGGAAAACAATGCAGGAGCTGACTCGAATAAATCCACTTTAGGAATATGTCTCGAATGAGCGATTTCCTCTACTTTCTCAATAAATGGCAACACTTTCTTTGAATCACCATCAAAAGTTGTACCCATCCTGTAAACTGGAAAATGACCGTAATGACTAATACTAAAAGGAACGCCAGCTAAAGGCTGTGCTGAAGTAGATGGTTGCACTAACAGTGACGATATGACATTTCTGCCGTGCAAAAGTAAAACCTGGTAACTCGAGTTATTTGGTTTTACTTCTGTTTCAATATTCCGATTGCCTGTAACGTCTTCTATCTTTGGCTATTTTACGTTTGTAAATAGACCTTTTCTTTACGAAGATATTTAGTGTTGCCTTATAGTAACCCGACTTATATTTAAATCTCTTCTGCACTCAGGCGACTTGCTTGGCAATTTTTGTTTCTTGTTTGGATCGCAATAAAAATTACCACAGTATAAAGAAGTAAGTCTAGTGTACAATAGTTACTTCAATAATTACCTTAGGTGAAATGCGCAACTAATGTAAATTAAAAAAAAGAAATTAAATTACCAAAGTAAAACCAAGTAACTCGTGTTTCCGTATAATATAAGGAGACAAATGAACTATTAATATAAAGTAAGTAGATTTCGCAGTTGCGTTTTCGTGGGGTTAAACTATAGCAAGTCTGTTTACACGCCTATCGGCGGCTTGTGATCTTTACAGCATTACTTTTAAATACTTTGAACCCGGTCATAGTTTCATGAAAGCGGATTACATGCATGGTTAAATAGATAAAAAATTCAAAGAAAAACTAAAGAAGTGTAAGATTATGAAGATTTGGAGACTTTGATTAAGACGCCAAACAAGAATACCCTATTATAAATTTAAGAGCTGAAGTGAAATGGATGTGTTCAAAGAAAAAAATAGAACGCGAAATGGTCTGGTTCTTAACACGCGGAAGACTGAAATGCTTCTTTTTTCTCCGGTGGGTCTGCATCCGAATCTAAGCCTATAAGTGAGATCTGATAATGGTTCAATAAGACAGGGCACGTCTGTAAAGTTTTTGGGATCCATCTGGATTCTAAATCATCATGGGACGTCCATGTTTACCATTGTGGTGGCCTCTCTTGCATCTAGGAATTACGCGTTGCTGCAGCTGAGGGATTCCTTGAGTACTCAGGCGTTGTTGACATGCTACTATGGTAGTGTCAACTGTCTCCTGGCATATTATTTGCTGTGTTGGGGCGGCTGTGTGCATCTGGGGAGGGTTCTGTTGATGCAGAAGAGAATTGTCCGCAACATGTTTGGCCTGCCGTCTTCCGCATCTTGTAGACCATTATTTTACAGTATGGCATTTTAACAGTGACGTGCCTATATATGCTTGAGGCGCTTTGCTATGTCAGAAAAAATATTGCAATTTTTAGTACCTGCGGTAATATTACAGCGTATAAAACAAGACAGGCTAAAGATTTGTATGTTCCCCCTTATAGGATCGAACAGATAAATCGCGCACCTCGCAACACTGCAATACGCTTATATAATCATTTACTTGACAGCGTCAAAAATTTGAGCAGCGTCAGGCAATTTAAGCTTGCTTTAAAATCGTTTTTTTAGAGGGAATTCTTTTTATTCTGTGGACGAATATTTTAATTTTAAATTTTAGCGTTGATAAGTTGGTTTTTGTGTTTTGACTATTTCCGATATCTTGTAAAGATCTATGGAACAGTTTTAATAAATAAACTCAATCATATGAAATGCGTCCAATTTAGAAAGAGGTCGAAAAAGATACATTATAAATGTGATTTTGAAAACGAATGTTGTGAGATTTAATTTGCCACATCCTGAAAATATACAGTGCAATAGAGGGATAAACTCTAAAAAGAGTACCATAATAAAACTTCCCTATATGCCACCGAGAAAGCACCTTTATTGGAAAAACCTGGCTTCTGCAGAAGACATATAATATTTCGGAAAAGTGTCAGCTACTACTGAATAATGACAAAATATATAAATATTTTTCTATCGTACGCATTTTTTTTTAAAATTTAACATATATGTATTTTTGATAAGTATACCTTTGCAACTATCTGTTGCCATTTCTTAATAGAACCATCCACAACCACTTGCTTGTAAACATTTTCAATTAATGTATTATTATATATTTTTTATGAATTGCATGGCGCTTGTCTAAATATTAAACCGACAAGCTATGCGTTTGAAAAATAGACGTTCTCATATCTTGAGTCTTTATCATTGCACTATTAAAACAGATCCTTACAGACAATGATTAGCATTGAACTTATCCAGGTTTGTCTTTTATAATTATTTATATTTTATAAGTGTTAATATTGAAAGGTTAGTGGTACCCATTATTGTAAAGTTGGCGATGTTTAAGATGTTTTAATAGGTAAGCTAATTGGATAATATAATAAAATTCTGGACGCAGCAAGTGCGTTATGGTAGTGAATTTTCATAAAAATATTTTTAATAACAAATATGTGTGTTTTTTTTTTAAAAAGCAGGCATCAAATTTGGTTACCAGTATAACCTATATAGTAAAAACAATGTGCCATGTTCCATTAAAATAACTTTATTGTGTGAAAATGTACAAAAATTTCCAAAAGTAAACTTAAAATGTTCCCGAAAAAACACGTTTCTTGGTCAACCTTATAGGTTAATAGCAAATTGAGCTGTTCAAATATGAACATTTGATCAAAATTCGCTACCATAACGCACTTGCTGCGTCCAGAATTTATTTTCTTACAAACATGCATTATATTTCGATGGAAAATGCAAAAATGCAATAAGGCGTGTTTAATTTAAAAAAAAGGAAATTTGTATCACCAACGACTTATGGACCACCCTGTGATTGCAGAAATATTATTTTAAGATGTAGCTCAAGACACCCTATAATTAATATATACAAATTTTCTTCATATCTTATATAATAACGGATATATTGAGCTTTATTAATTTTTTACGAAAATTCGACAAAAATTATATACTGTTCTCCGGGTTCTGGATAAGTGAGACTTTAAAGATTAACAAAACAACTTTATTTACACTCTAAATATGGATACAATAAAATTTCTAGAATGTCTCTCTCACAAAACACTTCATTTACTGGCCTTACAATTACTACTCTCAACAAAAGCACTAATCTGGTACTACAGTCACTACTCTCTTAACACTTTACACTGCTTCAAGTCATTACCACATTCTCTTACTGAACTGAACTAACTTGGGCTGGCTTGCTTTCGCTTTTATATACTCGCCGTACCTTCCCCTCCTTTCTAGAGCCTTCCATTCCAGAACGTTCCAGGACCTTCTTTTACTAGAAGGTTCTGTGAATACAGATCGGCCCCGTGTGTATACAGGGGGATGTATATACAGGATGATCCAAATGTGGTCACCACTCCTATGTTACACAAGAGGTGTTTCTCGAACTATAAGATCTCTCTGCGTATACAGGGTGTAAGGGTTCTCTGCGTATACAGGGTGTATATACAGGGTGTTCGGAATGTGCAGACCTCAGTTATCCGTTCCGACGGGGTACAAGTTGGTAACTTCGTTATTTCTGGTCCTAGAGGGTTGAGACTTCGCCTGAGGGGGGTCACCCCAGGCACCCCCAGGGGGTGGGGAGGCGGTGTTGCCAGATTGTGTAAAAATTCCCAGATGTTGGGGAAATTCTGGAGATGTGGCAACACCGCACCTACGTCTATTGAAGTGCTTTGTAACACTGCCCCCCTCCTTAAGACTGTTCGTCCCGAACAGTATTTACCGGCCGCCAACTTGGGGGTTCGTTGCCCCGATAGGGACTCAACCTCTCTATGTGAACAACTTTGGGTTTAGTTCTTGGAGACAGCTGGATTCTGTAGACTAGGTCGTTAATTTTCTTAGTCACCAAGTATGGCCCTTCCCATGGTTTCTGAAGTTTGGGACTGAGGCCCTTTCTCCTTGTTGGTTGGTACAGCCACACTGCATCACCTTCCTTGAATGTATGGGGTGTTGCTCTGCGATCCAAGCGCATCTTCATCCGGTCACTGCTTAAGAGGAGCCTATCTCTGACACATCTGTGTATAGTGCGCAGTTTTCCTTCTAGGTCGGCGACATACTCAGGTAACGTAGCTAGGTCCGCTATGTCCTCGTTCGGTGGTGGTCTCGTCATGTCGATTGGTAACCGCATCTCTCTGCCGGTCAACATCATGGATGGAGTGTAGCCGGTAGATTCATGCTGAGAGCTTCTGTAAGCCAGGAGGAACAGAGGTATCAGCTTGTCCCAGGTTCTCTGATTCTCGTCGACAAACATAGCAAGATACTGATTGATGGTCCTGTTATGCCGTTCTACCATGCCGTCTGATTGAGGGTGGAGTGGCGTTGTTCTCGTTTTCTTTATGCCTAGCAAGTCCATTAGGCTCTTCCAGACCTCTGATTCGAAATTCCGGCCCTGGTCGGTGTGAATCTCCAAGGGTACGCCATGCCGTGATATGACATTTTCCATCAGGGCTTCTGCTACGGTCGTTGCCTCTTGGTTGGGGATCGGCGCAACTTCAGGCCATTTCGAGAAGTAGTCCATCGCCACCATTATGTATCTGTTCCCAGACTCTGTGATGGGAAAAGGTCCTGCGATGTCTACTGCAACTCTCTCCCACGGTGTACCTGAGATGTACTGCATCATTTTTCCTCTGGATCGGGTCTTTGGTCCTTTCTTTGAAGCACACTGGTCACACCGTTTGCACCATTATTCCACGCTTCTTCGGCAATTTATCCAATAGAAGCGGTCCCTGACTCTGGCGAGAGTCCTGTTGACCCCAAAGTGGCCTCCACTTCTACTATTGTGTAACTCATGAAGAACACTGTCTATGCACTCACTTGGCACAACAGTCTGGTATATACAGTCTCTACCATCGACAGTTTCCCATTTTCGAGTGATCAAGTCATTCTTTAGGCACAAGGAGTCCCACTGTAGCCAGTAGCCTTTAACCTCTGCCCCAAGCCGGGACACATCGTGCCACTCAGGTCTTTTCCCCTTTTCGAGCCATTCTCTAATACTTTTCAAGTCTGGATCTGTCTTCTGTGCGTCTCTGATGTATTCAAGATTTACGTCTAGATCGGTGTTATTCTTCTGTCCTGCCACCAGTTGTTTGATCTGATGAGTTACTTTGTCGATCTCTTTGTTCTCTTGTCGCTCGCAAAATTTACATTCATGCACTGAACATGGTCTTCTTGACAGGCTGTCTGCATTGGCGTGATTTCTTCCTCTTCGATGTTCAATCCGGAAGTCGTAGCTCTGCAGTTTCTCTATCCATCGTGCTATCTGTCCTTCGGGATTTCTAAAGTTCAGAAGCCATTGCAGAGCAGAGTGATCTGACCTCACGCGGAATGTTCTTCCGTACAGGAAGCTGTGGAAATGTTCGATGGATCTTACAACTGCCAGCAGTTCTTTCCGGGTTACACAGTAATTTCTTTCTGCTTTTCCGAACGTTTTGCTGAAGTAGCCTATCACAACTTCTTCTCCGGCTTGGAGCTGTGAGAGTACTGCCCCAATGCCATACTGGGAAGCATCGGTGTCCAGTATAAACAGTCCTTCGTCCTGAGGATAAGCCAGCACAGGAGCAGTGAGAAGACGATGTTTGAGCTCTCTAAAAGACTCTTGGCAATCTGGTGACCAGATGAACTCGGCCTTATTTTCAGTCAGGCCATGCAGAGGTTTCGCAATGCTGCTGAAGTACTTTACAAAGCGTCGGTAGTAGCTGCAAAGTCCCAGAAAACTTCTGACCTCATGTTTGTTCTTCGGCACAGGCCAGTCTCTTACTGCCTTTATTTTCTCTGGATCAGTTTCTATCCCTTTCTCAGAAACGACATGTCCGAGGAAACTCACTTTCTTCTGGAAGAGGACGCATTTCTTGGGATTGAGTTGCAGATTGGCACCTCTCAGCCTGGAGAAAACCTGCTTCAGATTCGACAGGTGTTCATCGAAAGTCCTTCCAATCACCATGACATCGTCGAGATACACCAGGCATGTTTCCCATGTAAGTCCTCTCAGCACTAACTCCATTAGTCGCTCGAAGGTGGCAGGAGCGTTACATAAGCCGAATGGCATGACCTTGAATTGGTACAACCCATTCCCGGTTGAAAAAGCAGTCTTCTCCTTATCGTCTTTATGGAGTTCTACTTGCCAGTAGCCACTTTTCAGGTCTAATGTAGAGAACCACTTTGATCCGGCCAAAGTGTTCAAAGTGTCGTCGATCCGGGGCAGGGGATAACTGTCTTTCTTGGTGACATCATTCAGCTTCCTATAGTCCACGCAAAATCTCATAGTGCCGTCTTTCTTGGTGACCAAAACTACTGGGGACGACCAAGGACTATTAGACTCCTCAATCACACCATCTTCCAGCATTTCGTTAACCATCGCCTTGATTTCTGATTGCTTGGCAAAAGGCAGTCTTCTCGGCGGCTGTCTAATTGGTCTTGCGTCGCCAGTATTAATTCTGTGTTGCACTAGACTCGTACGACCTGTGATTTTATCTTGAGCGAAAATATCGGCCTCCTCCAATACGAACTTCAGGGCTATTTCCATCTCCATGTCGTTCAATTGGCCCCAAGAATTCTTGAACCGCTCTACCATTTCTACTGGCAGTCTTCTGTCTAATGCCGTGGGTGTCACCTTTCTTGACAACGTCACTCGGTCAATGGGCTCGCAAGTGGCGATAACCTCACCTTTCTTCAATGTGACCCTGTTAGTTTGCACGTTAGCCACTCTTATGGGTATTGTCCTCTTCGGGTCTACTAAGCATCGTGCGACGAGGGCACCATCATGTCTATCTTTCAGGGGCTCCGCTATGAGAGCAGACATACCATCAAGTTTCTTCTCTAGTCTGGCTCTGACAATCTTCTCACTGTTACCAGGAATCCGTGTATCCTCGTCGACAATAAGTCTCACCCTGGGATTAGCTTCGCCTGCTGTTGGAGATAAATACAACTCTTCGTTACCGATTTTCAAGATCTTATTCTGGAAGTCTACTGACAGGACATCGAAATCTTCCATTAAATCCAGGCCCAGAATAAATTCGTCGACGATTTCTGCGACGACAGCCCTTACCTGTAGCTCAGTACTGCCCAGCCTAATGAAAACAGTGGCCTCTCCATGCACAGGTATCCTATCTCCTTTTGCCGTCTCCAACACAGGCTGTTTGTTGGTCGTGAGTGCCGACCTGTTTGGCAACATGTCTGGACGTACAACGGATCTAGTAGCACCAGTATCGATGGTGAAACTGCATTGTCTTCCGTCTATGCTGCCAGGTATAACGAGGCTCTCGCGGTAGCGTCGGATAGTGGAGACCCTGACCTTGGGGCCTTGGGTCTCGCATGCCACGTGTCGCCCACCTACACTGGCGTCAGGTCGTTTTCCCTGATGGCGCTCCCTGTTGGTATATTCTTGTCTTCTGCGAGCCACCTGTTGGGTTTGTAAGCACTGCCTACTTATGTGTCCTTTCCTACCACACTTGTAGCATTCTATGTCTGACCAGTCTGCTTTCGTCCTACGTGCTCCAACCGTTGCAGTGAGCTTGCTTATGGCTTCCTTCATCAACTTGATTTCTCGCCTTAGTTCCTCTGTCGTGTCTGCATGGTCCTCTGTCTCCTTCACTTCGCGCAGCCTGTTTCGGCGAGGTTGAGATGCATTCTTGGCTGCTTCAAATTCCAAACCATAAATGACGCAGTCTGTAAGTGTTTTAAACCTTCCGAGCCTCAAAGATTGTTGCATCTCGTTGTCAAGTACCCCATCTATGAAGGTCTGGACGGTGATCTGGTTGACAAATTCTTCTGGGGCTTGGGGATATGCCAGTCGCACAAGTTTCTCCACTTCGGCACTGAATTCTTGCAGAGTCTCATTTGGCTTCTGGACCCTTGTCTTTAGTTGTGTCTGGTAGACTTGGCTCATGTACTTGTTACCATATCTCAAATCTAGGGCCTGTATCACTGTTAAGTAGTTTTGCTGTTTCGACTCCGGGATGTTCTGGAGGATTTCTAGGGCTTTACCTCGAAGCGATAGAATTAGAGCAGTTGCTGCCTGTTGTTCGCTCCACCCATTGCTGAGAGCTGCCGCCTCAAACTGCCTCCTGTACATAGGCCACGATGTTTCTCCGTCAAAAGTCGGCGGCTTCAAGGTTCCATGAGGCTGCTGCGCGGCTGGTACATCCGCCTCCGGCCGATTTTGAACTGGGGCCATTCCAGTAACTCCTCTTGGTTCAGTTCTATCAGTCTGGACAATCAACTGTTCGGTCAGTTCTTTATGTGTGCATTCTGTTCCTTTCATGATCATCTTCATTTGTTCTTTCAACCCTTCCACTTCTTCCCATCGTTTATTCAGATCCTCTGTTACATTTTCTACTTTCTTGTCCACATTTTCTACTTTCTTGTCCACATTTTCTATTTGTTCGTTGATCTGTTCAATTTCTTCTTTTACATCGGCTCTTATATTGTGGAACATGCTTCGGAGCTCTTCTTTATCTTCTTGCCGCCGTCGTTCGTCTTCTTCGCGCCGTCTTCTTTCTTCTTCTTGTCGTCGTTGTTCTTCCTCTTGTCGTCTTCTCTCGTCTTCTTCGCGTTGTCTTTTCAGTAAGTCCATCAACTCTTTGATTTCAGCCATCTTGTCGTAGTCAGTCGATCTGGTGTTTACCATTTACAGCTAGCTTGCTTGTTCACTTCTTCACTCACTTATCCCACTTCTGACACCAAATTGTTGCGTTTTCTCCGGGTTCTGGATAAGTGAGACTTTAAAGATTAACAAAACAACTTTATTTACACTCTAAATATGGATACAATAAAATTTCTAGAATGTCTCTCTCACAAAACACTTCATTTACTGGCCTTACAATTACTACTCTCAACAAAAGCACTAATCTGGTACTACAGTCACTACTCTCTTAACACTTTACACTGCTTCAAGTCATTACCACATTCTCTTACTGAACTGAACTAACTTGGGCTGGCTTGCTTTCGCTTTTATATACTCGCCGTACCTTCCCCTCCTTTCTAGAGCCTTCCATTCCAGAACGTTCCAGGACCTTCTTTTACTAGAAGGTTCTGTGAATACAGATCGGCCCCGTGTGTATACAGGGGGATGTATATACAGGATGATCCAAATGTGGTCACCACTCCTATGTTACACAAGAGGTGTTTCTCGAACTATAAGATCTCTCTGCGTATACAGGGTGTAAGGGTTCTCTGCGTATACAGGGTGTATATACAGGGTGTTCGGAATGTGCAGACCTCAGTTATCCGTTCCGACGGGGTACAAGTTGGTAACTTCGTTATTTCTGGTCCTAGAGGGTTGAGACTTCGCCTGAGGGGGGTCACCCCAGGCACCCCCAGGGGGTGGGGAGGCGGTGTTGCCAGATTGTGTAAAAATTCCCAGATGTTGGGGAAATTCTGGAGATGTGGCAACACCGCACCTACGTCTATTGAAGTGCTTTGTAACAATACCATTAAATGATAAACTCTATAGCTAAGGCTACTGCCAAGCATCAGAGAAAGGGTCTATTTGAAATGAATTTTCTGCAAATATTTTAGTAAAATGAAGGAAATGACGGTTGAAACTAAGACTTTAGGGTTTGTAAAACATCCTTCTTGAGACATTTTATTTCTATAGCCCGTATTAGATTTAAGTTATTTGCCTAAATGTTGCCAATTTTGACATTTTAAATCGCCACTTTGACGTTTTGAGGAAAACCCCAATTTATTAGTGAATTTTCTTTAAAAAAATTCACTAATGAGGAGATCCCGACTTTTGAATTTTGAAAAAATTTCTTCAAATGAGCGCTAATTAGGCCCCCCAGAACACATATCCGGGGTCAGTTTCAATTTTTATATGTTTATATATATATATATATATATATATATATATATATATATATATATATATATATATTATATATATATATATATATATATATATATATATATATATGTATCACACCGATAACTCAAAAAATAATAGGCCGATTTTGATTAAATTTGGTGAACACCTTCCTTTTGCAAATAGCTTGGATAAGTTCGTTAGTCAGGAAAATCGGCCTAGGTTTTCCCGGAAAATTTTGGTTTTTCCTTCAAAAAAAATTTATATCTCCGGAACTAACAAAGTAAGGGCAACCAAATTTAGTGTGCTGGTTTATGTCATTATAGGTGAGGCGCCTACCAAAATTTAGCTCTGTTGGTCAAAAGACAAAAAAGTTATGTGCATTTAAAGAAAAATAAATTGGGGTTTTCCTCAAACGTCAAAGTGACAATTGAAAACGTCAAAATTCGCAACATTTAGGCAAAGAACTTGAATTTAATACGATCTCTGGAAAGAAAATGTCTTAGGAAGAATGTTTTACAAACCCTGAAGTCTTAGTTTCAACCGTCATCGTCCTTCATTTTACTAAAATATTTCCAGAAAATTCATTTCAAATATACCCTTTCTCTGAAGCTTGGCAGTAGCCTTAGCTATAGAATTTATCGTTTAATGGTATATAATTTTTGTAGAATTTTCGTAAAAAATCAATAAAGCTCAATATATCCGTTATTATACAAGATATGAAAAAATATTGTATACATTAATTGTACGGTGTCTTGAGCTACACCTTAAAAAATTATTGCTACCATCACAGGATGGCCCATAAGTCGTTGGTGATACAAATAAAAAAAATTTAGTGGAAAACGCCTTATGTTTTTGCATTTTCTATCGAAATATAATGCATGTTTGTAAGTTAAGAAATTGTGGACGCAGCAAGTGCGTTATGGTAGCGAATTTTGATTAAATGCTTCATATTTGAAAAGCTCAATTTGCTATTAACCTATAAGGTTGACCAAGAAAGGGATTTTTTCGGTTACATTTTAAGTTTACTTTTGGAAATTTCTGTACGTTTTCAAACAATAAAGTTATTTTGATGAAACATGGCACATTGTTTTTACTATATAGGTTATACTGGTAACCAAATTTGATGCCTGCTTTCTGAAAAAAAAAACACATATTTGCTATTAAAAACATTTTTATGAAAATTCACTACCATAACGCACTTGCTGCGTCCAGAACTTTTTTTATTTTAAATTGCCTATAACTTTTTTTGTCTTTTGACCTACATAGCTAAATTTTGGTAGGTAACTTACCTATAAGGATGTAAACCTGCGTACCAAATTTGGTTGCCCTTACTTTGTTAATTCCTGAGATATAATTTTTTTTCGAAAGAAAACACAAAGTTTTCCGGGAAAACCTGGGCAGATTTTCCTGACTAACGAACTTATCCAAGCCATTTGCAAAAGGAATTTTTTCACCAAATTTGATCAAAATCGGCCCATTATTTTTTGAGTTATCGGTGTGATACATATATATATATATATATATATATATATATATATATATATATATATATATATATATATATATATATATATATATATATATATATATATATATATATATATCATATAAAAATTGAAACTGACCCCGGATATGTTTTCTGGGGGGCCTAATTAGCGCTCATTTGAAGAAATTTTTTCAAAATTCAAAAGTCGGGATCTCCTCATTAGTTAATTTTTTTTAAGAAAATTCACTAAAAGCATATATGTTACTGATAGAAAATAAACATTGCATCATTGAAGAAAATATTATGAGGTTATACAAAGTAACTAAAGTTAAGTGATTTTACCTATGGATAAATATGTTTTTAATTACCACAATCCCTACATACTTTAATGAAGAATTGATTTAAAAAAGTGGAAGTCACCTTGCTTGCTTTTTCACTTGTGAAATAGATGGCTAGCGGAAGAGAAAAATCGGCAAGTGGACTTACTGGTTTTTACTATTGTAATATAGTGAAGTTTGAATTACCAAGTAACTATAAATTTGTTAATAAACATTTTAATTGAAAAATTTTATAAGTAAGCACCCAATATTCATAAATAGCAGTGAAAACTTTATCTGATCTGCGGGATCAAAAAAATTAATTGTGGTTAATGAAAAAACTATCTTCAGTCGAAATATAAAAACTTTGGACTTCCCTACTGAAAAGTTACAAATTAAGAGTTACTAGGTTTTACTATTGTACGGCAGATTTGGTTTCTGTATAAAAGGTTCTTTAACTTTTTCGTGTAGATCTGCATCCAGATACATGGCTGCAACATAGGTTTCATCTTTAAATTTGTGCTTACGTACGTAATCTACATCTTTAACCGTAAATTTCAGTCTAAGAACGGGCTTCATAAGGTGTAAAATGTGATCTAGCTTTAACATAAAGAGAATCCGTTGACGGACGTTCAAAATCTGCATAGAAAGTCTTAATAGAGTCTACTGTTGCCTCAATTTCAGTTTTTTAATCTATTATTATAGGGTCTTATAACTTTAAAATATCTACATTGGCTTGACGCTCTTTGACAAGTGAGCATTTTCCTTCTGTCATTAACAGTCCTATCTGTTACACCACGAAGTTTAAGCTCATAATCTAACTCATCCTTAAGTAGGAAGTTTTCCCTAACGTATTCCTCTATTTCACAAGTTTTATTAAAATGCCTACAAAAATAATTGAATGAGCACTCTCTATAATGATAGGGAATGATATGCAAGTAAGTCGCTACAATCTATAATATAACAAGGCTATACCTTTAAGTTTGAATATGTTCAGAGGTTAAAGCCAAAATTCAAATCGCAAAATAGCTAAATTACACATGCAGAGTCAACAATCTATGGCCTCAAATTGCATAACGAAAAGAGCACTCAGCATTGAACAACCAAAGTGATTATCAAACAAACTATAACGTTTCTAAACAAACTATAAAATATTTTCAAGCACCTAAATTGGAAGAAAATTTTTATAACTGGTAACAGCCAAATAAATCCTGGAACAAAGAATGTGTATGCCGAATGTCTAAAATCAAAACTTGCTTATCTAGTTTAGATAATACTCTTGAAAAAATCTTGAACTCTTTTGTTCACAAATAAATTCCGAAAGCCAAAATAAAAACTATTATCTCAACTGATAAGTTCACTGTACCTGTACACTCATTAATCTGAATATCTTAAATTTTAAAGACAAAACTGAATTGACTAAATGACTTTAACAAAGTTAAACTAAACTCACTCTCCCACCATATCAATTTGCAAAGTTGACTTAATATGGAAATTCCACACCATAAAATTGGAGCCCCACTGATGGGCGTCATTTGCAACGGACCTCCTTTCTTCTACAACTCTCTATTACTAGGAAGCTGCACACGAAAGAGGCCCGAGTACCCCCCCCCCCTCTTGTACTCTGCGTACGGCAGCTCTTCGTCGGGAGAGCAACGTGGGTTCGGACGGCATAATTTTTTTTATTGTTACAGTGGGAGTGTGCACACTGCCCTCAACGTAGATGTACTCTTAAAAAAGTGTTAATTGGGGTGCCGCATAATTTTTTTAAAGGAAAATCAGGGCTACTGCAATCCTCGATCATCTTAGACTTGGAGACGGCTTCGAGGTCAGGACCTGGTGCGAGCTACTTCGGGATTGTGGACAGCCTCCCCGTCAGCAATCAGCAGGTGACTTGGTTTTGACGGTGGTTGACTTCAGGGATTCAAAACTGTTCAGCATACAACACCTATAAGTTATGCTCTTCATATCAGCGCGACTTTTAAGAAAAATCCTCGCATGAGCTGAACGTTTGGGTTTCAAAAACTGTGATTCCGGAGGACTTATATAGTTATTACATGAAAAATAATGGGTTCACCAACAACTAAACATAATAATACACAAAACGAATCAATTTGAAAATTCAAATATGAGTCTGCTGGGCGGATGACTCCAAGAAATTGTTTCTTTGAATCAGAAAGCCATGTTGCTCTCAAAACTGTCACTACCGAAATGACGAGCCATCGACACGCCGGGCGGAATGCTCACTTCGTTCTCTATGGATTAGTGCTACCAATATAGGGACAGATAGGGCTGTTATTCTGAGGTTCTTACCAACTTCCTTTAGTTGTTCAAATTGCAGTGCGCTTTTGCAGTGAAATCCACGCCCCCAAATATGACATAATGTTTGTAGCACATAATTATTGTGAAATAAATATTGATATTAAATTAACAAAATTTAAATATCATGTAGATTTCCATTATCAAAAAACTCGGGACGCAGCAAGTGCGTTATGGTAGTGAACTTTTATTAAATGCTTCAAATTTAAGTAACTCAATTTTCTATAAACTTAGAGAGTTTAATTTTAATACGTAGTAAGTTCTTTCCTAAGGCAAGATATCCACAAAATTCCATTAAAATAACTTTGTAATTTTCGGAGAAAAAATTTTTTTTCGAAAAAAAAATTAAAATTTGAATAACTCAATTTTCTATAAACTGAAAAAGTTGAATTTTGGTACTTAGTAAGTTCTCTCCCAACGCAACATACATAGTAAACTTCATTAAAACAGCTTTGTTACTTTCGGAGAAAAAATTTTTTTTCGAAAGAAAACTCAAAAATTTTTCGGAAAACCCCGTCAGATTTTTCTGTATAACGAACTCGTCCAAGCCATTAATAAAAGAAAGGCACCTGCCAAGTTTCATCGAAATCGGTTAATTATTTGTTGAGTTATCAAAACGGATACATACATATATATATATATATATATATATATATATATATATATATATATATATATATATATATATATATATATATATATATATATATATATATAACATATAAAAATTAAACCTATTTACAAATGAACTTTAATAAGATATTATGCTGTGACAATACGTCTCTCAAGCAGTGGCGATTTCTCCTAGTGAGCTAGGTGTGCGCCGCACACCCTAAAATATAATCAAAATGTGCACAGTTATATATGTTTTATTTCTTTTTCCCTTAGTCTTAATACAGTACATATTTTATGACAATCGATTTAATTTACATATTTGATTTCATAAATAGTCGGTTAATAGTGACTTGGAATGAAGTAAATACCACGTCTTCTAACATATTCAGAGAATATGAATAGATCAATAGCAACTGGGAATGAATTCGGTTAGTCCCCACTCACGTGTTTAAAATAGTGAGGAAAATACCATTGATTTTAATACTGCAGTGAGCTATAAAAATTTGATTAACTCAGTTTTCTATAATCTTAGAAAGTTTAATTTTGGTAGGTAGTAAGGTATTTCCTAGGACAAGATATTTACAAAATTTCATTAAAATAACTTTGTAATTTTTGGAGAAAAAAAATTGTTTCAAAAGAAAATTTAAAATTTGAATAACTCAATTTTCTATAAACTGAAAAAGTTGAATTTTGGTACTTAGTAAGTCCTCTCCAAAGGCAACATATATAGTAAATTTCATTAAAACAGCTTTGTTATTTTCAGAGAAAAATTTTTTTTTTGAAAGAAAACTAAATTTTCCCGGAAAAACAACCCGTTCGATTTTCCTGCCTAACGAACTCATCCAAGTCATTAATAAAAGAAAGGCACTTGCCGAGTTTCATTGAAATCGGTTAATTATTTTTTGAGTTATCAGACGGATGTATATATATATATATATATATATATATATATATATATATATATATATATATATATATATATATATATATATATAAACATATAAAAAAATTGAAACTGACCCCGGATATGGGTTCTAGGGGTCCTAAATCGCGCTAATTTGAAAAAATTTTTGCAAAGTCTCACCATCGATACCTCTCTATTAGTGAATTTTTTTAAATAAAAATTCACTAAAATGGGAATGCCACAGTTTGTGACGTTTGTTATTTTGGACCGATATGGAGACCATTACTTCTCCTTTTGTCAAATACAACAAATACATGAGAAGTGCTTTTTCGGTGGTGTCGGAGGAGCTCCACCAGTTTTCCAGTGCATATGAAAATGACCAATCGCACTTAACAAGCGCTCTGTAGTTTGCGAAGTCATTCGGTAGTAAACAAAAAAATAAAAAGTAAATAAAAAATCATGAGCTATGTAGGGGAGGCCGGGGCAAAGGGGACCCTTTAAGAGATTTAGCCAAATATTTTCTTTAATTATAAGCATTTCAGTAAAACAAATACCCAACATTTATTTGCCTTCATTAATCGAAACATGGAATACAAAAAGAAATATTTGTTCAATTTTCTTTTAACAAAATGAAAAATAGTGTTCCCGTTCCTATATGCCCCATACTTCGGGATAAAAGGGACCGCTCTTTACTCTAAGCACAGGCCGCATATAAATTCGTCATCATTTTCCTCTACGCCTGCACATACATCGTGAGCCCATTTGCCACATCACTGACATCTAATCTACCCCTCCCCTTCTCTACTGTCACCATAGACTTCGCCACAGTATAGGCATTCTTCTGATTTGGAATAACTCTCGCTGTCGTCATCTGTGTTGTTCTTAGTTCTTGTCTTCTGTTTTGCTTGTTCAGTTTTTAGCGATTCGAGATCTGAGTCACTGTCACTTCTTTCAACTGGCATCTTCTTAAGTTTCTTTTTCTCCACCGCAGAATTGAGGTTAACTTTCTCGACGTTTGTCTCTGTTTCTTTTTTCATGGCTTTCAGTTCCGTGCGTGATACTATCATCTTTACTTTCTTACTTTGTTCTTGCCTCTCCAAATCCTCTTTCACAGGTGTGCTAGTTAGAATTTTGGAGCATTCTTTTCTTCTTCTGGTGTTGGTCTTCTTTTTTTAAAGTTTTGAGGGTCTTGGAGAACATCTCTGTAGGACATTTGCGAAAGAACAACCTGGGTAAGAGGAACAGTGAATATCTTCTTTCAGATGTTCAATATGAGAATTATCAATTTCCACAGTGATTGCTATTTCCTCTTGACGAGTAGGAATGTCATTTTCTGTATGGACAGGTTCACGTTCGAGTGTGTTATTGAAAACTTCTGAAGGCATAAAATCTGTTTAGTAAAATATATCTTGATTGTAGGGATGAATCCCACTTATCTCAAAACCCTTGATTCCCTTTTCAACGGTAGCCACATTCTTCCTTGCAAAGAAGTTCAGCAGTTTCATACAAAGTTATGGAAACATTGGGATGAGAGATCATGTAAAAATCACATGCATGGGAATACTGCTTCTTCAGGGGACCAAAAAAACATAAATCAAGGGGCTGCATGCGATGGCTGCAATGATAAGGTGATATGATTCTTTCTAGCTTTGTTGACTCCATTCAGTTGTCTATGGCTGATATGACCATCAAAAATTAGTAGAACGGGATTCTGTTCAGAAGGCT
This sequence comes from Tillus elongatus, assembly GCA_964006375.1. Lineage (NCBI taxonomy): Eukaryota > Metazoa > Arthropoda > Insecta > Coleoptera > Cleridae > Tillus > Tillus elongatus. The sequence goes on from OZ023264.1 coordinate 56,938,083, forward strand.
TGGTGTACTTTATGAAATGGTCCAAATAAAGTAGGAAATGCTCACAATTCATCCATCCGAATTCATTGGCATACCCTGCAGTACCTAGACTTGCCCCTTTGAGCAATAGGGGTGACATTTTCTTCCTGGGAAACAAAAAGAAAGGAGGCATATAATTTCCTGCAGCAGAGACTGCACAACCAACCGTGATATTTGACCCCCTCTCGCCACTAACAATCCGCCCAAGTTGTTTTTGACCTTTTTTTGCTAATATCCTGCAAGGCTTTTGCACTGTACTTATGCCGGCTTCATCAAAATTATAGATATTATTTGGCGTAAAATTGAATTTTTTCATAACTTCTTCAAGAAGATCGAAAATTTGATCTTCTGCAGCTATATTAAAACCATTGGCCCTGTTTAAGTTTGTAGCTTCAGGTTTTCGAATGGAAAGTTCTTGATGTCTCTGTAGGAATCCAGCTAACCAATCTTGTCCAACCAATTAATTCTCCTTGTTGAATGGATGTGAAATTCCTAAGTTGGTTGCCACTTTAAAAGCAATTCGCCGAACGTCAAGTGGTGTTAGTCCATAAAACCTCTTTTGCATATCCAAAAGATGTTCCACTAACAAATTTTCATCTCGGATCGTAAAAACTGGTTTGAAACTACCCGGAGAGGGACCCATAACAGCAATATCTGCATTTGATCTAATTAACTTCAACCGTCTTATTAGGCAAGTTTTAGGAATATTATACTTTATCGAAGCCAACCTTAAACTCATGCCGCTCTGCACAGCATTGACTGCAGCTGCAGCTTCGGTTTCTCCCCATAGTGGCATCGGTCTCTTCCTTTTATAGTTCCTTATCTAAAACAATAAATGTAAGCATAAGTAACCACAGATATTCTGGTTTAATAACGGCAAGGGGCATATAGGACCAAGGTCCCCCATGCCCCGTAACACTTGGTCCTATTTACCCCGAGTGTATGCACACTTCAAAACTAATTATAACCACACTTTTCACTTCTCAAAACAACAGCCTATCCTTATGAAAATACAGCTGAATGAATAATGTTTCACATGTGAAAATTGTACACCATAATATAACAAAATATTAGAATATCCTACCTTAATTCGCTTAAATTACCATAACACACACATTCGTTTTGACATGCGCATAATACTTCTGTCAAGCATAGAACTCGGAAGTGCCAACCTCTAGCGATGAAAACACGGCGAGAACTAACATTTATTTTGAATTAAATTGACTGGTCCTGTTTGCCCCGCTGGTCCTCTTTACCACGGCATCCCCTACTTATAAATCCACCTTTTATTAAAAAAGGCATTCTAAAATGGAATGTAGGTAATACACCACAACAGTGTATATAGTTGAAGAGGCAGTTTAACATTACACTAACATTTAAGTTTTTTGCATTATGTTATTGCTCCAACCTCTCTTAAATTTGTACACACACGTTCATACGTGTTCTCAATCTATACAACTGAAAAAGACACACAAATATAAAATAACGAAATACTATTATTTATTATACACACTATAAAATGCTCAGAAAATGATAATCCACTTCTACTAGTGATAGGTATGTGAAAACATAACTCTATTTTTATTTTAAAGTATAAAATTAAATAGATTATTTACACTAAATGAAAGTTCCTACAAAAACAAGCTTATTTAACAATAAAATGAACCATACTTTAACTTTAAATAGATACAATCTGAAGAAATCAAACTAGAAAAACTGATGCCACTATATTGGCGGGTACATTCAAATCTAAACTATATGGAATACTTGTAGAAATAATCTAATCTCCGTAATTAAATAACTATATAACCAAAGTAACTAAGTATCCAAATATGATAAATTAATTAAATTAACCGGATATCTCACCGTCAACACGTGCAACGCTCAAACTCAAATGGGTCACGCCGCACACCGTTCGCGCTGTTCACGGTTCAAAATTTAATAACCTCTTCTTTTTTACCAAAATCCTTTTGCGTTATAGGCAACAAGTGCCTTTTAAAAGTGGCGTCATATTGACACTAAGTCATACAACTTGACCAATATTTCGTCTTAATTAGTAAAAAGTCTGGACAGAGCAAGTACGTTATGGCAGTGAATTTTCATAAAATTGTTTTTAATACCAAATACGTGTGTTTTTTTTAAGAAAGCAGGCATCAAATTTGGTTACCAGTATAACCTATATAATAGAAACAATGTACCATGTTTCATCAAAATAACTTTACTGTTTGAAAATGTACCTTATAGGTTAATAGCAAATTGAACTATTCACATTTGAAGCATTTAATGAAAATTCGCTACCATAACGCACTTGCAGCGTCTATTATTTCTTTGCTTACAAACATGCATTATATTTTGATGGAAAATGCAAAAATGCAATAACATAAGGCGTGTTCGATTTAAAAAAAAATTTGTATCACCAACGACTTATGGGCCCATCTGTGATTGTAGAAGTATTTTTTTAAGATGTAGCTCAAGACACCATATAATTAATGTATACAATTTTTTTCTTATCTTGTATAATAACGGATATATTGAGCTTTATTGATTTATTACGAAAATACGACAAAAATGATATACCATTAAATGATAAAGTCTATAGCTAAGACTACTGCCAAAGCATCAGAGAAAGGATCTATTTGAAATGAATTTTCTGGAAACATTTTAGTAAAATGAAGGACAATGACGGTTGAAACTAAGACTTCAGGGTTTGTAAAATATTATTCTTGAGACATTTTCTTTCCATAGCCCGTATTAGATCCAGGTTCCTTGCCTAAATGTTGCCAATTTTGAAGTTTTAAATCGCGAGTTTAACGTTTTGAGGAAAACCCCAATTTATTTTTCTTTAAATGCCTATAACTTTTTTCTATTTTAAGCTAGAGAGCTAAATTTTGGTGCGTAATTTACCTATAATTATATAAACCTGCGAACCTAATTTGGCTGCCCTTACTTTGTTACTTCACGAGATATAATTTTTTTCCAAAGAGAACACAAAATTGTCCGGGAAAACCTGCACCGATTTTTTGGTCAAAGAACTTATCGGAGCCACTTGCAAAAGGAAGGTATTCACCAAATTTAATCAAAATCGGCCCCTTATTTTTTGAGTTATCAGTGTGATAGGTAGATTATAAATAAATAAATAAATAAATATATATATATATATATATATATATATATATATATATATATATATATATATATATATATATATATATATATATATATATATATATGAAACCTAGATATGTATTCTAGGGGGCCTAATTAGCGCTCATTTGAAGAAATTTTGTCAAAATTCAAAAGTCGGATTCTCCTCATTGGTGAATTTTTTTAAAGAAAATTAATTAAATGACCAAAGCGATCCGAATTTGTTTAATGACTTTCCATCTCCAAGAGTTCATTTTATTTTTTTATTCAAGTCTGTGTCCCTCAAATGACCTATTACGTCTTACAACGTGATTAACATTTGCCATCTTTATTTCAATTTCTTTCAGCAAACCCCTTTCTTTCTGCCACTTCCAGTTCTCTTTTATTTGTCGTTTTTACTGAATTTTCGTAGAAAAAATTCACTAATGGGGAGATCCCGACTTTTGAATTTTGAAAAAATTGTTTCAAATGAGCGCGAACTAGGACTCCTAGAACCCATATCCGGGGTCAGTTTCAATTTTTAGTGAATTTTCTTAAAAAAATTCACTAATGAGGAGATCTCGACTTTTGAATTTTGAAAAAATTTCTTCAAATGAGCGCTAATTAGGCCCCCCAGAACACATATCCGGGGTCAGTTTGAATTTTTATATGTTTATATATATATATATATATATATATATATATATATATATATATATATATATATATATATATATATATATATATATATATATATATATATATATATATTTATATATATATATATATATATATATATATATATATATATATATATATATATATTTATATATATATATATATATATATATATATATATGTATCACACCGATAACTCAAAAAATAATGGGCCGATTTTGATTAAATTTGGTGAATAAATTCCTTTTGCAAATGGCTTGGATAAGTTCGTTAGCCAGGAAAATCTGCCAAGGTTTTCCCGGAGAATTTTGTGTTTTCTTTCGAAAATAATTTATATCTCCCGAATTAACAAAGTAAGGGCAACCAAATTTGGTACGCAGGTTTATGTCCTTATATGTAAGTCACCTACCAATTTAGCTCTGTGTGTCAAAAGAGAAAAAAGTTATAGGCATTTAAAGAAAAATAAATTGGGGTTTTCCTCAAAACGTCAAGTTGCGACTTAAAACGTCAAAATCGGCAACATTTTGGCAAATAACTTGAAACTAATATGGGCTATGGAAATCAAATGTCTCAAGAAGGATGTTTTACAAACACTGAAGTCTTAGTTTCAACCGTCATTGTCCTTCATTTTACTAAAATGTTTCCAGAAAATTCATTTGAAATAGACGCTTTCCCTGATGCTTGGCAGTAGCCTTAGCTATAGAGTTTATCGTTTAATGGTATATAATTTTTTTCGAATTTTCGTAAAAAATCAATAAAGCTCAATATATCCGTTATTATACAAGATTTGAAAAAAATTTGTATATATTAATTATAGGGTGTCTTGAGCTACATCTTAAAAAAATATTTCTACAATCACAGGATGGCCCATAAGTCATTGGTGATACAAATTTTCTTTTTTTTTTAATCAAACACGCCTTATGTTATTGCATTTTCCATCGAAATATAATGCATGTTTGTAAGAAAAGAAATTCTGGATGCAGCAAGTGCGTTATGGTAGCGAACTTTGATCAAATGCTTCATATTTGAATAGCCCAATTTGCTATTAACCTATAAGGTTGACCAAGAAACGAGTTTTTTCGGGAACACTTTAAGTCTACTTTTGGAAATCTTGGTACATTTTCACACAATAAAGTTATTTTTATGAAACATGGCACATTGCTTTTACTATATAGGTTATACTGGTAACCAAAATTGATGCCTGCTTTCTTAAAAAGAAAACACACATATTTGCAATAAAAACATTTTTATGAAAATTCACCACCATAACGCACTTGCTGCGTCCAGAGTTTTATATGTTTATCTATCTATCTATCTATCTATCTATCTATCTATCTATCTATCTATCTATCTATCTATCTATCTATCTATCTATCTATCTATCTATCTATCTATCTATCTATCTATCTATCTATCTATCTATCTATCTATCTATCTATCTATCTATCTATCTATCTATCTATCTATCTATCTATATATATATATATATATATATATATATATATATATATATATATATATATATATATATATATATAACAAATGACTCTGCTATATATTAGTAAAAGCGCCGTATCATAGTTTTTGATAAGTGCCAAAAATGTAAAAAGATGCAAAACAATTTAAATAACACGAAAACGATGATCGCCATCAATTTTTTCCTGCAGATATGCATTATCATTCTATGAAAAATGCAATGATGCAATAATATAGAGGTTTTGGAAAAAAATAACATTTGCATCACGAACGACTTATGAGCCAGCCTTCAAAATAATTTTGTAATCTGGAGCTCAAGACACCCTATAATTAATGTATACAATATTTTCTCATATCTTGTATAACAAGGTATATATTAAGCCATACCGTAGACATGCGTCACCCTGTATATATGAGAACAGATAAAAACTGAAACTACCCACGGATATAGGCTCTAAGTGGCCTAATTCACGCTTATTCAAGTCGCGTTCTGCCCATTAATTATTTTTTAAAGAAAATTCACTATTAAAAAATTAAATGAGTATTGCAAATATCTGTCATTGAGAGTTATTATACAGTGTCATCACTCACTAAGTTTGTGACTGTGTCCTGTGTCCCTGTTTAATCTAGATCATTTCTCACCGAGTGCTAAACACTCAAACCTCGTTGCTATTACATTACTGCTATTGTTGCTACTACTTTTAAAATCGCAGATCTTTCGAAAATGGTTGATTTGAGCGTCATTTAACAAGTATATCTTTTTCGTTTACAAATTAAAGAAGAATAATATATTTGTTCAAAAATTTTCTACGGGGACTAAAAAAAATGTGTGAATATTTTTAAGACTTGAAGCGCACGCAAGCAGCGCCCTCTAACCGCTAAAACCAAATTGGGAACGGATACTCTTTATCACTATAAAAATTCATATGTATCAATTTTCAAGATAATGTGTCAAATATTATTTTAGATATCAAGAAAAATATAAATTCAATATCAACACCCTGTATATCTTTTAATTTTGACCTTTAGACTGTGATAAGTTTGGCTAAATCGTAACATTTTGATGCCGATATTCTACTACGGCTCTGTGTACCATTACTTTTCGACCAGCCTGTATATTAATACTCTGCTAAGACATTAGATAGCATTTAGTAAAATTATTTTTTCCAGTTTGTATTGTTTATGGTGGAGGGTGTCATGATGTTTGTTGGAGAAAGTATATACGCTGTAGGTGTAAGCAGAAGTACGAAGATTACAATCCATGCCGTGCTGATGGGTTTAGGAGTACTCCTTGTTACAATTGGAATCTCATTAATGATAGATCGAAAAAATGGTCACGAACACTTTACTTCAACTCATGGAATTATTGGTATGCTATCCTGTATTTTGTTAGTAATAATTATATAAGCTTAAAATACTATATCTGGTGACTTTAGCTGATAAAAAGTCTGGACGCAGCAAGTGCGTCATGGAAGTGAATTTTCATAAAAATGCTTTTAATAGCAACTATGTCTTTTTTTAAAAATAAAAACGGGTATCAAATTTGGTTACCACTATAAACTATATTATAGTAGAAACAATGTACCATATTTCATCAAAATAAGTTTATTGTCTGAAAATGTACAAAAAGTTTCCTTAAATAAACTTAAAATGTTCCCGAAAAACTTGTTTCCTAGCCAACGAATCTTAAGAATTTGCAAATTGGGTTTGAAATTTAAAGCATTTGATGAAAATTCGCTACGAAAAAGCAGTTGCTGCGTCCAGAATTTATTTTCTCACAAAGATGTAACATACTTCGAATAAAAAGAGGTGCTCGATTTAAAAGAGAAATTTTGTATCACCAACCACTTATGGACAACGCTGTGATTGTAAAATCAATTGTATAAGATGCAGCTCAAGACAACCTATAAATAACATAGGTATACAATTTTTTTCGTATCTTCTATATTAAGGTTTTTTCTGCGGTAATTCCCTAAAAATTATAGACTATTAAACCATAAACTCTAACTGAAAAAGCAACATAGAAAGAGTCTACGGAAATATTTCAGTAAAATTCATTAATGTCTGGACGCAGCAAGCGGTATGGTAACGGATTTTCATAGAACTGTTTTTAATGTTTGTAAAGAAATAAAGTTTCGCTTTTTTATTTAACACTAAAATAATATAAAATAAATATAATATGATATGACACAAAATATCTCAGGGTTTTGTGTTCAGGCACTAGCGGTTGGTTGGTTTTAAGTGGAACAAATAAAATAGGCATTATTAATAAAATTGTTTATTTAAAAAATTATTGGCTCTATATAATGCAGGTGGTTAAAGTTTACTGAATCATATGAAAGAAAAAGATTTAATTTAAATACTGGTGACACTGTAAGGATGTATTGTGGAGCACACTTTATACAAGAAAATGAAAGCCACAGATAAACAGTGTACTTAACTTTCAGCCCCAGGTCGAAGGGGTCCTTCTTGACGATGTTGTTGAAGGAGACTCCTTATTGATGTTGTCCTGGGGGTCCTTGCTAACGGTGATGTTGAAGGGGCTCCTTGCTGACAGCGTTGTTCTTGAAAGCCTCAACGGTGATGTTTAGGGCTGCTTTCCTACCAGCGGTGTGGTTGAAGCGTGCTTCCCTACCAACGGGGATGTTGTTGAAGGGGCCCTGCCCTAACGTACGGTGTTGTTGAGAGGGCCGTGCCCTAGCGTACGGCTTGTTGAGGGGGCCTGCCCTGGCGTACGGTGTTGTTGAGAGGGCCCTGCCCTAGCGTACGGGTTGTTATAAAATTCCAAACGCATGAATAACGGTTCAGGACTTAATGATTGGCATAGGGCGGCTGGTAGCAGGTTAAGTTTACTTACAGAGTTTATCTGTGTTAATGATCAGAAACAAATTAACGTATATGAAACAAAATCATAAACGACTTCGCTATAATGCATTTAAAACATTACAATAGCTGATAATTACCGACTTAACGCTGCCACAAGCCACCTGTTCACAGTATAAAACTTATCACAAAGAAGGCAATAATCAAAAGTAATCTCAGCACACATACACTAGCAAGCAATCTGCCGTTATTACTAAGCAATGAGATGCATGAATAGCTGGAAATGAGATTTAATTTAAATATGAAACTCACCCATTTAAGCATGCTGCTCTCGGATTGAAATTTAGTGGTGATATTTCATCTTTTAAGGTCGATTTAGAAGAGAGAGCCTGTCATGTGTAGCAGGCGTATTTAATGGTTCACTTATCGCAAATCTGTCATAAATTAGCTCGAACGCAGGCGTGCTTCCATGAGTCCAACGTGTTAAAGGAATCGAGCGCAGAGTTTGACGTCACTGAGGGAACTTGGACGCTGACGTCACAAGAGGGGTCGATTCAGAAGCTTAAAAATAAACGGCGTTGACGCGTGTGACATGTTACACTTGACATGTTACATGTTAAATATGTTTTTTTAAAGACATGAGTTTTAGTAGATAGTGTAACCTCTATAGTAGAAGCAATGTATGTCATGAAACTAACTTTTTGTTTGAAAAAGTACAAAAAAAAAATTTACGAAGATAAATTTAAAATTTTTCCTTAAAAACTAGTCTGACTTTCCTGGCCAACGAACATATCCACGTAATTTACACAAAAACTACACCAGCCAAGATACAATTACCCACAGAAAGCTTTTTGACAGAAATTTAAAAACTGTTTACATGCAGATTTGTAAACAATCTGTTTCATGACAATTCGCCATTTTATTTACAAAGATGGGATAAGTAATTTGAGAACGTCCTGTATATGGCATCTCGATTTTTTTGACAAATATTAGCGTTGAAACGTCCCTAAATGCGTCATTTTCATGGGGCTCCGATTTCCATTGGTAAAAACGCCATATCACAATCTTTGATATGTTCCAAAATGTAAAAAGTTAAAAACAATTGAAATAACCCGAAAACGATGGTATTAAAATATTGGTATATAAATATTTTCTCCTTACAAGCATGCATTAAAATTGGATCGAAAATGTAATAATGCTACAACAAATGGGCTGTTCCATTAAAAAAAACCGGGACGCAGCAAGCACGTTATAATAGTGAATTTTCATAAGATTTGTACACTATTAGTAAGATAGATTATTAAAGATAATTCTTTAAATTTAAATGGACCTTGGAGATCGGTTCTAGAGTCCCTGTTAGCGATTATTTGAAAAAATTTATATTTTATATGGAGCTAAAAAAATTAAATTTGGTCTGAGACATAATATTCAAGTACTGCAAGTGTCTTTAAAAAGTTGTGTTACAAATTTCATTAAAGTTACAATAGTTTTTCAGAAAATAATTATTTACAAAGGGAATGTACCTGTCAAATTATAAATATGGCAGGTATTTTTTCTTATTATCTGCTTAGATGGTTTGTTTTAGTCAACCCATCCAGTTTTTTCAAACAATAAACAACAAAAGAGGTTTTTTAAAACAAATTTGTAGTTATTCGCGAAGAAAATTATGTAATTTTTCATTAATTTAGTAACCACGGTGCGTTTACATAGGTGTTACGATGGTTCAAGATTGAAGCTTCTAGCTTAATGGGAAACTTATTGAGCTATCTAATTTGCAATATTTTTACGAAAATTTTGTACCATAAGACACTTGCTGCACCCAGACCCTTTCCAACACTTTTTTACGGTTACTGTATCCATACTTTTTGAAAATGCTAAAATATTGCTGCTCACTATGTAAGACTGACAAAAAAGGCAACCCCAAAATCATTTTTGGAAAAAAAAAACCATTAAAAAATGAAATGAGATAATATTTTAAACATAAATTGAAAATCTTGCTTCGCTGCTTCGTCGCGGGGGTTCTCCTTCACCCTTTTCATGCCTACAATCACCCCCAATACATAAACGAGAACAATGTAAATAAGAAAAAATTCTTTTGGAACAACCCCTAAGAAAGTTACGGGACCTGCGGTGAATATAGAGGTTCTGCGTGCGGTAAACAGGATTTCAAGGAGATATAGCTGCAAAATGGGATAAAGGCAGCTTAAAGAGGTCCAACTAAGCTGTTTCTTTCGCACTTTCTGCTCACATTTCCTTTTTATATTCTTCTCCGCCCAGCACCCCTATTCACTCTTGGTCCCGTAACTTTCTTGTGGGCTGTTTGGAAGAAATTCTTCTTGTAGTTTGGGCATCCAGAAGGGGTTCTAAGCATATTTCTGAAAATATTGTTTTTAAACACCCCTCATGTGTTAATCTGCAAATTTACCGAAAATTTAATTTTTACTTACAAACGGAATGCATATATGAAATTATAGGTGGAAGGTAAGTATTTTTCCATATTTGTCCGTTGAATGATCGGTTTTAATCGACTCAATCAAACCAGTTTCTGCAAACAAAATAACAAAGAGGTTTTTTAAAACAAATTTGTAATTATCTGTGAAGCTCATTGTGTTATTTTTTAAATTTAGTTTCCATGCTGCTTTTATATAGGTTTTACTATGTATCAAAACTGAAGATTCTAGTTTAATGAGAAATTGGGTTATCAACATTTGAAATATTTTTATGAAAATTCGCTACCATAATGCACTTAAACTCTTTTCAACACTTATTTACTATTACTGGATCCATACTGTTGGCAAGTGAAATAAATAAAAATACAAAATTTTGAATTTAAAATTTTAATAATTTAATTCTGCTTATATATTTTTAATTGTGTCAATTAGATTACATAGGGGTTTGTTAAAACGAGAAGTTGAATTTAAAACAAATGTTTTTTGGTGGTGCAGTTATAAAATAAATTTTTATTAATAAAAGTGAAATAATGAACACCACTTTTTGGTTTAATTATTGGTCACCATTATATTTTATTAATTACAAAAAACCTAACAAGAACTTATCCTATATGTTTGTAAAAATACCTTGGTATTCTCTGACCAATAATAATAAAAGAAAATTATATTTAGCACGTGTACGTTATTATTATTACTTATTAATATACGTCATCTACAATTATATCCCATACCAGGCTAAATATAAATATAATATACCCTTCTTAATGTGAAAACCTAATCGGATGATTAATCCGAATATTATTTTATATGAGTCCGTATCATCCGAATATTAAAATAATCCTAATGTTTACAACGCTAGTATTAGAAATTAGTTTTAGCGGAGACGATTTCCAGGTTATGCGATGCGCAGAGCATGAGCGTACACGCTCCTCTGTGACAAATAGCAAAGTATGGTCAGATTAAACTAGGAGAGAGAGAGATGACTTTTAATTTTAAGTACGATGAACGTGAAGAATGGAAAGCTTAATATGTATCCATAGTGAAACGTCGTTCTAGATTGCTTTTAAAGAAACTGAAGCATTGTCATTAGATTTTTTATTTATTAGTATACATTCACATGTTAATATTTAGCGCTTTTGGACGCAAACTTTGTCCCGGTATTAGGAAATAAATGGTCTAAGGCTAACAATTTATTAAGTTGTAAGTTACACAGCTATATCTATAAAATTTTGTGTAAACTAGAGTAGTTGTGACAACATACTACCTGGTCCTGCATCGAGGTGGCGTCCCTGTCGTATCTCTCACAATGTCTGACCTTTTGCAATAACTTCCGTTGTTTAGATTTTTGCTTATGATTTATTTAAATAGGACAGCAGTACAGATAACGTCATTTGTCTTTGTCCAGCATTGTAGATATTGCGTTACAAAATCTGAAGTGATGTCGAGGATTATTTTAATATTAATTTCGAATAATTTTATTTCCTTTCATCGAACGACTTGAAAATTGGGACACAACCACGTCTGTCTATGTTCTTTTAAATTGTAAATTTTTGTTTCAATGACTTAGAACATTTTAGAGATATTGCGTTTTAAAAAATATTTTTTAATGCTTATTAAGAAAAATTGGCCGTTAAGATTTGATGAACGAACTCATCCTAACCATTAGCAAAATAAGGGTAATTCCCAACTTTGGTCAAAATCAGTGAAGTATTTTTTGAGTTATCGGTTGGATACATATATATATATATATATATATATATATATATATATATATATATATATATATATATATATACATATATATATATATATATATATATATATATATATATATATATATATATATATATATATATATATATATATATATATAATGGTCGAAAACTGTGTAGAGAGTGGGGATAACTCATCGATTGATAATTGATCAGTTATCGACCACTGAGAGTTGAGATTATTACAGTACTACTATCGCTATTAGAGCGAGTAGTTTGGTAGTAGAAGGGTAAAAATTAAGGGTTATATGTATTTTTAATGCCAAATCATATAAAAATAAAAATTTAAAATTTTCCCAAAAAAAATTATTTTTGGGGTGGGCACTATTATCACTTAGGGGTATAAAAAACAGTTTACGACCTATTTTCAGACCTACCGAATATACACAAAGAATTTCATAAAAATCGGTCAAGCAGTTTCGGAGGAGTTTGGTTACAAACACTGTGATAGAGAATATATATATATATATATATATATATATATATATATATATATATATATATATATATATATATATATATATATATATATATATATACATATATATATATATAGTGTTTTGATGGGTGATATCTTATTAAAAATTGGAAATAATAATGTGGGTAAGAATTTAACGTTATTAAACATTAAAACGTTAAATTATTGTAAATTGTAATTAAACATTGAACGAATCTGAGTAGTCTTAAGACAATGGACGTATTAACAATAAAAACAAGTTACGACATCTGGGTCGTAACAAAACATTCCGGGATATAAATATTTCTCATAGTTCCTATTGTATAGGTACTCTACTATTGTAGTGCTAGTAGTTCGGGATGAAATAGGAATTCATCACAACAGAATAAGCAATCTGTGGCAGTTTATTCTGCATATCGATGCTGCACTACGTACAGGTTCTAAGGAATTTCATAGTTTTCTTTTTCTCAGGATTTTTACAACAAAGTAATTATCATGGGCAGACCCGTACTTAGATGGTCGTTAGTTTTTATTAGGGATATTTATTATATTTGTGCGAAAGAAAACGAACAAAATGTTTAAAAAATTAAATTTCAATCTATCCCTGTTTTGAACTTTTGTTCAATTTCTCAGTACGGATAATCCGCAAACTAGATAGTCCGTACACGAATAATCGATAGTATACTGTAATTGTTTAAAAGAAAATATTATTTATTTAGTATTCAGCATAATCTCTGCTAAGACTTACACATTTAACAGAACGTTCATAGAGCAATTTTCAACCCTTTAAATATTCTTTATATTGATATTCAAGCCACTACCCAACCCTTCGCTGTTTGACAAAAATCGTTTGCTTTTTAAATGTTTTTTGAGCTTTGAAAATAAATAATAGTCTGATGATACTAACCTTCCCAACCAAACAATTTAAAACCTATGCTATCAATAGTTTGCAGTTAAATCAAGATTTCTCATTTACATTAGGCATAAATTAACACCGCTTCTCTTTTCTAGGTCTAACCGCATGGATATGTGTTATGCTCAATGTTTTTTTGGGTATATTTACAAAGTACAGTTCTCTGGTCAAGTCTTACATACCACCAGTATGGCTTAAGCTGATACACGTATCTCTTGGGATAATTTCAATAACTCTTGGCCTAGTTACTTTGGGTTATGGCTTAGACAAAGGAGCTTTTAAAGGATTTTCAAGTAGCAATGCGGTTCTTGCAGCGACCATTGTAATTGGTATACTGGCATTTTGGAGTTTTATGGATGCTTTCAAATCTATTTATAATTATATTGTTACAATTGTCGCCTAAATCATTTAATTCACATATAGAGAAAGGAAACTGTAGTACAAATGAATTGTAATTAAATGAACTACTTCACTACTTTATCATATAAATGTCCAGATACCGAAGTATAAATGTGGGGTCCTACCTTTAATTTTTATATATACGTTTATTTTATAAGATCTAATAATAAAGTCACTTTTGAATAATTTTCATTACTGTGTTTATTAGATTTAAAGACTTTTGATATGTAGCAACAAATATTTAAATAAATAGATATTCTAAAATTAATAAACTGTCAACTTCAATTGGTTAATTCATACTTTTATTACCAAATAATTTTTCTGACTTTTGACAAATTTTTGTAAAAAAAGTTAGCTTATGAGGGGATTCCGGTATATATATATATATATATATATATATATATATATATATATATATATATATATATGTATGTATATAATATATCAGGGAGTCCACCCGTCTCGAAAACGGGGAAAAGGAGAATAGTCAGGGAATTTGTAGAAGACAATTTTTTGTCCCTGTCAGGATTTATTTATTTTTTTATTTTTAATTTATTTATTCAGATAATTTACAAAGGCAGAGCCTATATTGTTACATAAAGTGTTTGAACTGTTCCAACTGATTATGTCAATTGAGGATACTCCTTCTTTTCCGTTGCAGTCGCTTGAGCAGTGCTTGCCAGCGACGACGCCATTGCAACACCCAGGTTGGTGTGCGACTCAACCTGGGCAACGACATCTGGTCCCAGACGGTAAACAGGGGGGAGGTTGTTGCGAACAACATCCAACGCCTTACACTTTCCCTTTACAACATTCAGGGGGATTTGGCAAACTCATGTCTAGGTTATGACCGTTGGAGCACATCACTTAATGTAGTTGGACAGCCAAGTAGCTTACACTCGTCAGCATAGGCACCACGAATATTTCAGAGTGAGCCAAGTAAATCTGCAGTGAAAATAAAAAATATAACTGGTCCAAGGACGGAATCTTGAGGCCCTCCACTAGCAACAGGAAGAAATACAGTATGACTGGCGAAAATTGACATTTTTTTGTTAAAACTCGAGTAATATAACGTCTTAGGGTTTATTTTTTAGAAAACTTTTAATTTCATCAATCATCTGGTATTCTGTGCTCAAATTAAGTTAGGGGTTGAATATGTGGCCTCAAAACATATAGAAATTTGTATCTGGAACGAATTTTTTTTGGTCTGTCGATGGGTCAGTCTGCCGATCTGTCGGCATGTACGTCTGTCTGTTACTGGCGCAATAGCTTTCGAACGAATTGATATATCATCTTCAAATTTGTTATCCAGTTCCCACACGACAAATGAACGCTTCAAATTGTTTTTGGGTAAGATCGCTTCAAGGAGTAGGGGTGATTTGGTTAAAATTGACGTTTTTCTTAATCAAACTCGAGTAATATAACGTTTCAAAAGTTTATGGGTACAGGAATACAAATATTTTCTTTGTGGTCAAGTCATGGACCCTAAATTAATTCCATGAGAATGTCTTTCTCAAGAGAACAAATTATCGCGGCTATGTGGAAGTTATGATTCAATTTTGCAGCATTACTTTTTTCAACTACACCAGATGTTCCGTAACTCTGGTTTCAAGGGTTCTTTGAGTTTGCCCAACGTATTTAAAAGTACAATCCTTACAACCTATTTCATAGATATCTAATATTTTAGCGGCTTTACCCACATCTCTTTATTACCTAACAATCTTCACTTAGTTAATTTAACACCTTGTATATTTTTAATCTGGACTTTTGAATTGAGGTAAGTTAGGCTAAATCGTAATATTTTGATGCTAAAAATATACTCCACCTTTCCGTATCATTACTTTTGGACCACGCTGTATAACAGTGATAATACTTGAGCAACAAATAATTTTATTTTTTTTCGATGTTATATTGGCTTTGAACTGGTTCTTTTAGCCACGGTCAATTTAACAATAATACTTTGCCAGATTATCGACTGTCTCCCTTTATTCATTTTTAAATGTGCGGTATACAGATTAACCAACTCAAATGACATAATATTGCAGGTTCAGAATCATGAATATTTTATTTTCTACCCGCGGGCCAGGACTAGCTGGATTTGTCTTATGATTTTTTTTTAAATCTCAACAACACACCACGAGGGCTTACAGCCTAAATACTATCGTACCATGGGTGTCGACAAGGAGGAAAGAGGCAACTTGTTAATTCTGGACTTGAAGGTTTGGAGGTTTGGGGGAGAAGGAAAAACATGTGCCGGCAAGGAATTCCATAACTTGGAAATCCTCGAGACAAAAGTGCGAGCATAACAAGATGTTCTATGTCTGGTAACATGGACAGTAAAAGGGTGTATTCGCTCTGTTCCCCTGGTAGATCTGTTGGGGACAGCAGGTGGAGGAACTATCGAAGAAAGCTCCTCTGAGCAGTACCCGTGCAGATATCTATAAAAGAGAGAGAGAGGTCACCAACGGCATGTCGGTGGGCAAGGGATGGCAGCCTTTGGGTGAGGGTTGGGTCACCGATGAGACGTATAGCTCTATTCTGAATGGAGTCCAGGATAGCGAGTGTAGAAGCGGCAGCAGCACCCCAGATTTGGGAGCAGTATTCGAGGTTTGGTCTTATTTGTGAAGTATATAAGGTATAGAGATTAGCTGGTAAAAAGTATTTGCGTGCCCGGACGAGGAAACCTAATTTCTTAGCAGCCGCTTCTGCAATTGATGTGACATGTTGGTCGATCCACAGAAATGTCAACAAGTGAAAAGGACTCATTACTTTGAATGACTTGGTTCTTTATTGTGATAGGTCTAGGGCTGGTGTATCTCTTATGAGAAAGATTTCTACTTCCCCAGTCTAATATTTTTTGGAGATCCACGGAGACAGAACCCTCCATGAGTCTGTGAGCTCCATCTAATTGGGCTAAAGAGGCAGGCTTAGAATATTGTATATTTGAGTGAAGGGTGCTGTCGTCCGCGTAACTGTGAACTGGGTTGGATGTGCTAGAGAGGAGGTCATTGATGTGGAGAAGAAACAAAGTAGGGGCTAAAGCTGAACCTTGAGGAACTCCTGCATTTTTTGGATACAGTTTAGAGGAATGGCCATCCACGACAACAGAATTGCTCCGGTTGTACAGAAAATTTGCTGCCCACGTACAGAGTTTTGGTGGTAGGCCATAGGGCGGTAGTTTATTAAGCAGCGCTGCTTGCCAGACCTGGTCGAATGCTTTGGATATGTCTAGAGCGACAATCTGAGATTCACCGTGTAGTTCCACAGACTTGTTCCAAGAATGGGTGACAAAGGAAAGGAGGTCGGAAGTTGATCTGCGCTGACAGAATGCATACTGCCTATCGTGGATTAGACTGTGTTTTTCAAGAGATTTTAGTAATTCGGTGTTTATATACTTTTCCATCACTTTAGAGACGACTGAAAGGAGAGACACAGGCCTGTAGTTGCTAGGAAGCTCTTTGGATACTTTCTTGGGGACGGGTTGTACTCGAGCAGTTTTCCAGTTACTACGGAATATGCCTCTATTGTAAGATGTCTAATGGTATCATTTAACGTTATATTTGATACTTGTCTACAAATAACTAAAATCTTAAACGATAAGGTAAGCGTATTAATTTTATAGCATTTTTACTATCATGTACATTTATTTTATTAATGACATATGTTCTTATAAATTACGATAACACAGGGACACTTTTCTTCACGTCGATGGGATCGATCACGTTGACATATTTGGATAAACTGGACTGGATAACTAATATGCGGGTAAAACATTAGGGAGGACATTAGGACTGGTTAACAAAATTTTATATCAGATAATAAACAATATATCTATACTAAGTTTTACTTTTACATATTATTATTAATTCCATGTATTCTGCTTTGCTTAATAAAAATGATTATTTGATTCATCACTTTCAACTCTTTAAGAGCCCAATAAAATAGAAGAGCTAAGTTTAGAGGAAATTGCAGATTATGTGCAGATTATTTATTAAAATCAACCTAGCCAAAGAATATTTGTTACAAGAGAAAAATATGTGGTTCAGGTCGCCTTCACTTGTATTGTCATAACCGCAAAAAGGTTTTTTTTTGAGTCCCATTCTGTAAAGATATTTACCGTTATTGCCATGGCAAGGTTATTTTAATCATTGTTCTGTGTAAATACCTAGGAAGCCTTATTGATTCTACAAGAGGATTTTGTGGAGCGCAGGTTGGGTTCATGCATACTGCGTAGAGGAGTTGTTGGTATAACTTGACCACCGTATTTGCCACCTTTCTGCACAGCTTCGCCCGACAAGGTATAAGTCTGTTCTATTTGTTATTGCTGGAAATTCGCCTTCGATGGTGGCTTTTTTCGCAGCGTTATCTGCTTCCTCGTTTAGCTTAATAGCAGAATAGCCTTTAGTCCAGAGGAAAGTTACTTTTTTATGCTTCGCTTTCAGTAAGATTTGCTTCGCGATAATTTCTTGAACCAGCTTATTTTTGTGGATGTGTTTCCTGGAGTTCTGTATTGCTTTTAAGGCTGACAAGCTGTAAGATATTATAATGCTACTTGTGTAGTTATTTGATTCTACTATCTCCAAGGCTTTTCTAATAGCAGCTACTTCCGCTGAAAAAAATGTTGTATGATCAGGAAGTTTGACCATACAGGATATTTTAGAGGCACTGTTGTATAGTGCATAACCAATTTTATCGTTAATTCGAGAACCATCTGTAAAAAGTTAATCGGCCTCAGGGTTGTTGTTTCTGACCTCTTGAATTATCTTCTGGTTTACATCTGGGATTAGCTGGTGTTGCCTAAATGACAACTGAATTCCAAATAAACGTCTTAAATTCAAACGAAAAGGGATCTATTTGATATTCTTTTAATTGACTTGCATATTTATTTTCAGTTTCTAAAGCAATCTATGATGTAATAATTGTTGTGGGGACTTTTGATTCCAATAGCTGTGTACTTATTAATAAAATTATGTTCATCGAGACATCGGTTTTTAATATAGAAGTTACCTGCTAGATGTTGCCATTTAATACATAGTGGTTGTTCTCCAATGATTACTAGCAGCGTTTGGGTTGGGGTAAATTTTAGTGCTCCATCGATAAGTCGTGAAGCTTTGTACTGTATCCGAACTACTTTTAGCAAATGAGTGTTAGCGGCTGTACCATAAAATATGGATCCAAAGTTGAGCATTGAACTAGGATATGCACGATAAAACATCATCGCTATTTTAGGGCCTGCGCCAGAGTTTCTCCCCATTGTGAATTTGAGTATGTTTGTGCTTTTTTCTGCATTACTTATGCATTATTATATGTGCTGCTTCCATAGCAACTTTTGGTCTAAGACAACCTCTAAATATTTGACGGTTTTTGTAAAGG
The DNA here is from genome assembly GCA_964006375.1 of Tillus elongatus. Taxonomy (NCBI): domain Eukaryota; kingdom Metazoa; phylum Arthropoda; class Insecta; order Coleoptera; family Cleridae; genus Tillus; species Tillus elongatus. The sequence continues at coordinate 56,957,565 of OZ023264.1, forward strand.
TGTGTTCTGTTGAGCTAAGATTAATGTAGGGCTTTTGTCTTTCAGAGCTTTGATTCTATGTCGTGTAAAGATGACTGATGACGATTTTTCTCCTGATAAGTTGAAGACACTCTGAAACGCATATTTTCTCAAACTGTACATGGAGTGACCTAAATTTCTTATAGTATCTTCATATTTTATACATTTTGAATGTACACAGATATCGTCTGCGTACTGTAACAAAGTAAATTCAGGACCCAAAGTTTTATGTCTAACTCATGCATATATGCTAAATGATATGGGATTAAGTACTGATCCCTGGGGAGTGCCGGAATTAACAATTTTGAGTATATTAGAGCCGCTACCTGTGCTAGATCTTACATGCCTATCTAAATAAATCTTTAATATATTAGTAACTACATTTTCAGGTATTTTTTAGTTTAATCATCTTTTGTTTTATGATATAAAGAATAACTTTTTCGTATGCTCCCTCAATATCTAAGAGAAGGCATTTTAAGTAATTGTTATTTATGAAATTTGTATGTATGTCTGCTACAAGTTTATCTACTCATTCCGCTGTACCTTTGTTCTTTATAAAACCAAACTGATTTTGCGGAAGCATACCATTCCAGTCTAGTTTTGATTATCCTTTCCAAGGTTTTTAATAAACATCACATCAGACTAGTAGGCCTATAAGACGTGCGAAGCAACATATTTTTCCAGGTTTATTGGTGGTGTGTTTTGTTTCTTTAACGTCAGCCTATTTCCGCGACTATGGCCAATCACCGACGTCAGGGAGCAGTTTTACCTCTCTGGAATTTTTCCCGAACCCCTGCCTTTCTGTAAGGAGTATATGGATCTTTAACGTGCCCAACATCGCATGGACACGGGACCCACGACTTTACGCAGACGTGCAAACATTCAACTTGCTCAAATACAATTCCAAAACCTCGGTTGATGCTAATGTTACAGTTTGTACTGAAAAAGTGAAAGGAGTACCCTGGGATCTAACTTAGTACCCTTCGGTTCAAAGGCACACCTTATTACCTCGGAACCACCGAGGTTTATTAAAAAAGATGATAACTGAATGTTTAATGGCATCACAATCCATGCCATCCGTCAAAATTTCATTATATATTTCACAAAATAACTGTTTAACCATAAGTGGTAAATGTTTAATCATCAGATAGGTAACTCCGTCTACCACTGTTGTTGAGTTTTTTTTGTCACTAATATTTCGCTCTAGTTCTCGGATATTAATTGGACTATTTAAAAAGTGTATAGATTTTTCACATTGACTATCTAAAGTTATGGGAACATCTGCGGGTGCTATTTTGTTCATCAAGCCGCCATGTACATTATCTGGTACTTGTCTAAAATTAGTTTTTTTGTTTCTGATCTGACTTGCTCCTTTCCAGATATGAGATGGATTAGAGGACGCATTCAGGAAGGCACAGAACTCGATCCAAGAATTTTGAGATTTCCTTTTAAAAGTTTCTTTACAGAGGCCATTTAATTTTTTATTCTCGACACAGCTTTTCATGGACCAGTTTGTTCTGTATCTCCTAAATGCCTCTTTTCTTTTTTGATATAGTAATTTGGATTCCTTGTCCAACCAACGGCAAGACTTAGTAGCTGTTTTAACATTCGGAGTTTTGGGAATTGCGAGGTTTGCAGCCTGCCCTAGTAATAGCGTCTATTATACATCCTATTTTTTGGTTTCTAGACGAAATAGGCAAAGATTGGCAAGAAAGTTTTACATATTTTTGGTATAAGTTCCAGTCAGCACGATTTGTGTTCCACCTTCTAGTTGTTTTTACACTTTCCGCAACACTGATGTCTCTAAATAGTTTAATAAATATAGGAAGGTGATACGACCCGTGTGGGTCCTCAACTACATCCCAATTACTATTACTGAAAATGTCTTTTGAGAGGATCGTCATATCTAGGATCGATACTGTTTCATTGGTTTGTTTATTTTAGTAGGAGATCCATCATTTCAAATTATTAATTCTGGAATTTCATCTAAATAATCTATTAGTATGTCTCCTGAGCTATTATTAGCGCTACACCCCTAGGTACTATTCTGAGCCTTAAAGTCCCCGCCAATAAGGACTAGAGGCTTGATTTGTTTAAAAATATTTACGTAATCTGAACTTGCAACATGCACATTTGGTGGTCAGTACAATAATACAACTGAAATACATATACCTGAAACATATATTTTGGCGGCACATATTTCGATTTGCAGGTTAAAGTTGGGAAGAAAATCAATTCTTTAGAAAAAAAAAATTTGAAATAATTATACCAACACCGCTTTTGCCTTTAGGGGGGCTTTTTTTAGATAATTTGATATCCCGGTATTTGTAATTTATAGTCTGGTTTAAACCAACTCTCAGACATAACTGCTATATCGCAGTTGGTTTCAACAAGTTTTTTTAGCAAATATATGTTACTGACTGCCGATCTAGCATTCCATCGAACCACTCTGATCATTTTGTCTAGTTAAAGATGTATGGTCTATATATGTGCACAGTAATTCTTTGAACCGTTGATTTACGCTAGAGTTGTTAAGGTTTGTTTGTCTCTCAACAATAACCTTACAAGTATCAATAATTAAATCTAATACATTATCTATAAATTCTTTTGAAGGGTCCTTCTTATATGTTGTGTGAGGGTTGTTCGTTATGGCTTTACCACAAAAACTAAAATATGATTCGGGCCTATTTAACTGAGGTCTCTGCTTAAATGTATATATATATATATATATATATATATATATATATATATATATATATATATATATATATATATATATATATATATATATAAACATATAAAAATTGAAACTGACCCCGGATATGGGTTCTAGAGACCCTAATTCACGCTTATTTGAATTTTTTTCCTAAAGTTTTTCCATCGATCAGTGTATTTTCTTAATGAAAATTTACTAAAACTAAAAAAATGTACCTTTTTCCCAAGATGTCAGCTGGAGGGCAACATATTTTCACGCGAACTTTTAACTTTTAGTATGTTCAATGGGAAGCCCTAATGAGCATGTATACCAAAATTCAGATCTCCACCGATTAATGTTTTTATTTCTCGAAAATTGGTTTAATTTGACTGGATTACTTACCATTTAATGTAAACATTGATACACTAGAAAACACAATGCTCTTTATGTTCACATCATTCATGTCTAGCAGATTAATCATTGACTCAAAAAATGTATGTCGCCTATTAGGGTCATCGCCAGTCAATTTTTGGAGGCTGTTAGCTGGCAAGGATCACATTTGTAAGCTTCGAGAATTTTTGCTATTGAAGATTGGAAAATCTTTTCCTGTGTAGCTGCCTGGCTGGTAGATAATTAGAGCTTTTTTGAACAGCTAATAGGACATTAATTGCACTTTTTCGTTGCGAGCACTCTGCCGATGAGTACGTGTTTTTTCTGGCATCTCTGTTGCCCAGGAACTGTTTTTAACAGTTGCTGACAGTACTTTCCCACAGCAGATATCGACGACTATTTCCGGTGCCAGGAGGTTTCAAGATTTAATGTTGATGGTAACTTACGTCTCATCGGTGACCCTACCCTCACCCAAAGGCTGCCACCGACGTGCCGTTGGTGACCTCTCTCTCTTTTATAGATATCTGTACAGACACTGCTCAGAGGAGCTTTCCTCCATAGTTCCCCTACCTGCTGCCCCCAACAGATCTACCAGGGGAACAGAGCGAATGCACACTTTTACTGCCCAGGTCACCAGACATGGAACATCTTGTTATGCCCGCTCTTTTGTCCCGAGGACTTCCAAATTGTGGAATTCCTGGCCGGCACATGTTTTTCCTTCTCCTCCGAACCTCCAAACCTTCAAGTCCAGAATTAACAAGTTGCCTCTTTCCTCCGTGTCAACACCCAGGGTACGATAGTATTTAGGCTGTAAGCACTCGTGGTGTGTTGTTGACATTAAAAAAAACTTAGACATTCTTATGTTACTGTATCCAGATGATTTGGTGTTGTTGGCCGACTCTCTTGTTGACATGCAGAGAAAGCTAAACATTCTGGCCCAGTATTCTAAGAACAATGACCTACTTCCATTCCAAATTGACACCAGTTCACTTACAAAGTCAATTGCTACTACTTCCAAACATTTCTTCGCCAAACTACTCTTACATACTCCTTAATTTACCCTATTTTTATGCTTTGACATTTGACATTTCTCACAAATTCTCGTTACTTCCTTGCATATCACATAATCATTCAAACTATAAAAACATTCTCTAAATATTAGCCATACCTTTCTTGCTCCGATGTGTGCATATTCTCTATGTATGGTCTCAATCATTCGTTTGGCTAAAATTTTTGTTATCACATACACTTCTTGCCCATCAATATCTTTCACATACATCCCATTTTTCATTTTCAGCTTTTATTTCACTCCTTCTGTCAAACATACTTGATCGTTTTTCACATTTTGTTCCGAAAACATTCATTTCATTTTCAACTCATTCGCATTAATTCTTAGCTTTCATCATATTCTTGTAACAATAGCGACCATTGGTGAATTCTATTGTTCATACATCTATTTTTGAGCAAACTGGTTAGTGCAGTGTGATCTGTTTCATAAACTGATTTCCAAGCAAATAAAATCTTAATTTGGTTATGCAGAAAATTATACTTGCTAACCCAAGTCCTGTCGCACTATATTTCTTCTCGCCAGACTTAGTTGTTCGAGAAATGAAACAAATTGGTACTTCAATTCCCTTTCTTTCCTGCAGTAACACACCTGCTAACTTTTGCGCTGGGGGATCTGTTCTCAAAATGAACTGTTTTGTATAATCAGGCTGATATATTTTAAAATTGTTGCAAATTTCCGAAATTATGGTCTGAAATTCTTCTTCCTTTGTATAGCTCCAGTTCCATTTTATTCCCTTTTAAGAAGTTCTAGCAATCAGTATAAATTCTCACTAAGGTTTGGTATGAGTCTTATGAAATAGTTTATCATTCCGATAAGTCTCCTTAATGTTCTTAAATTTGTTGGCCTTTTAAAATTCCTAATGGCTTCCACTCTTTCCGGATCCATTGCTACCCCTTCTTCTGTTATCTTATAACCCAGAAATATAACTTCCTTTTGGAAAAATTTGCATTTTTGAATGTTTATCTTTAATATATCCTCATCTGGTTCCCTCAGAACGATTTCCAGATGTTTTTGGTGGTCTTTTTCTTTGCTGTACACTAATATGTCGTACAACAAATTCTTCGTATTTGTCTAATATATGATGTAGTGCTTTGGTAAGAGCTGCGCAAGCGGATTGGATTCCGTATGGCACTACTGCAAATCTATACACAACACCATCGATAGTGAACTCTGTATAGTCTCGACTATCTACATGTAGTGGGATTAACCAAAAACTATGTTTTAAATCTATTTTTGGAAATACCTCAGAATAGGTGATTCTCCCGAAAATCGAATTAATGTTTGCTGGGGCTTCGTACTGTTGTACAGAATATTTGTTTATATTTCTGGCATCTAGACAAAGTTTTAACTTACCACTTGACTTTTTTACCACCACAATTGGGTTTATATATGGGGTTTTGCTATTCTCTTTTATTCCATGCTGTTTCATGACTGCTAATTCTTCTGCTACTTCTCTCCTATATTTATATAGAATGGGATATGACTTGGCTTTGAAGTTTTCTAAATCTTTTACCTCTATCTTGTGTATCTAATTCTTGGCTACTCTCGTTCCATTCATTACTAAACCCTTATACTTTCTTATTAATTCCCCTACTTGCTTTTTATATTTTTCACTGCAATCTATCTGCTCTTCATTTATTATTTCACACTTATACTCTTCTATATTTTCACATATTATATTATTTATACCTTTTTCTTGGTCTTCGTTGTTAACCTTCTTGCTCGCTTCTTCACGTATTCTCCCCATTTTAATTTTTGAGTTACCCACCGTTACATGACTAGGCCATACACCCTCAGGATCCCCAGTAGGGATCAGTGGAGGGAAAATGAGGTTGCATTCCAGCCCGCAAGCCTGGTCTGTTTCACCGACGGATCGCGGCTGGAGGAACAACAATCCTCCGGGGCAGGAATATACATCGAGGGCCTGGGGATGCGCGAGAGCTATACTCTTGGCGCATACACCACGGCATTCGAAACAGAGGCGTACGCTATCCTGTCTGTGGCCAATAGACAGGATGTGAAGATGAGTCCCGAGAAATGTGTGTACATCTGCTCGGATTGCCAGGCGGTCCTTCGGGCAGTCTGCGCGGCCAGAATCAGGTCACCACTGGTTCAGGAGTGCGCTGACGCCCTCAGAGGACTAGCCAGGACAAAGGAGGTGCAACTGGTGTGGGTTCCGGGACACTGTGGCGTAGCGGGGAATGAGGTGGCGAATAATCTCGCAAGACTCGGTTCCCGCCGGCCGTTCTGTGGCCCGGACCCTGCGATAGGCATAAGTAGGAAGACAGTCTCTGTCGCCTTAGACAGATGGACTGAGGAAGCAATGGAGAGGCACTGGGGGTCGGTTGGTGGCTGCAGGCAGGCGAGGGACTTCGTGGAGGGGCCGGACAGAGATAAAGCTGTCTGGCTACTCGGAAAGAGTCGACCTACGCTTTGCCGCATCCTTGGGGTGCTGACAGGCCACTGCGCCCTTAGAAGACACCTCACATTGATAGGCGTAGAGAGGGATCCCATTTGCCAGGAATGCGGCGAGGATGAAGAAACGTCCTACCACTACCTGTGTGAATGCGAGGCTTTTGGGAGTCTTCGAGCAGAATTGTTCGGATCGAGGACTCTGCAGAAGAATCAGGTAAGTACCGTCCAATTGAAGACCGTCACGGCCTTCATCTCGAGGTCGAGGCGGTTTGGCGACGGAACCGAGGAAGAGTAAAGCATGGTTGCTGGGTTGCTGGGGTTGGCAAAAAGGGCCTATTGTGGCCTACTTGCTTGGAATTGGCCTCCACACCACTGCTACTACTACTACTACTACCCACCGTTACATACTTGTTAAGATAATATATTATTAATTTATATTTTTCTATTTCGTCTGTTCCCATTATGATATCGTAGTCCATATTAGCCATGATTAATCATTGTAGTTCTAGGTTCTGCCCATTTATTTCTATTTCCATTGATATGGTTTCATTTATTTCCCCAATCTTTTTCCCTTTAGCATTGATTTACGTTATTTTTGGTATTTTTATTCTTCCTATATCTCCATTTTTTGAGGTTTTCCAGTACTTTTTCATATACGATGGAGGCTTCCGATCATGTATCTAACACTATTTCTATTTCTTTATCATTTATTTTTCCCTTTATAAGAATTAAACCTATTGAGTCCTCATTTTCTTCCACTTCTTTGTCATTTTTAAATATTTCCCTTGGATGTTCATATATACATGTATTGTTGGTCACGTCGTGTATGTTCTGTCGTCATAGGACTTGTGCTTGTCTAAAAATTTGTATGAACGATGGCAATCCTGTTTGGACTTCTTGTCTTTGCCTCGTTAACTTTACCACCCGTATATCTTGCGTTATACGTGTCATTTTGGCTTCTCACCTTTGGTGCAGCTCCTTCCTTTTCTTTGAGTTCAAGATTTAACTCCCTTATGTTATTTTGCCTCATTTGCTGTCCATTTTCACGCTGCACCCTGCGTCTGGGATTATATTGCTCATTATTCCCCATTTGTTCTCTATTAAAGGTATTGTTATTGAAATTTCTATCCCTGTTATATGGGTAGTTGTTTCTGTTATTGTCCCCCGGATTGTTTTCTTTAGGATATCCATTATCACCTCTGTAATTTTCCCTGTTTTTGGTATATCTGTTATAGTTATTGCCTTGATTGTAGTATCGATTATTATTATTGTTTTGTCTGTAGTTTTCTCTGTTTCCTGTATATCTTCCCCTTTGTTCATTTCGTGGGTCGTTTTACTGTCCGTATTGTCGTCCATTAAATCTATTCCCCCCATTTGCGTTTTGTCTGTAATTTTGTCGGTTTTCCTCATAATTACGCCTCCTTTTATCACCCCTTCCCTTATTTTCCTATCGAGTGGTTTGCTGTATTCTTTGTAGATAATTAAGCATTTGGTCAAGTGTTCTTATGTTGTGGATTCCTATCGTCTCTGATATTTCATTGCTGAAATATCTTGCTATGTACGCAATAATTTCCTCCTCTCTCATTCTTGGAGTTAAATGCTGTGCCTTGTCATATATATGAACGCATAGCTTTATAATTCCCTAGGATTGTTCGGGTTGTGTCTTCAAAAATATATTTTTTCTCTGACCAAAGCTTGCTGCGTTTCTCCCCGATAATGGTTCAGAAATTTTCTTTCAAAATGTTTTACGTCCTCTATTCATTCTTCTTTGCTAGTGAACCATATCAGTGCATCTCCTTTCAAGCTTTGCTTTATTATTTCTTTTATATCTTGTAGTTCGTAGAGATTCTTTAGCTTGTTACGCAGGCTTGTGATGAATACTTTTGGGTGTAGTTTTGTTATGTGCCCATCAAATTTGAGTCCCGTCTTGTTTGTGACTAGGTAAACAATTCTTTCATTCCCCATACCTTGCCTTATCTGATGTTATATTCTTTCTAGTTTCTGTTTCATATTTTCTTTAAGTCCTTCTCTTATCCTGTCACTCTCTAAATTTAATCTCTGTTCAGTCTATTCTTTCAATCTTTTTAAGTCATCCCCATTTACTCTAGCCACTTGCTCTACTCTTTCTACTTTCTCTTTCCGCTCAGTCAGTTTTGCATTTGTTTCACTCTGGTAGTTCTCAATTTTTCGTTCTTTTATCATATTCATGCCAATCGTATTCTGATATATCTCATTTCCCACCTATATTATACTACTTATTTCATCCTCTCTAGCACAATCTTGCCTATTTCCTTCATATTTTCAGTTATCTTATCTTCAACCTTTCTTTCTATTTCCACTTTCAACTCTTGCATGTCTTTCTCCAATTTTCCAGTTATTTTCTCATCTATTTCTATCAGTCGTTCATTCATCTTATTGATTCCCTCATTCATTTTCTTCTTTATCTCTTCTTTCAGACCACTTATATTTTCATGCATCATTCTCCCTTGGTTTTCCATTTTGTCATTCATAATACTCTTTAAACTACCCATATTTTTTCCTATTTTATCTACTTTCTCATTTATATCTCGTTTTATACCATTTATATTCTCATTCATCTTATTTACATTTTGTTCTTGTTTGTCCATTTTCTCATTCATACTTATATTATTATCATCCATGTTTTGTATTGTGCTCTGTATTAATTTCATTAACACTTCACTGTTACTGTCAGCTTTTTCTTTTGTCTTATTTGCGACGTCTACCTTGCCTCCGTCAAGTGTCTGTTCTTCTACTAACGTTACTTTTTCTGTTTGTACCATTCCTTCTACCTGCTCTTCTACATTCTCACTAACCTCTTGCTCATCTCTTCTCTCCTGATCCATTTCCATACTTTCTTGCTGTTCGTGTTCCCTTGCATCACCCCTGTCTTGTCTGTCTTTTGACGTGGTTAGTTTTCTTCCCCTTGGCATTTTTGTGTCCTATTTGTACGTTTTTATGTAAAATTGTACAAGAAATTTGGGGGTCTACGTTAGTGTGTCAAATTGTTATTTTTATAGCTGCGTTTTACACAACTGGGCTTTATACGGCTGAATTTTATCGAGCTGGGCTTTATACGGCTGAATTTTATCGAGCTGGATTTTATCGAGCCCCACGTTTAGGCGACAATTGTTATATTTTTCTAATTGGCTATTTTATTTAAGTTTTATAATATTTATTTATATTTTTAAAGCCCCACGATTGGGTGTCAATTGAAATGGTATTATACTATACGGGTTTTATTTATTTATATAATGTCCCACGATTGGGTGTCAATTGTTATATTATTCTATGGTATTGTAGTATATAGTACGTTTATATACAGGGTGCTTTACGGTGAGTGGCCTATTAGACGTTTCTGGAGAACTACATCTATTTAAATTCTGAAAATTAGTATCCGCACGTTTTTGATACTGATCTTTCTAACTAAAATATTTTAATATAGCCTGCACTTCCGGTTATACCGGAAGTCAACACAAACTTTGTTTTTTTAAATAGAATACCCTGTATATTATTAGTTTTTTGAATTACACGTTCAATTTAAGGGCCACTTGGTAACAACATATTCTGGATAGTTCGTACCGTTTCGGATTTATTCGCCATTTTGTAGAAAAAATTACGATTGGAGCGCTTTAGAAAAATTACGATATCTTTAAAGACATGCGAGAAAGAAACATGCGGTTTACACTATCCCATAGAGTGGAAAAATTACTACATACTGTTATAAACACAATACGGTTGTAAGATAAGTGTTATTTATAATATACATTTGAATTTGAAAATTTTCAATCAGAGATAACTTGATATTTTTTTTAATGTAACGGTACCCATATGTCTACAGCATATGATTCAGCGTTAAATTCCCTATCTTTTAAGTATACATTACCCTATACCTATCTCATACAGTTTTCTTTGAAAATTGATTTGAAAATATTAATGGTCAGCGAGGTCTTATTTTAAAAGGGAGACACAGTAACCTGCAGTTCCAACCGATTTCTTTTTTGATAACTTTCCGACCTATATTGGGTATTTCCTATAGCTAAAAAGGATAGTTTTTGAGGTATTTAGAGACATTCAAAAATATAACACACCTTAATTTTTCCTTATACTGTGGTTGAACGTCAACGTTAAGGCAAGTGTGCCATGATGAACAATTTATATTACATATTTGTCATTCTTCGATAAATGTCAATGTACTAATGTTCGCAGTTAACATGGAAAATCATTATTACAATGCAGATTATTTAAATTTATTTTACATCCATGGAGAATGTAATCGAATTATTAGTAGAACATGTAGAAGGTTTAATGAGTTAAATCCTAATCTGCCACCCATTAGTGAAAAGAAGTTTAGAAGGATAGAGTTAAATTTCCTAGAATTTGGTACATTTAAAGCACCCAAAGTTAATCCCAGTCCAGTGACTAGAGATGAAGATAACGAAATAACTGTCCTGACTTATTTCGAAGCATATCCACATGCCTCTATTTACACAGCAGTGAACGGCATACGTATTGATTACTCCTCTGTAGAAAGATTCTTGTGAAAGCACAAAATTCACAACTGTAAGTTTACTTTAGTGCAAGTTCTGCATCCAGAAGATGCTAGTAAAAGGGTCCAGTTTTGTGAAACGATGTTAATTCATATTCAAGGAGATGATGACTTTAAAAAAATAATTATATGAGCTGATGAATCGAAATTTTCTCATAAAGGAGTTTTCAATAGACATAAGAGTTATGTTTGGGCAAATCAAAACCCTCATGCTATTATGGAAAGGGGATTTCAAGTAACATTTAGTTTCAATGTGTTTTGTTTATTGGAAGGTAATAACTTTTATTATCACATTTATGATGGAACCTTAACTTCTATTCATTACATGGAAATATTAAGAACAATAGTTACAGACTTTCTAGACAATTTACCATTATCAGAATATGAAACCTGTTGGTATCAACACGACGGAGCCCCTGCTCACTCTACACGAGAAATATCTAACACACTCGGCGATCTATTTGAAGATAGAGTGATTTGAAAGTGCGGTCCCTGGATATGGCCCGCAAGAAGTCTAGATCTTACCCCGCTTGATTTCCAACTTTGGGGAAAGATAAAAACCAAAGTATATGAAACGCCCGTAAATTCAAACGAACAATTAGAGATCAGAGTAAGAAGGGCATTTAAAGGGTTAGATAGGAATGAGATTCTGTCAGCAACCACTAGCGGCATTACGACACGAATATTAAAATGTTTGAGTGTCAATGGACAACATTTTGAGCAGTTACTAGTTTAGGAGGTGTGAGTTGTTTTGTTACTCGTGTTGTAGTAATACTTCGAGGATTTATAAGATTGTGTAAGGTAATAATCACCGTTGTTATTCTTAGAATTTTTTTTAAATTTTAAAAAAATATTTTAAATTCATAATTTTCAAACACAGTATCAATATTTCTTTATTATAATTTTTAACTTAAACATAAAATATTTTTACTTCTACTGTATTTTTTTTGTTACGTACAAAAAAAAGACATCGCCCCGCTAACAATTACTATTTCAAATCAATTTTCAAAGAAAATTATATGAGATAGGTATAGGGTAATGTACACTTAAAAGATAGGAAATTTAACGATGAATCAGATGCTGGGGACATATGGGTACCGTTCCATTAAAAAATCAAGTTATCTATGATTGAAAATTTTCAAATTCAAATGTATGTTATAAATAACATTTATCTTAAAATTGTGTTTATAACAGTATGTAGGAATTTTTACGCTCTATGGGATAGTGAAAACCGCATGTTTCTATCTTCCATGTCTTTAAAGATATCAGAATTTTTCTAAAGCGCTCCAATCGTAATTTTTTCTACAAAATGGAGAATAAATCCGAAACGGTACGAACTAGCCCAAATATGTTGTTATCAAAGTGGCCCTTAAATTGAACGTGTAATTCAAGAAACTAATAATATACAGGGTATTCTATTAAAAAAAAAACAAAGTTTGTGTCGACTTCCGGTATAACCGGAAGTGCAGGCTAATTGAAAATATTTTAGTTAGAAAGAGCAGTATCACATACGTGCGGATACCAATTTTCAGAATTCAAATAGATGTAGTTCTCCAGAAACGTCTAATAGGCTACTCACCGTGAAGCAGCCTGTATAACTTTTATATATATATTTATATATTGTATATATTTATATTTTTAAATCACCCCGTATGTATATATTATTGTTAGATTAATATTAGTTGAATATGTTTAATTTTAATTTGATTTCAAGTTTAATTTGTATATGTAAAGTGTGTTAATGGATTTTGAGAATAATACCTACGGGTTACATTTAATGCACATTTATATTTTCTGTAACTTTATGTTAATTTTTGTGTTGAAGTGTCAACAAACAAACAACTAAATGATTCGTATTTTGCTGTCCACTTCAAATCTGATGTGTCTGTATTGTTGGTGGTATACACTTTGCCTCTGTTATATTAGCAATAAACACAGATATACATATAAATATTATACTACATACAGACTTGGAGACTACTTCGTAAACTAACAGTGAACCCAGAGAAGTAGTCTCCAAGTCTGTATGTAGTATGGACAAGTTTCACCAAGTAAGGGCAACAACAATCAACGAAATAAATATTATACTTGCCCTTTAATTGATGCTTTTCCTGCTGCTGAGCATTCTTGACTCTATATCTTAGTTAGTCGGTTCTAATTGATAAATGGTGCTATATGTTATCAATTCCCCAAATAATTATATAACAAATATACCCCCAAATAAAATACGTCAAAAAACTTTATAAATGTAACAAATATTTTTGTTTAAATTTAATTGAAAATTCTAGAATTTGGCTTACTGGACCCTCTACTGTTATAAAATCATCAACAAATTTTTATCTACGTGAGTGACGTGATTTACAATGTTTTAATTTCATAACAAACATTGCCAAAACTTATTCCTTCTGATTTAACTTTGATACTCTATCCGCCCTCTATGAGTTTGCTTGTAAAACACTATGGGAATTTGGTTTAAATTTCAGATATATTGATGAAGTCTGTTATTATGATCTAAACATATATTTCCCAATAACAGATGGATCGTTTATCTAGATTAGTGCATATAGGAAACTAGCATTTATTGTAATTTATTAGTTATGTGAACTATGATGTACCTTTAGCGTCTGCTGATAGTAGGTCCAGGTAATATTTTGTTGTTTATTACCTGTGCATTCATTTCTCGTCGTGATTGTATAGTCTGAAACATCTACTAGGTTGCTTGTTTGCTTGTTGGACACATTAAATACTATTCAGGCACAAATTCCCTTAAAATTCCATTATATACCTGGAAGGTAAAAAATAACGTTCTCTTTTCTCGGCGTTCTTTAACAACCTTATCTCTTCTCAAACGGAAAACGGATATTGTCGAAAAATAACCTCGAAGCACATTTCCGGTGTCATAATTCATGGCAAGCTGCTTGGAAATTATTTTCAACGTTTCTTACTTCTCGTGTTTTTGTTCCTCAGCTGCATAACATCGACCACCAGCATAGCATCGAAAATTATCATTGTTTTGGCTCTTTGACGGGTGAGTGTTACCCGCCAAGTTCAAATCCTTCACTTAAATGTCATTTACAAACAGAAAATTCCTAAATCTAGACATGACGTTTGGATAAGCTTATAACATATGTAAATTATGATTTTTAATACAACTAAAAACACTTTTAAATTGTTCATTCTTGCTTTGGAAATCTTTTCAATATAACCACTGCTGTCTTTGTTGGTGTTCATTTCCCCACTTATTATTATACGGAGTGTTTTTAATACAGCAGGTTTTTTTTAAATTGTGAGTAAATCTTTTGACACTATTTATTTGGTTTATAATTTAACCTGTTTTTAAGCTTCAGGCTATTCGTACACCTTTAGGTATGTAGCTTATTACTGTTGATTAAAATTGTTCCCTATTATATAGGTTATATATTATTAATTTTCCACAATGACTTTTCTTTTAGCTTATTCATATCACATGTATTCAGTACTAAATAACAGCAGCAAAGAATATGTCTGGTGAGAATGTGTTATTTATAGTTTTCACGTGGCTAGCATCGTGTAATATGGATGATTTGTATTGGGATGGCTTTGGATATTCACTGACAAAATACAATTTACAAAAAGGGTATACATACATATTTCGTGCAAACTGTAAGTATTGTTTGAGACATTGATACATATCAATATCAATATATATATATATATATATATATATATATATATATATATATATATATATATATATATATATATGTTGTATATATTAGTACTGAATTTGGGGGCTCTCGTGGCGCAGGCCGCTAAGGGTCAACCTGCAAAACAAGAGGTCCCAAGCGGGCCAACCGGAAGTTGACGTTGTCTGGAAAATTAGCAAACGTTAATAAAGATTGGAAAATTATGTAGATGGAACAACCATTAATAACAAAAATAGAGAACTTGCAGCTGCATATTTAAAGACACAAAATAATTTTTTTCGTCAGTGTACAAGTATTTGTGCCCTGTTAAAGGCCACTGCTTTTGTTTTCTAATAGCTTAATCAACGCTTATCTTGTTAGTTCTCATCGAGGTAAACAATAAGCTTATGTTAAGTCAGTTTTAATAGTTTTTAATTTTATCTAAAAAAACTAGGTGACACGCTTCCATGGCGGTTTCATAAGTACTTTTGCGGAAACATATTACAAAGAACTGAAGATGTTAATTGATCTTTCAGCCAATCAAAGACTGTTGTGGACCGCAAATGTGATTTTTCAACAAACTCTGGCTGTGATCGTTGTTTATATTTTATGGATTATATTTCAATATCATGAAACCAGTTCTAGTTTCACGTGGCATGCGGCTTTATCTGCTTTGTGAGTAAGTATACAACATATTATAAAATATTTTTTGTACTTCTATCTGAATAAGAGATTAAATAAGTTAATCAAGTGGTCATAATCATCACAGTCTAAAGGCGATGTTGCGTTGCTTTGACAACTATAAACAAACTCGCGTCTTTTAACTAATTAGCTTTAAGCCAATTGCTCAAAATATACACGCTGAAGTTTGTGACGTTTGTTATATTGGACCGATATGAAGATCATTACTTTTTCTTTTTCCAAATACAACAAATACATGAGAAGTGCTTTTTCCAGTGGCATAGGAGGAGCTCCATCAGTTTGCCAGTGCATATGAAAATCACTAATCGCATTCAACAAGCGCTCGGTAGTTTATGAAGTCATTCGAGAGTAAATAAAAAAATCATAAGCTACGTACTTATCATTCCAACTTTTATTAAAAAATGTATTCTAAAATAGCATGTAGGTAATACACCACACAGTGTATATAGTTGAAGAAGCAGTATTAACATTTACTCACATTTAATTTTTTTTCATTATGTTATCGCTTGAGCCAAACTCTCTTAAAATTGTACTCATACCTATAGATATGTTCTCAATCTATACAACTAGAAAAGTCTGGACGCAGCTAGTGCGTTATGGTAGTGAATTTTCATAGAAATGATCTGGCACCAAATATTTTTTATAACTTTTATTTCTTTTAACATCGTTAACTCACGTACCATATTTGGTTACCATAGCTTTTCTATTTCTTGAGATAAAAATTTTGGTCGAAAGAAAACCCAAAATTTTCCCGCAAAACCTCGTTTGATTTTCCTGACTAACAAACTTATCCAAACTTACAAAAGAAAGGCACATACTAAATTTTATCAAAATCGGTCCATTATTTTTTGAGTTATCAGTGTGATATATATATATATATATATATATATATATATATATATATATATATATATATATATATATATATATATATATATATATATATATATATATATATATATATATAGATAACTTTATTAGCCTTTGATCAAGTACATACATACTACAGGCACGTCAAAGAATTAGAAAAACATAAAATGTCAGTCTTAAATAATTACAAAAACAGAAGTCAAAAAATAACAACACCACTTTACATACAGAAACAACTACAAAAATATACAATCAGTTTACATTAAACCTAAATTTACAGTTACAACGGTGCTATTTTTACAGCCATTACTATCATTCTCTCCGTTGCTCAGGGCCTGTACACCTTTCAGTAAATTCACTGATATGATAAAAATAATTGTCAACCAAAAATGATTTCAACCTATGTTTAAAGCAGCTCAGTGTATCTGCAGCCTTAATCTCCTGAGGAAGCATATTAAAATAAAAACAGCCAGCATATCCAGGTGATTTCTTGTATGCCATATACTGGTCATTTGGCAAGTGGATGTCATTTCTTGCCCGGGTAGTGTAGCTGTGAACTGCACTGTTATTAATAAACATGTTCCTACGTGCGTATGTGAAACTCAGGAGTTTATACAAATACACCCCCGTGACAGTCAACAGTTTTTTTGTTTCAAAAGTAGTCCTGCATGACTCTCTTTGTTGTAGTCCAAAAATCAGGCGGATTACTCGTTTTTGGCATATGAAAACCCTGTGTATATCATTTGCATGACCCCACACTATTATGTTGTATGCCAGCACACTATACACCAAAGCAAAATGCACATTAATTAGAGAAATTGCATTTAAGGTGTTCTTTAGCTTCATGATGCCAAAATAGGCCTTTTTTTTTAATGTCAACAACACACCACGAGGGCTTACAGCCTAAATACTATCGTACCGTGGGTGTTGACAAGGAGGAAAGAGGCAACTTGTTAATTCTGGACTTGAAGGTTTGGAGGTTCGGAGGAGAAAGAAAAACATGTGCCGGCAAGGAATTCCACAACTTGGAAGTCCTCGGGACAAAAGAGCGGGCATAACAAGATGTTCTATGTCTGGTGACCTGGACAGTAAAAGGGTGCATTCGCTCTGTTCCCCTGGTAGATCTGCTGGGGGCAGCAGGTGGGGGAATTATGGAGGAAAGCTCCTCTGAGCAGTGCCCGTGCAGATATCTATAAAAGAGAGAGAGGTCACCAACGGCACGTCGGTGGGCAAGGGATGGAAGCCTTTGGGTAAGGGTAGGGTCACCGATGAGACGTATAGCTCTCTTTTGAATGGAGTCCAGGATAGCGAGTGTAGAAGCGGCTGCTGCACCCCAGATGTGGGAGCAGTATTCGAGGTTTGGCCTTATTTGTGAAGTGTATAAGGTATAGAGATTAGTTGGTGAAAAGTATTTGCGAGCCCGGAAGAGGAAACCCAATTTCTTAGCAGCCGCTTCTGCAATTGATGTAACATGTTGGTGCCAATTAAGATTTCGATCCACAGAAATGCCAACAAGAGAAAAGGACTCATTACTTTGAATAACTTGGTTGTTCATTGTGATGGGTCTAGGGCTGCTGTATCTCTTGTGAGAAAGAAAGCAAGACTTAGTTTTGGTGGGGTTGAATTGTACAAGATTTCTACTTCCCCAGTCTAATATTTTTTGGAGGTCTACGGAGACAGAACCCTCCATGAGTCTGCGATCCTCATCTAACTGGGCTAAAGAGACAGGCTTAGAATATTGTATGTTTGAGTGGAGGGTGCTGTCGTCCGCGTAACTGTGAACTGGGTTGGATGTGCTAGAGATGAGGTCATTGATGTGGAGAAGAAACAAAGTAGGGGCTAAAGCTGAACCTTGAGGAACTCCTGCATTAATTGGATACAGTTTAGAGGAATGGCCATCCACAACAACAGATATGCTCCTGTTGGAGAGGAAATTTGCTGTCCAGGTACAAAGTTTTGGTGGTAGCCCATAGGCCGGAAGTTTATTAAGCAGCGCTGCGTGCCAGACCTGGTCGAATGCTTTGGATATGTCTAGAGCAACAATCTGGGATTCACCGTGTTGTTCCATAGACTTGTTCCAAGAATGGGTGACAAAGGAAAGGAGGTCGGCAGTCGATCTGCGCTGACGGAATCCATACTGCCTGTCGTGGATTAGACTGAGTTTTTCAAGGAATTTTAGTAGTTCGGTGTTTATATACTTTTCCATCACTTTAGAGATGACTGAAAGGAGAGAAATAGGCCTGTAGTTGCTAGGAAGCGCTTTGGATCCTTTCTTGGGGATGGGTTGTACTCGAGCAGTTTTCCAGTTACTAGGGAATATGCCTTTATTGTAAGATATCTGAAACAGACGAGTCAGGACAGGAGCAAGTTCTGGTGCGCATTTTTTGAGAACAATTGCTTGGATCTCGTCAAGGCCAGAGGCTTTCCTGGTATTAAGAGAAGAGAGCATCTTTCGTACCTTTTTAGTTTTGAAAATGATATCAGTCATTTTATGCGCGACGTTGGGGACTGTTGGTGGTTGAACATTTGGAGGTGGGTTGAGAGTAGAATTTCCGGCGAACAACGAAGCAAAAAGTTCAGCCTTGCCCAGGGCGGTAGAAACAATTTCATCACCTGAGACGAGAGGTGGGAACGTGCTCTTGCAAAAATTATTCCCAATAGACTTAGCAAGAGTCCAGAAGGGTTTGCCGCCGTTGGAGCTTGAGAGGACTTTGTTTTTGATGTGGTTATTAAACGAGTTTTTTGCTTCAGAAAGAATGCGGACATAGCGGTTTCTTGCGTCGTTGAATGCTTGACGATTTTCTTGACTGGGATTGTGTAGAAGCGTTTTGTGAGCTTTGACCTTTTCAAGTCTGGCCTTGTCACAGGATTTAGAGAACCAGGGCTTTTGAGTGGCTGGAGAGGTTTTCTGTGTACGTGGAATAAATAATTCCATGCCAGCTTGGATAATTTCGGTGACGTTTTCTGAGATATCAGAGGGGTCAGGATGAGAGAAGCAGACAGACACCCATGGAAATGAGGAAAAGTAATCCCGCATTTCGTCCAAGTTTGCGGAGTTGTAGTGCCAAACGATACGTGGGTGTGATGACTGTGTGACCTCGGGTTGCATGCACAGGAAGCAGTGACCATGCCGTGGTCTGAGCGACCAAGGGGGGCGGTGACTGATATCTTATAGCATTCAGGATTTGTAGTAAGTAGGAGATCCAAGGGATTTGAGCTGTGTGTTGGGATACGAGGAAAGTAAGTAGGTTGCTGAACCATATTGGCCAAAGAATTGCTGACTGCAAAGGCCTCCGCTGCTCTCCCTTGTGGATCGGTTTTTGAAGATCCTAGCCATTCCTTATTATGGACATTGAAGTCGCCAAGAATAGTGACCTCGGAGGAAGGATATTTAGAAATCAGATAGTCGGTTTTTTCAGAAAGGTAGTCAAAGAGCTGGACAAAGTTGTTGTCAGAAGGTGACCGGTAAATGCAACAGATGAATTTAGTTGCAGCCCTGAGAGAGAGTTTTATCCATAGTATGTCTTTTCTTCCAGCTTCTAAATTGGGAAGTCTGGTGCAGGGTAGATTGCTACGGACGTATGCGCACACGCCTCCATGCAATCTAAAGGCAGTAAGGAGCTCATACCCCGGGAAATTAAGGTGATTAGTGGCTGTTTTGGCACTGATTTGGGTTTCGGTGAGGAAGAGGAGTTGGGGCCTGTTAGCCTGGAGGAAATGGTGGACGGAGTTCAGGTTAGAATTTAGGCCACATATATTCGAAAAGGATATGTTAAATCTTGATGTTGGCGCCCCCTGTACACCCCTCTCCCGGAGATCCGAATGGAGGGGTATTTTGCCTCCGGAATATTTTATACAAGGAGAAGCCATCATCATTTTTGCTTATAAGGGAAACCGACTCATACACCAGAACCGGAAACGTCCGTTGGGACTTCACCGGCCCCTTGATGTATGGGGTGGTACCTCCTCGGGCGTGAAAAAATCCTTTACTGTTACATAAAGGAAAATTCCACTACCACCTGCTAAGGAAAATTCCACTACCACCTGCCTTACCCAATTTGTTTGATATACCTTTTATCTTGGTCTCCCATGAGAGCCTATTATCTAAAATGCAACCTAAAAAGTTGGTGGAGGTACTTAAGGCAATATAGTTATCATTAAATTTAAAATTAATATCAATAGAAGGCTCTCGACATCTTCCCATAAACTCTACACAAACTGTCTTAGAACTATTTACAATCAGGTGATTGCTGCAGCACCACTGACCGAAATGCGACAAAATACCATTCACCGTACGCATAGCATTGGACAATACCGGATCCGAAACTACGATTGCTATGTCATCCGCGTACATAAGCAACCTCCCACCTGTCAGATAGTTGGGAAGATCATTTACGTACAATATAAACATAAGCGGTCCCAGGACGCTTCCCTGCAGAGCGCCCAGCTTTCCTTCATATTCATCAGATCTAACACCGTCCACTGAGACTACTAATCGCCTGTCTCTTACAAACGACACAAGCCAATCACTAACAGGTCCCCTGAGTTCGACTGCATTTAATTTTCTTTCGAGGAAAGTACAATTAATGATATCAAAAGCGCGAGACATGTAAAAAAGAATGCCCACGGTGTGATGCTTTCTATCAACACAATCCGCAATATGCTGCACCATTTCCGCGCAGGCCAGTTCGGTTTATTGTGATGGGTCTAGAGCTGGTGTATCTCTTATGAGAAAGAAAGCAAGACTGTGATTTGGTGGGGTTGAATTGTACAAGATTTCTACTTCCCCAGTCTAATATTTTATGGAGATCCACGGAGATAGAACCTCCATGAGTTTGCGATCCTCATCTAATTGGGCTACAAAGACAGGCTTAGAATATTGTATATTTGAGTGAAGGGTGCTGTCGTACGCGCAACTGTGAACTGGGTTGGATGTGTTAGAGATGAGGTCATTGATGTGGAGAAGAAACAAGGCAGGGGCTAAAGCTGAACCTTGAAGAACCCCTGCATTAATTGGATACCGTTTCGAGGAATAGTCATCCACGACAACAGAAATGCTCCGGTTGGAGAGGAAATTTGCTGTCCACGTACAGAGTTTTGGTGGTAGGCCATAGGCCTGTGGTTTACTAAGCAGCGCTGCGTGCCAGACCTGGTCGAATGCTTTGGATATGTCTAGAGCATCAATCTGGGATTCACCGTGTTGTTCCATAGACTTGTTCCAAGAATGGGTGACAAGGGAAAGGGGGTCGGCAGTTGGTCCGCGCTGACGGAATCCACACTGCCTGTCGTATGTAGTTGATAGTCATAAATAATAATATTTTTCCTATAATATTCGTTACATTTTTCTTACATGAAAACGATTGATATAATTAATCTGTTTTGATTTATTTACAAATAAAAAAAAGTCTGGACGCGGCAAGTGCGTTATGGTAGCGAAGTTGTATAAAAATGTTTTTAATAGCAAATATGTTGTTTTAATTGAGATTAAAAAAGGATGATGTAAACTTTTAAGTTTTCACATAAATTTGAAGCAGCGCGGAAGCAAAGAAAAATATAATTGGAAAAATACTCATATTTCCATGTCACCAACTGTCAGGAATAAAAACATTACAAATAAAACTTTAAAGTGGCAGATTTCACTTTAAAGTTTTATTTGAAAATTGTAAAAACAATTTATCGACTACTTATATATTATGAAAATGTAAAGGTAGATAATCCTATCAAATTAATTATTTCTTACCTTTTTGTACCAAAGTTAATTTAAATATTTTAATATTTTTCTTCAAAAATTCTCTTAATAATCCCATAATCTGATCGAATCAGGGTATGAGACTGTAGATAAAGGGAGTGTTATATGAAACTAGAAGCCGAGGGCATGGCCTTCGCTAGTGAAGTACAAAATACAGGCTGTTCCATTCGTAAAAATTTAATTACGGCAGTTTTAATTTGTTCACCGTTTGAGAGCGCCCAGTATAAGGAATCTCGATTTTTTTCGATGATTAATATAAACGAAAACCTCTTTGAATGCGTCGGTTTCAAGTAAAAGCGCCGTATCATAATTTTTGATATGTGCCAAAAATGTGAAATGTTGCAAAACAATTTAAATAACACGAAAACGATGAACGCCATCAATTTTTTCCTAAAGACATGCATTATCATTCGATGAAAAATGCGAAAATGCAACAATGTAGTGGTGTTCGAAAAAAAAAAGAACATTTGTATCACCAACGACTTATGAGCCACCTGTGATTGTCAAAATAATTTTGTATGCTGCAGCTCAAGATGTATTATATATATATATATATATATATATATATATATATATATATATATATATATATATATATATATATACAGTGTGACACACTTAAGATGAAGACACGTCTGTATTTTCTTTATTTTTAGAGATAGCGATTTCATTTTTTGTTCAGACTTAAAACGTCATTAGGCTGTTTCAATAGCTTACCCACTTCAAATGTCAGATGTCGAACCAGCTTACTATGATTTTAGGAATAGGGCCGGTTCTCTATATTTCGCGATGCGTGAGAGATATCAAAAAAAGTTACTTAAAAAAGTTATTCATAATTCAATTTTAACTGCAGTCAAAATTAGAGTTTTTACTTTTTTGTAAGTCCAAATTTTCCATAAGATTTTAACAGGTAGATTGCCATGGAAACAACAAACATCGTCAATATCAAAAGAAAACAATGGTACGTGATTTATTTATTTAACTCAACTGACACATAAACTAACAAAAGTTCAATTAAATTGAATATAAAATTATTAAATCTGATCTGCTTCAACTAGTCCACCTTCAAGCCTGATGCATTTTCGATCCGTTTATGATTATTGCTGGCAACTTTTCTTAGTTCTGCTATATTTATTTCACGGCAAGCATGCCTTATTTTCTCGCAGAGTTCCTCGCGACTTTGGGACCTTTCTTGAGTTGAAGCCACGATTATGCTATCATCATTACTTGTTCGATTTCTAACAGCCGAGATATTGTTCACCACACTTTTCTGTTTGAGAAAATCGTGCATTCAGAGCTGCTGCAGTTCCGCGCCTAATTGGATTTCTCTGTAGATGTCTCCGATCTGATGTGTCTGTATTGTTGGTGGTATACACTTTGCCTCTGTTATATTAGCAATAAACACAGATATACATATAAATATTATACTACATACAGACTTGGAGACTACTTCGTAAACTAACAGTGAACCCAGAGAAGTAGTCTCCAAGTCTGTATGTAGTATGGACAAGTTTCACCAAGTAAGGGCAACAACAATCAACGAAATAAATATTATACTTGCCCTTTAATTGATGCTTTTCCTGCTGCTGAGCATTCTTGACTCTATATCTTAGTTAGTCGGTTCTAATTGATAAATGGTGCTATATGTTATCAATTCCCCAAATAATTATATAACAAATATACCCCCAAATAAAATACGTCAAAAAACTTTATAAATGTAACAAATATTTTTGTTTAAATTTAATTGAAAATTCTAGAATTTGGCTTACTGGACCCTCTACTGTTATAAAATCATCAACAAATTTTTATCTACGTGAGTGACGTGATTTACAATGTTTTAATTTCATAACAAACATTGCCAAAACTTATTCCTTCTGATTTAACTTTGATACTCTATCCGCCCTCTATGAGTTTGCTTGTAAAACACTATGGGAATTTGGTTTAAATTTCAGATATATTGATGAAGTCTGTTATTATGATCTAAACATATATTTCCCAATAACAGATGGATCGTTTATCTAGATTAGTGCATATAGGAAACTAGCATTTATTGTAATTTATTAGTTATGTGAACTATGATGTACCTTTAGCGTCTGCTGATAGTAGGTCCAGGTAATATTTTGTTGTTTATTACCTGTGCATTCATTTCTCGTCGTGATTGTATAGTCTGAAACATCTACTAGGTTGCTTGTTTGCTTGTTGGACACATTAAATACTATTCAGGCACAAATTCACTTAAAATTCCATTATATACCTGGAAGGTAAAAAATAACGTTCTCTTTTCTCGGCGTTCTTTAACAACCTTATCTCTTCTCAAACGGAAAACGGATATTGTCGAAAAATAACCTCGAAGCACATTTCCGGTGTCATAATTCATGGCAAGCTGCTTGGAAATTATTTTCAACGTTTCTTACTTCTCGTGTTTTTGTTCCTCAGCTGCATAACATCGACCACCAGCATAGCATCGAAAATTATCATTGTTTTGGCTCTTTGACGGGTGAGTGTTACCCGCCAAGTTCAAATCCTTCACTTAAATGTCATTTACAAACAGAAAATTCCTAAATCTAGACATGACGTTTGGATAAGCTTATAACATATGTAAATTATGATTTTTAATACAACTAAAAACACTTTTAAATTGTTCATTCTTGCTTTGGAAATCTTTTCAATATAACCACTGCTGTCTTTGTTGGTGTTCATTTCACCACTTATTATTATACAGAGTGTTTTTAATACAGCAGGTTTTTTTTAAATTGTGAGTAAATCTTTTGACACTATTTATTTGGTATATAATTTAACCTGTTTTTAAGCTTCAGGCTATTCGTACACCTTTAGGTATGTAGCTTATTACTGTTGATTAAAATTGTTCCCTATTATATAGGTTATATATTATTAATTTTCCACAATGACTTTTCTTTTAGCTTATTCATATCACATGTATTCAGTACTAAATAACAGCAGCAAAGAATATGTCTGGTGAGAATGTGTTATTTATAGTTTTCACGTGGCTAGCATCGTGTAATATTGATGATTTGTATTGGGATGGCTTTGGATATTCACTGACAAAATACAATTTACAAAAAGGGTATACATACATATTTCGTGCAAACTGTAAGTATTGTTTGAGACATTGATACATATCAATATCAATATCAATATATATATATATATATATATATATATATATATATATATATATATATATATATATATATATATATATATATATATATATATATATGTTGTATATATTAGTACTGAATTTGGGGGCTCTCGTGGCGCAGGCCGCTAAGGGTCAACCTGCAAAACAAGAGGTCCCAAGCGGGCCAACCGGAAGTTGACGTTGTCTGGAAAATTAGCAAACGTTA
Organism: Tillus elongatus; assembly: GCA_964006375.1. Classification (NCBI taxonomy): domain Eukaryota; kingdom Metazoa; phylum Arthropoda; class Insecta; order Coleoptera; family Cleridae; genus Tillus; species Tillus elongatus. The sequence goes on from OZ023264.1 coordinate 56,983,073, forward strand.
ATAAAGATTGGAAAATTATGTAGATGGAACAACCATTAATAACAAAAATAGAGAACTTACAGCTGCATATTTAAAGAGACAAAATAATTTTTTTCGTCAGTGTACAAGTATTTGTGCCCTGTTAAAGGCCACTGCTTTTGTTTTCTAATAGCTTAATCAACGCTTATCTTGTTAGTTCTCATCGAGGTAAACAATAAGCTTATGTTAAGTCAGTTTTAATAGTTTTTAATTTTATCTAAAAAAACTAGGTGACACGCTTCCATGGCGGTTTCATAAGTACTTTTGCGGAAACATATTACAAAGAACTGAAGATGTTAATTGATCTTTCAGCCAATCAAAGACTGTTGTGGACCGCAAATGTGATTTTTCAACAAACTCTGGCTGTGATCGTTGTTTATATTTTATGGATTATATTTCAATATCATGAAACCAGTTCTAGTTTCACGTGGCATGCGGCTTTATCTGCTTTGGGAGTAAGTATACAACATATTATAAAATATTTTTTGTACTTCTATCTGAATAAGAGATTAAATAAGTTAATCAAGTGGTCATAATCATCACAGTCTAAAGGCGATGTTGCGTTGCTTTGACAACTATAAACAAACTCGCGTCTTTTAACTAATTAGCTTTAAACCAATTGCCCAAAATATACACGCTGAAGTTTGTGACGTTTGTTATATTGGACCGATATGAAGATCATTACTTTTCCTTTTTCCAAATACAACAAATACATGAGAAGTGCTTTTTCCAGTGGTATAGGAGGAGCTCCATCAGTTTGCCAGTGCATATGAAAATGACTAATCGCATTCAACAAGCGCTCGGTAGTTTATGAAGTCATTCGAGAGTAAATAAAAAAATCATGAGCTACGTACTTATCATTCCAACTTTTATTAAAAAATGTATTCTAAAATGGCATGTAGGTAATACACCACACAGTGTATATAGTTAAAGAAGCAGTATTAACATTTACTCACATTTAATTTTTTTGCATTATGTTATCGTTTGAGCCAACCTCTCTTAAAATGGTACTTATACATATATACATGTTCTCAATCTATACAACTAGAAAAGTCTGGACGCAGCTAGTGCGTTATGGTAGTGAATTTTCATAGAAATGATCTGACACCAAATATTTTTTATAACTTTTATTTCTTTTAACATCGTTAACTCACGTACTCCATTTGGTTACCATAGCTTTTCTATTTCTTGAGATAAAAATTTTGGTCGAAAGAAAACCCAAAATTTTCCCGCAAAACCTCGTTTGATTTTCCTGGCTAACAAACTTATCCAAACTTACAAAAGAAAGGGACATACTAAATTTTATCAAAATCGGTCCATTATTTTTTGAGTTATCAGTGTGATATATATATAATATATAATATATATATATATATATATATATATATATATATATTATATATATATATAGATAACTTTATTAGCCTTTGATCAAGTACATACATACTACAGGCACGTCAAAGAATTAGAAAAACATAAAATGTCAGTCTTAAATAATTACAAAAACAGAAGTCAAAAAATAACAACACCACTTTACATACAGACCAACTACAAAAATAAACAATCAGTTTACATTAAACCTAAATTTACAGTTACAACGGTGCTATTTTTACAGCCATTACTATCATTCTCTCCGTTGCTCAGGGCCTGTACACCTTTCAGTAAATTCACTGATATGATAAAAATAATTGTCAACCAAAAATGATTTCAACCTATGTTTAAAGCAGCTCAGTGTATCTGTAGCCTTAATCTCCTGAGGAAGCATATTAAAATAAAAACAGCCAGCATATACAGGTGATTTCTTGTATGCCATATACTGGTAATTTGGCAAGTGGATGTCATTTCTTGCCCGGGTAGTGTAGCTGTGAACTGCACTGTTATTAATAAACATGTTCCTACGCGCGTATGTGAAACTCAGGAGTTTATACAAATACACCCCCGTGACAGTCAACAGTTTTTTTGTTTCAAAAGTAGTCCTGCATGACTCTCTTTGTTGTAGTCCAAAAATCAGGCGGATTACTCGTTTTTGGCATATGAAAACCCTGTGTATATCATTTGCATGACCCCACACTATTATGTTGTATGCCAGCACACTATACACCAAAGCAAAATGCACATTAATTAGAGAAATTGCATTTAAGGTGTTCTTCAGCTTCATGATGCAAAAATAGGCCTTACCCAATTTGTTTGATATACCTTTTATCTTGGTCTCCCATGAGAGCCTATTATCTAAAATGCAACCTAAAAAGTTGGTGGAGGTACTTAAGACAATATAGTTATCATTAAATTTAAAATCAATATCAATAGAAGGCTCTCGACATCTTCCCATAAACTCTACACAAACTGTCTTAGAACTATTTACAATCAGGTGATTGCTGCAGCACCACTGACCGAAATGCGACAAAATACTATTCACCTTACGCATAGCATTGGACAATACCGGATCCGAAACTACGATTGCTATGTCATCCGCGTACATAAACAACCTCCCACGTGTCAGATAGTTGGGAAGATCATTTACGTACAATATAAACATAAGCGGTCCCAGGACGCTTCCCTGCAGAGCGCCCAGCTTTCCTTCATATTCATCAGATCTAACACCGTCCACTGAGACTACTAATCGCCTATCTCTTACAAACGACACAAGTCAATCACTAACAGGTCCCCTAAGTTCGACTGCATTAAATTTTCTTTCGAGGAAAGTACAATTAATGGTATCAAAAGCGCGAGACATGTAAAAAAATATGCCCACGGTGTAACGCTTTCTATCAACACAATCCGCAATATGCTGCACCATGTCCGCGCAGGCCACTTCGGTTTATTGTGATGGGTCTAGAGCTGGTGTATCTCTTATGAGAAAGAAAGTAAGACTGTGATTTGGTGGGGTTGAATTGTACAAGATTTCTACTTCCCCAGTCTAATATTTTATGGAGATCCACGGAGATAGAACCCTCCATGAGTTTGAGATCCTCATCTAATTGGGCTACAGAGACAGGCTTAAAATATTGTATATTTTAGTGAAGGGTGCTGTCGTCAGTGTAACTGTGAACTGGGTTGGATGTGTTAGAGAGGAGGTCATTGATGTGGAGAAGAAACAATGTAGGGCTAAAGCTGAACCTTGATGAACCCCTGCATTAATTGGATACCGTTTCGAGGAATGGCCATCCACGACAACAGAAATGCTCCGGTTGGAGAGAAAATTTGCTGTCCACGTACAGAGTTTTGGTGGTAGGCCATAGGCCGGTGGTTTACTAAGCAGCGCTGCGTGCCAGACCTGGTCGAATGCCTTGGATATGTCTAGAGCGGCAATCTGGGATTCACCGTGTAGTTCCATACACTTGTTCCAAGAATGGGTGACAAGGGAAAGGAGGTCGGCAGTTGATCTGCGCTGACGGAATCCATACTGCCTGTCGTATGTAGTTGATAGTCATAAATAATAATATTTTTCCTATATTATTCGTTACATTTTTCTTAAATGAAAACGATTGATATAATTCATCTGTTTTGATTTATTTACAAATAAAAAAAAAGTCTGGACGCGGCAAGTGCGTTATGGTAGCGAATTCGTATAAAAATGTTTTTAATAGCAAATACGTCGTTTTAATTGAGATTAAAAAAGGATGATGTAAACTTTAAACTTTTCACATAAATTTGAAGCAGCGCCGAAGCAAAGAAAAATATAATTGGAAAAATACTCATATTTCCATGTCACCAACTGTCAGGAATAAAAACATTACCTAAATCTGCCACTTTAAAGTTTTATTTGAAAATTGTGAAAACAATTTATCGACTTCTTATATATTATGAAAATGTAAAGGTAGATAATCCTATCAAATTAATTATTTCTTACCTTTTTGTACCAAAATTAATTTAAATATTTTAATATTTTTCTTCAAAAATTCTTTTAATAATCCCATAATCTGGTCGAATCAGGGTATGCGATTCGAAAAGTAAATATCTCTAAAACTAGAGTCTGTGGATATAGGGAGTGTTATATGAAACTCGAAGGCGAGGGCATGGCCTTCGCTACTGAAGTACAAAATACAGACTGTTCCATTCGTAAAAATTTAATTACGGCAGTTTTAATTTGTTCACCGTTTGAGAGCGCCCAGTATACGGCATCTCGATTTTTTCGACGATTAATATAAACGAAAACCTCTTTAAATGCGTGGCTTTCAAGGGACTCTGCTATATATTAGTAAAAGCGCCGTATCATCATTTTTTATATGTACGAAAAATGTGAAAAGTTGCAAAACAATAAATAACACGAAAACGATGAAGGCCATCAATTTTTTCCTGCAGACATGCATTATCATTCGATGAAAAATGCAAAAATGCAAGAATATAGTGGTGTCCGAAAAAAAAAGAACATTTGTATCACCAACGACTTATGAGCCACCTGTGATTGTCAAAATAATTTTGTAAGCTGCAGCTCAAGGTATATTATATATATATATATATATATATATATATATATATATATATATATATATATATATATATATATATATATATATATATATAGAGTGTGACACACTTAAGATGAAGACACGTCTGTATTTTCTTTATTTTTAGAGATAGCGATTTCATTTTTTGTGCAGACTTAAAACGTCATTAGGCTGTTTCAATAGCTTACCCACTTCAAATGTCAGATGTCGAACCAGCCTGCTATGATTTTAGGAATAGGGCCGGTTCTCTATATTTCGCGATGCGTGAGAGATATCAAAAAAAGTTACTTAAAAAAGTTATTCATGATTCAATTTTAACTGCAGATACCGAGTTTCAAGTCAAAATTAGAGTTTTTACTTTTTTGTAAGTCCAAATTTTCCATAAGATTTTAACAGGTAGATTGCCATGGAAACAACAAACATCGTCAATATCAAAAGAAAACAATGGTACGTGATTTATTTATTTAACTCAACTGACACATAAACTAACTAAAGTTCAATTAAATTGAATATAAAATTATTAAATCTGATCTGCTTCAACTAGTCCACCTTCAAGCCTGATGCATTTTCGATCCGTTTATGATTATTGCTGGCAACTTTTCTTAGTTCGCTATATTTATTTCACGGCAAGCATGCCTTATTTTCTCGCAGAGTTCCTCGCGACTTTGGGACCTTTCTTGAGTTGAAGCCACAATTATGCTATCATCATTACTGGTTCGATTTCTAACAACCGAGATATTGTTCACCACACTTTTCTGTTTGAGAAAATCGTGCATTCAGAGCTGCTGCAGTTCCGCGCCTAATTGGATTTCTCTGTAGATGTCTCCGATTGAATTCATCAGCAACTTCTCTGCTATTTCGAACACCATCACCAAACAATCTTATTAATTCATTTTTTTTTCTCTTACACTGAGACGTTTAACAGGCATTTTGCTGACAGACTCACAGTTAATGTCGATTTGACATTTATAGTAATATTTTACAAGGTGCTAATTTGTTTCCATGACAATCTACCTGTTAAAATCTGATGGAAAATTTGGACTGTCTAAAAATTTACAAAAAAGTAAAAATTTAAATTTGAACTTGAATCTCGGTATCTGCAGTTAAAATCTAATTCTGAATAGCTTTTTAAAGTAAATTTTTTTGATATTTCTAACGCATCGCGAAATATAGAGAACCGGACCTATTTCGGAAATCATAGTAGGCTGGGTTGACATCTGACATTAGAAGTGGGTAGGCTATTCAAACAGCCCAATGGTGTTTTACGTCTGTAGAAAAAATGAAATCGCTATCTCTAAAAATTAAGAAAATACAAGCGTGTCTTCATCTTAAGTGGGTCACACTGTATATATATATATATATATATATATATATATATATATATATATATATATATATATATATATATATATATCTATTTTGAGCCATACTGTATATATGAGAACAGATAAAAACAGAAACTACCCCGAATATAGGTTCTGTGGTTCTATGGGGCTAGTTCTCGCTCATTTAAAGAAATCTCTTTCGAAATTCTAAAATCGCGATCTCCTCATTAACTATTTTTTAAAGAAAATTCACTAATAAAAAATTAAATTAGTATTGTTAATGTCTGTCATTTATAGTTATTATACAGTGTCATCACTCACTAAGTTTGTGACTGTGTCCTGTGTCCCTGTTTAAGCAAGATCATTTCTCACCCAGTGCTAAACACTCAAACGCTGTTGCTATTACGTTACTAATATTGTTGTTATTACTTTTAAAATCGCAAATCTTCCGAAAATGGTTGCTTTGAGCGTCATTTAACAAGTATATCTTTTTTGTTTAGAAATTAAAGAAGAATAATATGTTTGGCCAAAAACATTCTAGCGGACTAACAAAAGAGTGTGCATATTTTTAAGACTTGAAGTGCACGCAAGCAGCGCCCTTTAATCGCTAAAGTCAAATTGAGTACGGATACTCTTTATCACTATAAAAACTCATATGTATCAGTTTTCAAGACAATATGTCAAATATTTTTTAGATATCAAGGAAAATCTAAATTCAATTTCTCAGTTCAACACCCTGTATATCTTTTAATTTTGACCTTTGGACTGTGGTAAGTTTGGCTAAATCATAACATTTTGATGCAGGTAATCTACTACGGCTCTCTGTAGCATTACTTTTCGACCATCCTGTATATTAACACTCTGCTAAGACATTAGATAGCATTTAATAAAATTATTTTTTCCAGTTTGTATTGTTTATGGTGGAGGGTGTCATGATGTTTGTTGGAGAAAGTATATACGCTGTAGGTGTAAGCAGAAGTACGAAGATCACAATCCATGCCGTGTTGATGGGTTTAGGAGTACTCCTTGTTACAATTGGAATCTCATTAATGATAGTTCGAAAAAATGGTGACGAACACTTTACTTCGACTCATGGCATTCTTGGTATGCTATCCTGTATTTTGTTAGTAATCATTATATAAGCTTAAAATACTATATCTGGTGGGTTTACCTGGACGCAGCAAGTGCGTTATGGAAGTGAATTTTCAAAAAATAATGTTTCTAATAGCAAACATGTATTTTTTTTATGAAATCGGGTATCAAGTTTGGTTACCACTATAACCTATATTATAGTAGTAAAAATTTACCATATTTCATTAAAATAAGTTTATTGTCTGCAAATGTGCAAAAAGTAACCTAAAGTAAACTCAAAATGTTTCAAAAAAAAAACTTGTTTTCCAGCCAAGGGTGCTTAAGTAGATGCAAATTGGGTTATTGAAATTTAAAGCATTTAATAAAAATTATCTACCAAAACGCACTTGCTGCGTCCAGCATTTTTTTTTCTCACAAAGATGTATCATATTTCGATGAAAAAGAAGTGCTCGCTTTAAAAAAGAAATTTTGTACCACCAACTACTTATGAACAATGTAAAATTAATTTTATAAGATGCAACTCAAGACAACCTATAATTAACATGGGTATACAATGTTTTATCGTGTCTTGTGTATTAACGGATATATTAAGTTTTATCTGCAATAATTCTCTAAATATTATAGATTATTAAACCATAAATATTTCAGTAAAATTTATTAAAGTCTGGACGCAGCAAGTGCGGCATTGTAACGAATTTTCATAGAGCTGTTTTAAATGTTAAATATGTTTTCTTTAAAGAAAGACATGAATTTTAGTAGATAGTGTAACCTTTATAGCAGAAACAATGTATCGTATTTAATAAAACTAACTTTTTGTTTGAAAAAGTAGAACATTTTTCCGAAGATAAATTTAAAAATTTTCCATTAAAAGTAGTCTGACTTTCCTGGCCAACAAACCTATTTACACAAAAACTACACCAGCCAAGATACAACTAATTACAGAATGCTTTTCGATAGAAATTTAAACAATGTTTATATGCAGATTTGTAAACAATCTGTTTCATGATAATTTGCCATTTTTTTAATAAAAAAATTGGCTAAGTAATTTTAGGGCGTCCTGTATATGACATCTAGATTTTTTTGACGAATAATATAATTGAATACCTCCGTAAATGCGTCATTTTCATGGGACTCCGATTTTAATTGGTAAAAACGCCGTGTCACAATTTCTGATTTGTTCCAAAATGTAAAAAGTTGAAAAACAATTGAAATAACTCAAAAACAATGGACGATAGAAATATTTTCTCCTTAAAATTGGATGGAAAATGCAATAATGCTACAACAAATGGGCTGTTCCATTAAAAAAAGAAAACTTGTATCACCAACGACTTTTGGGCCAGCCTGTGATTGCCAACATAATTTTATAAAATGCAGCTCAAAACACCTAAATAACTTTTATAATATTTTCCCGCATCTTGTATAATAACCGATAAATGAAATTGGCACCGGAGGCGCCTAGTTGGCACTCCCTTGAAGAAATATTTATAAAAATTTAAGGTCGCGGTCTTCTCCATAACGATTTTTTCTACGAAAATTCACGAAAAAATATAGACTATTAAACCACAAACTCTATAACTGAAACTGCTCCCAAACCACCAGAGAAGGGGTCTATTTGAAATTAATTTTCTGCAAACATTTTAGTAAAATGAAACAAAAAGATGGTTAAAGTTGTAACATAAGGCTTTGTAAAATACATCAATCCAAGTCTCTATAAAAATGATTCTAAAATAGTTTCTTTTATCTTTAAACTTAAAATTAAGACGTCTTATAAGACCGAAACAGTCGTGGGATATGTTTCAATGGTAATTCTATGAATTCTACGAACTCTGTAATTAATTGTTATGTATACTTTGAATATAATATCCCGGGCATGAAGCCGATCTAGTGTATCATGTAAACAAAACGTCAGTTGACGTATGCCTAGATGGCTGAGAGGAGTCGCGCTTGCCTCACAAGCAGAAGGTTATGCGATCGAATCTAGCTCGATGAATGTATGTTTTTTATTTATATTTTACTTTGCCATTTGGAAAAACAAAAGTGCACAGATTTCATACGTTTTGAACAAGATCCCATTTTTGTTTAAAACGCCTAAATAAGTTGTCACCTTTGAGTCTGAAATTATAATTTCCTTATTGTCGATATTGAAAAAACCGGTTTGATTAGGTTGACTAAAACGAAATCATACTGGTGATTAATACAAGCAAATAACTGCTACGTTTATAATTTGGCAGATACTTTACTTTTCTTAATATGAATTTAATTTCCTTCTGGAAATCTTCTGTATAACTTTAATGAAATTTGTAATACAAGTTACTTTTAAAGAGACTAACACTATCTACAGATATAGCAAGATTTAGTTCATTAGCTTCATAGAAAATTGAGTTTTGGGCATTTTCCTCAAAAGGAGTTAGAACTCAATATTATTATTATTTTTTTGATAATAGAGAGCTATCGATGGTAACACTTTCGAAATAATTCTTCAAATGTGCGCGTATTAGGACCTCGAAAATCAATCGTCAAGGTCTGTGTAAGTTTAAAGTATTAACTTTACTAATATGCCATATAATAATAGTGTACAATTCTTATGAAAATTCGCTACTATAACGCACTTGCTGCGTCCCGAAATTTTATTTTATTTTTAATAGACAGAGGTTGGATACTGTGATTAGAAACTGAAACAAAGAGCACAATCACCACAAAATAATACAAGAGAGTTATGCGCCAAATATTTATTTCGACAATGAAGGTGTCTTCATCAGTAGCTGTCGTTTGTTTTTTATTTTTAGTTTAGAGAAAATTTGTAGTAATTTTTAGTTATTTTAAGCCAACATTTTTTTTCAAATTGTTCATCTTTATTTTAAGACATGCAGTTTTAGTGAATTTTCGTAGAAAAAATTCACTAATGGGGAGATCCCGACTTTTGAATTTTGAAAACATTTTTGCAAATGAGCGCGAACTAGGACCCCTAGAACCCATATCCGGGGTCAGTTTCAATATATATATATATATATATATATATATATATATATATATATATATATATATATATATATATATATATATATATATATATATAATTTTTTTCGAATGAAAACCCAAAATTTTCCCGGAAAACCTCTTCCGATTTTACTGACTAATGAACTTAGCCAAGCCATTTACAAAAGAAAGGTACATGCCAAATTTTATCAAAATCGGCCCATTATTTTTTGAGTTATCGGTGTGATATTTACCTTTCTTTTGTAAATGGCTTGGATAAGTTCGTTAGTCAGTAAAATCAGAAGAGGTTTTCCGGGAAAATTTTGAGTTTTCATTCGAAAAAAAATCTTATCTCAAAAAATAATTGGCCGATTTAAATAAAATTTGGCATCTACCTTCGTTTTGTAAATGGCTTTGACAAGTTTGTTAGTCAGGAAAATCGGACGAGGTTTTCCGAGAAGATTTTGAGTTTTCATTCTAAAAAAAATTTTATCTCAGAGAATAATAAGCCGATTTTGATAAAATTTGGCATATGCCTTCCTTTTGTAAATGGCTTTGACAAGTTTGTTAGCCAGGAAAATCGGAAAAGGTTTTCCGGGAAAATTTTGAGTTTTCATTCTAAAAAAAAATTATCTCAGAGAGTAATATGCCGATTTTGATAAAATTTGGCATGTGCCTTCCTTTTATAAATGGATTTAATAAGTTTGTTAATCATAAAAATCGGACGACGTTTTCCGGAAAAATTTTCAGGTTTTATTTGAAAAAAATTTTTTTCTTAAAAAATAAAAAATCTATGATAACCAAATTAGGCAGGTTTACGATATAAAAAGTAAACTATACACCAAAATTTAGATTTCTATGTTACAAGAAAAAAAAGTTATAATAAAATATTTTGTGCCAGATCATTTCTATGAAAATTCACTACCATAACGCACTTGCTGCGTCCAGGCTTTTTTTTAATTTGAGTTAACCTATTAAACATGTTATATATTATTTTTGCCGTTTGCAAGTTATATAAAGTTGAATTTAGTGACTTGATATAAGTCAAACAAACACACGCTCTTCAGTCCACCGAAGACTAACAAAGAATATTTTTGAAGTACAGTCTGCTATTAAAAAAGTGTTTTTAATAGTCTTTTGTGCCAAAATGCTGTATCATACAATATTAGGAGGTATTGAAAACTATTTTACCTACAATAGGATTTTTATTTATTTCAACAACACACCACGAGGGCTTACAACCTAAATACTATCGTACCGTGGGTGTTGACAAGGAGGAAAGAGGCAACTTGTTATATCTGGACTTGAAGGTTTGGAGGTTCGGAGGAGAAGGAAAAACATGCGCCGGCAAGGAATTCCACAAATTGCAAGTCCTCGGGACAAAAGAGCGGGCATAACAAAATGTTCTATATCTGGTCACCTGGACAGTAAAAGGGTGCATTCGTTCTGTTCCCCTGGTAGATCTCTTGGGGGCAGCAGGTGGAGGAACTATGGAAGAAAGCTCCTCTGAGCAGTGCCCGTGCAGATATCTATAAAAGAGAGAGAGAGAGAGAGAGAGAGAGAGAGAGAGGTCACCAACAACACGTCGATGGGCAAGCGATGGCAGCCTTGGTGAGGGTAGGGTCACCAATGAGACGTATCGCTCTCTTCTGAATGGAGTCCAGGCTAGCGAGTGTAGAAGCGGCAGCAGCACCCCAGATGTGGGAGCAGTATTCGAGGTTTGGCCTTATTTGCGAAGTATATAAGGTATAGAGAATAGCTGGTGAAAAGTATTTGCCAGCCCGGAAGAGGAAACCTAATTTCTTAGCAGCCGCTTCTGCAATTTATGTGACATGTTGGTGCCAATTGAGATTTTGATCCACAGAAATGCCAACAAGTGAAAAGGACTCATTACTTTTGAATAACTTGGTTGTTCATTGTGATGGGTCTAGGGCTGGTGTAGCTTTTATGAGAAAGAAAGCAAGACTGAGATTTGGTGGGGTTGAATTGTACAAGATTTATACTTCCCCAGCCTAATATTTTTTGGAGATCGACGGAGACAGAACCCTCCATGAATCTGCGATCCTGATCTAATTGGGCCAAAGAGACAGGCTTAGTATATTGTATATTTGAGTGGATGGTGCTGTCGTCCGCGTAACTGTGAACTGGGTTGGATGTGCTAGAGAGGAGGTCATTCATGTGCAGAAGAAACAAAGTAGGGACTAAAGCTGAACCTTGAGGAACTCCTGCATTCATTGGATATGGTTTAGAGGAATGGCCATCCACGACAACAGAAATTCTCCGGTTGGAGAGGAAGTTTGCTGTTCAGGAGTTTTGGTAGTAGGCCATAGACGGGAAGTTTATTAAGCAGTGCTGCGTTCCAGACCTGGTCGAATGCTTTGGATACGTCTAGAGCGACAATCTGGGATATACCGTGTAATTCCATAGACTTGTTTCAAGAATGGGTGACAAAGGAAAGGAGGTCAGCAGTTGATCTGCGCTGATGGAATCTATATTGCCTGTCGTGGATTAGACTGTGTTTTTCAAGAATTTTTAGTCATTCGGTGTTTATATACTTTTCCATCATTTTAGAGATGACTGAAAGGAGAGAGATAGGCCTGTAGTTGCTAGGAAGCGCTTTGGATCCTTTCGTGGGGACGGGCTGTACTCGAGCAGTTTTCCAGTTATTAGGGAATATGCTTCTATTGTACAATTGCTGGGATCTCGTCAAGGCCAGAGGCTTTTCTTGTATTAAGAGAAGAGAGCATCTTTCGTACCTTTTTAGTTTTGAAAATGATATCCGTCATTTTATGCGCGACATTGGAGACTGTCGGTGGTTGAACATTTGGAGGTGGGTTGAGAGTAGAATTGCCGGCGAACAACGAGGCAAAAAGGTGTCCTATTTATGCTTCGAAACAATCTGTGTGCGGGTAACTTGCGCTAAAATAATGTGAGTTTGCCGTATAACATTTTCCTCCTCGACGCTTGTTTTCTGAAATACAAGGTGTTGAAGTTCTACAAATATATATATATATATATATATATATATATATATATATATATATATATATATATATATATATATATATATATATATATATATATATATATATATATATATATGTTCAGCTATCGTGAGTCCAAAAAACACATATCGTCCATGCAACGGCATTATGTCGTACGCCACAAAATGATTATTTTACAGTGGGGCCAATAAAACTTAATAAATTTAATTTTATCCTTAGTCCATTCATGCTATTTTGAATGTAATGGCTTTTCTTTTCTGTTATTACGCAAAAAATTAAGTTACATGTTAATAAAAAAATGTTGGGTTACAGCTTATGAATTTTGGAAATTGGCAAATATGTGAGTTGGAACTTATTGTTATGTATTTTGATGGGTGATATCTTATTAAAAATTGGAAATAATAATAATGTGGGTAAGAATTTAATGTTATTCAGCATTAATACGTCAGGAAGAAATAATATATTTTAATGAAAATTAAATTTTTATGTTTCTTGAGTTTATTTACATGTTTATAGCCTAAATATATATGAACTGATCAGAATTGAATATTGAACGAATTTGTTTACCGCTGTTGGGGCAAAGATTCATAAAAGGGTTGACAATTATTAGGAACTAATAATCTTAATTGTTGCAAATGGACGTACTTCATCGAAGAAATTTGTCTTGGGTCGGTAAGCAATTTGGGCCCTCGAAGGTTTGAAGTGTTTTATACGTTGAGGTAATAATGGCCAAGGTTTTTCAAAGTAAGTTTTGTACCAAATTTCTTCTTGAGAAGTATATCTGATGTCAGTAACCTTTTGTGCTCCAAAGCCAATACTGTTTATCCTGGAAATATCAAAAAGTATCGGATGTAAAGTAATAACGGCCAAGGTTTTTCAAAGTCAGTTTTGTACCAAATTTCTTCTTGAGAAGTATATCTGATGTCAGTAACCTTGTGTGCTCCAAAACGAATACTGTTTACCCTGGAATTAATATTTTTCACAAAAGATTTAATTAAGTACCTTTATAACAATGTTACTGAATAATTGGTAAATGCTTTGTGATCCATCCATGATGTTTCATATGGAAATGGTTTCGTTCGTGCCTCTGTAGTGGCTGTGGTGCGTTACGGGGGAGAAAAATGGGCTTGTTCTTCAGATTTCTTTCAGAGTCAAATTCAATCTGAGTATGACCGTGTTCTAAAAATGTTTGGATTCACAATTTTTTTAATGATCCAAGAGGGCATTTACCATTATGCAGTTGCGATTTTGGCGTGTACATCCGTCACTGTAGACAATGACTTCCTTTTCATTGGCACAATGTGAGTTGCGGTAGTCTATAATGAGGGTTGCAAACATGGATGCTGTCAAGCCAGTGTCTATTTCGGTAAACCAATAGCATTTACAGTGTTTTGATGCTAAGTTATAGATTGTAAAATTATGGCTGATTAATTTAGGAGGTATTTGCCTGAATAGACGGTGACACTTTAACAGCTTGCAGATCCATTGTGAGAACTGTTACTTTATTTCCCCCAGCTCAGCCTTAGTCATTTTGCCTTTCTTTTCTTGCTATTCCTTTTTTAAAGACATGTTGATTCCAGACGTCATCTACAAGGTTTCCTTTTTTTATGTAAGTCACAAATGTCAGATTGATCTTTTGTTAGTGTGCTCAATGAGATTTTTTCCCCGAAATACTAGGGGCGTGCGGTGACATTTTAAATAAGGGAAGTAATTTTCAGAAACTTACCTATTTGTAGTGTAACTCAATTCTTCTGTCGTTTTTGGCAAATTCGTTAATAATGTCATAAAACTGTGGATTCTAGGACATTTCCTCGACGAAGTTATTTTCAATTGACAAAATTGAAATTTGGGAACGTCTTTCCTGTCCTATTGAATTCCTAACAAAACTCTTGATACGTTTCAATGTAGAACAATTTCGTTCTACAGACGCACTAGTAGCAGGAATTGTTAATACTAATTCACATAATTTGAACGCTTCAGAAGATGCATTTTCCAATTTTGATTCTTTTAAGAAAGTTAAAGGTTCACTCGCGTTAGTTTTTGTGTCAGTAACATCGGTTTCACAAATGACTGTAAGATCTGATCGTAATAAGGCTTTGTCAAAATAATGTCCATAGTGGTGGAATAATGATTTGAATGAATCTTCTGGCAAAGGTATCCCAACAACTCGTCCAAAATTACACAATTCAAGAAATTTCAGGTCACTGAGATGATCAAATCTGCAGTTAATTTGCTTCTGAATTTAATCTATGATTTTGTATAAAAGGCGGCGATCAGAAGTTTTAAGGTCTCCCACATTATCAGTGGGCAGACCCTTGCTTCGTGGCTCCACTTTTCCTAATTCCATTGTTTTTTCCAGAACTTATCAAACTCATTCCTTTTTTGAACTATAATGGATTTAAATTCACTAATTTTCTTCAGGCAAAAACCAATGTCATTTGTTTTACATTGCAATATGTTAAATACATTATCTGAAAACGGAAATATTTCCGAAAATATATTAAGTAAAAAATTAAAATTAAAGTCTCTTTTCAAACCATCCAAAAATCCTCTAGAACTATTTATTGTTTCTGCATCCCAATTTTTGCTATTTTCTATTGTTTTCAAAAACTTTAATTAACGATTTACGGTGTTCAAATATAGTTCACACAAGTCTGCCGTTGTAGTTCCATCATCGGGTTGCAGCTACTTTGGATAAACGTTTTTTAACAATTGAGTCTAAGGCTTGTGTACGCTTCATAGATTTGGAAAAAAAGCAGCCATTCCACTTAGGGTAGCCAAAAACACCTTACATTCTTTAATGATTTATGGGATAAAATTAAATTTAATTTATGAGCACAACAGT
The DNA here is from genome assembly GCA_964006375.1 of Tillus elongatus. Taxonomy (NCBI): domain Eukaryota; kingdom Metazoa; phylum Arthropoda; class Insecta; order Coleoptera; family Cleridae; genus Tillus; species Tillus elongatus. The sequence goes on from OZ023264.1 coordinate 56,998,782, forward strand.
GTATAAATAGAGCACTGGAAAACGTTTCCCGCACTTTATCTTGAAGACCTCCTAAATGTCCGGCAATAACAGCAGCCCCATCATAGCTTTGGGCAATTAATTTATTATCAGTCTCCTCAATATCTTTCATAATATTAAGCACAATTTTATATAGAGCGTTTGCGGTACGATCTTTTGTCACATTTTTAAAGCCTAAAAATCTTTCTTGCTCCCATCCATTTTTACATAGAGTATTACTACAGATAGTTGACTTAAATTAGTTACGTCGGTTGTTTCATCTAGAACAATAGCAATGAAACGAGTCTGTTTAATTTCAGATTTAATTATGTTCAAAATAATAGTGGCAGCAGCCGCAATTAAGTCATTCTGAATGCGATTTGATGTCCCGCGAAAAACGTTAGACGGTTCCAAGTGATTTTTTTAACAAATGTCGTATTTGGCTATTAAAGAAACTAAGTCTTGAAAGTCTCCTCTATTTGCAGATGTAGTTGTTTCGTCATGACCCCTGAATCCCAATTCATGCTGACCAAAAAAACACACAACATCAATAAGTCTTTTAAATATATTTCTGTTTTTCATTGCGTTGGCGATGACTAATTTCTATCTGCTTGTCAACGGCGTGTTCAATTCGCGTTTTTTCAAAGACACTTAATTTTAAAATGGTCTGTAAATGCGCTTTAGACATAACATGTCTTTTTACTACTTTATGTAGATTATTAAAGTCGGAAAACCCACTTTTATTCCACACTCCCTTTTCAGTCACAAATAGACTACCAGGCCAACGAAACAGTTTATTCCTGTTTACCATTCATATTGTTTATAAGTTTTGTCCGCGTTGAAATGTCGAATACATGTTTTAATTCTTGTATTTAAGTTTTCTAGAGTAGGTTTCGGCCTACCTTTATTAATAATAGCAAGTTTTTCAGCAAACGATAAAGCTGAAAATCCTTTGGTTATCAAAAAACACACGACACAATCACAGTTATTATTACCACTTGTTCGTAAAGTTTGTAAATTCCCACCCCCACCGACGCCGCTGTTAAAAGCTGATCTAGTTGCAGCCATATTAATAATCATAAAATACCAATGTAGTTAACTTAATCAACTGCTTATATCTACGAAATAATCAGAGACATTCACGTTGTACGTGCATCGGGTCTTCCAACACGCTCTACATGTTGAAATACAGGTACATTGCGTCGAGCATCGAGCAAGGGTTTCTCATTATGTGGCCTGCTGACTACGTGTATTTAACTGAAGTAATTTCATCCACTCCTAGTATCAGGTTCATGCTGTTGGTTGGCGGTCGCGTTTACTGCGACGATGTCCTTGCTAAGAGCGCAAAGCGCATATACAAGTACAGTATGATGCATAATAAATCATTATGTGTAAGCTTGCGAATTAAAAATTGTAATAGATAAATTAGTTTTAGAATTTGAAATTTAATATTTAAAATACAAAATGGATTTTAAATAATGCGGTTTAGTACAAATTATTTTTAAGTAGGTATGTGGTCGTTATTTTAAGGAAGCAAAGCTTCCCTTGCTTCCATGGACCGCACGCCACTACGAAATACTGATGTGAATTTTGTTCTGCTCATAGACTTCCTCCTCATTAATTCTTTCTACATAAGTGGTATGGAATATTGCTAGAGAGTCAATTTTTGTGGTCTTCCTAGCATAATGAAATGGTAATTTTGAGAGATCTCCAAAATTATTTCTAGCGTCTCTATGTGCCTTAGATTGTGCTCTACAGAATTTCTCTTCGGAACCGCAACTTCTTGTGATTGGAGAATGCCATCCTTACTTTTCACAACCCATTCCCTGACGAATCGTTCACCTAAACCTAGAGTTGACACATCCACCACATAAAGATCATTATTCAGATTAATAGTAGGCATATCAACTAAACGTGTAGCATCTTTTTTCAGCGCCATTTCTACCACCCCTTTACCCCTTAAAGCCCTTTTAAACTAAAAGTTATAGTAGGTATTGGGAGACTTTGACCAGGCAGTTCTAGTGACTTTTTTAGTGACTTTTGTTGTAGTTAGTAACACTGGCTGTCATGTGATTAAGTATGGGATCTGTATTACCGACATGACAGCTAACAGTTGCCGACATGACACCTGACAGTTACCGACATGGCAGTTTACAGATGACATAAGAGCCCCAATGACATCTAGGGCTTCGCCCCCAAGGGACTCCGTTCAGGGCTCCGCCATAAGGGGCCCCTCGCCTTTTTGTATTTAAATCGTAGTGCGGGGGACTCTGTCTAGTGATTCCGTGAAAAGCTGAAATATTGTCGGTGATCATTAGGTGATGACGTCATCGAGATCTGCTCCGATTTGTCATTTATAGCTGATTACATCGTGCTGTTAGTTTGGACACCCCGTTTATTACTTTAACTAAGTAACCTGTTAAAAAACCAGTGGTAACTATCCGTAATTGATCCTTAAGACCTTGGGTGAAAGTCTGACGCCTTGATAACTGCGCTATACAAGCTTGTTAGTATTATATGCTGGGATGTGTATATATTCGGATGAAATCTAAAGGTGTTGTTTAGCTTAATAAGATTTAAAAAGTCGCTGGTACGTATTTATGTGCCAAAACAACCATATTTTAGCTGATTAAAAAGAAAATTTAACTTTAATATGCGTAAATATGATATTGTCACAGATGATCGAAAAGGTCACGCCGCACGTGACAACAATAGGTTCTGTTTCTACATATCGTACCGGTTGCGGTCGTATGTGTATATTGCGATTAAGTTCGCATACAAAGAAGCATTAGCTTGCACTTGTAATGAAGCATAATATAAACATTCTATTCACCTACCAAAACAACGATATTGGGTAATTTAACCTTTAACTACTAACGTCTTGAATATGTAACGTTGTTTCTAGCCCAACGTCTCACAGACGGCTATATATATATATATATATATATATATATATATATATATATATATATATATATATATATATATATATATATATATATATATATATATATGTACTATATTTTTTTCAAAATTTAGGTGATTATTAGGGTTCACGTATTTTTGAATGTTGTTAGTATATTTGGCAATATAATAATGGCGTTTAAAGTTAAAATAATAACAAAAGTTATTAAAAAAAACATGTTATGTTTAAGAAGTGTCGAAATTTCGGTATATCGACATCGAGTTCTTAAAATACTAAAAGTAAAATTAAAACATTAATATTTGCAATATACGAATTTTATTTAGTACACTATAATAATGGAACTAAGTATATGTGACAGAAATAAAGAAAAAGAATAAAAAATAAAAAAACTGACAACGTCCTAAAACTATGTAGATGAGGCGCACTCTGGACAAACTTTTTTGGCACACTCTAAGCATATAGGACATTGACAGTCAAAAAAAATATATGCCGTTCGTCTCTTTTTTGGTATGGACAAAGAGAGCAATTTTTTCGTTTTTCCAACTTTTCCACTCTTGTTTGGAGAACATTTTCGATGTAATCTTTACCTAATATCTCAAAAATACTGAGTCGCAGTTTTCGGCTTACAGATGGATTATTTCCTCTCCTTTGTAAGTGGGGTGTCACTAATTGTAAAGCAAGTTGTTTCACGAATTCACCTCTTTCTATTTTCTGTTCTCTGGATAAGAGTTGTGAATAATATAGGAATTGACAGCACTAATGTCAAAAATTCTGTAGAATATTGTCATCGGCCATCGACGACTTCTGCGACTGGATGACAATTTTGAACATTTTTCATCAAGTGCGTCCACCCCGCCTTTTGTAGAATTAAGTCGAGTATAGAATGTGGTTTTCCAGACTCTGGATCGTATCTTTCATGGTGATGCGAAGAGGATAGCAAAAGAACGGCTTTATTATTTTTTGGTACATAAGAAACTAATGTGATATCTTTGATAAAAACTCCGGTGGAATTTCTTTTTCATTCTTCCTTGTTGTCCCGATACAGGTCAGTCCCATTTCCTTCATTTCCGTTGCAAAAGTATCCAGTATGAGCGTCTGTACAACACATGAGTTTTATGCCGTATTTATCAGGCTCATTCGGGATATACATTTTAAACTTGCATCTCCCTCTAAAGCCGACCAACATCTCATCGATGCAAGCTGCTTCTCCGATAGTATAACAAGCCTGACAGTTCTGCACAAAGAGGTCAAATACTTGAGATATGACAGCCGCTGGATCACCCCATTTTTTCATTAGCCTATCGTCAGGGTTGCCAAATCTAAAGCATATGAGCAAGAAATCAAAGATTTCCTTACTCATGATGCACCAAATTATTTCTCTACCAGTTCCATCTGTAGCAAATAGCGTATGTATACTCTCATTAGTTGACTTGAACAGGGCCGTGTATGCAAGAAAACCCAAGAATGCATACAATTATATTTTATCCAAGTCCTTTAATGTGACAGAATTTTTATTTTTGTAGCGGTCTCTTTCCTCTTTAATTTTATGATTCGTCCACTGAAGTAATATATTGCACATCTCTTGTGTAAAAAGCAGTTTCCAGATTTGAAGAGGACTTGCTTTTCTTCCCAGTGCTTTTGCTGTACCTGAAGGACGTAAACCAGGTAAATGAACAACGATATTTTCCTGTAACCGACGTCCCCTACTAGAAACAGCGGGTTTACTGGACCACTTGCACCGATTTTTGCCATAATAGTAGCTTGGAACTTCCTCATCTGTGTTCTCGTTTCTCTTATCGCTATCTTCATCAACTCCAGCTGTAGACAATAATAAAAAAATATTACATTGTGTATCTAGAAATAAACGCAATACATTCCCGGACGACGATATAAATCATTACATCGTCGTCCGGCCGGCGTCTGGTAGTGTGCTTTTATTACAAGGTGCACATACTATTTGTAGTCTTGTGTGTGTGTGTGTCTCTGTGTGTGTGTGCGCATAACCTATAATTTTACCCTTGTGATGACAAAAAGAGATAGTCATTTATTATATGTGTCACTTACTTATATGCTTCCGTCAACCACACAGACTAAAATTGCAATAATATCATAGATAATGTTACATTTATTGAGAACAAAATCTCTTAACATATTTTTCAACTAATTTATTATGTTAAATTGTATGGCAACCAAAGACTGACGTGTCATTATCGTATTGGTTTCTACTTCTGAGGTGTTCCGTGACGCTGGTGCCCAATGATCTTCCAGTTCTTCCTATATAGACAGCTCTACAACCAGGGGTACCACATCTTAAGCGATAGATGCCTGACTTCTTCAGGTCTGGAATATTATCTTTGTTGTGAATGAACAAATTATTGAGAGTGTTCATGGACTTGGATGAAAATTTGACATTGTCACATTTGAGAGCCTTGACTATGGCGTTGGACACAGGACCACAATAGGTGAAAGGGAAATAAGATATCCTTTCAGGTTGAGCGAGGGATAAACTTGTGCTCGCTTCAATCCAGAGCTCACGGCTCTTTCTGTTGACCATTTTATCAACAATATTAAGTGAGTACTCGTTATTGACTGCGAGTTGCTTAATAGGGTTTAATTCTCTGATAAAATCGGTCCCTGACAGTGGGAAAATATATGTTGACGTGTAGGGCATTCAGCCAACCCTGGAACAGGTGGAACAGCTCTATGGTACCCGACCAAACCACAAGAATGTCATCAAGAGAACGTGACCAGGAAGAAACGAACCTCAAGTAGGGATTGTAGTCTCTGAAAACCAGTTCCCTTTCAAAGAAACTCATAAACACCGCCGCACAAAAGGGCGACAAGGGGTGACCCATAGGGAGACCATTTTTTTGGACATTAATTTCACCATGTAGTTGAGTCGTCCGTGAGCTTCCTCGCCCTGAAGTTGAAGAGGAGTAACCACACCATAGTATTTGACATTTATAGAAAACCTACTCAGACCGACCACCTTATTCCATTTGAGTCTTGCCATCATATGTCTCACAAGATGGCTTCACTCAGATTTTTGGTTGACAGATTGTTCAGAGTCCCACTGTCGGGGACCGATTTCATCAGAGAATTAAACCTCATTAAGCAACTCGCGGTCAATAACGAGTACCCACTTAATATAGTGGATAAGATGGTCAACAGAAAGAGCCGTCAGCTCTTGATTAAAGCGAGCACAAATTTACCTCTCGCTCAACCTGAAAGGATATCTTATTTCCCTTTCACCTATTGTGGTCCTGTGTCCAACTCCATAATCAAGGCTCTCAAATGTGACAATGTCAAATTTTCATTTAAGTCCATGAACACTGTCAATAATTTGTTCATCTACAACAAAGATAATATGCCAGACCTGAAGAAGTCAGGCGTCTATCGCTTAAGATGTGGTACCCCTGGTTGTAGAGCTGTCTGGAGGAAGAAGCGGAAGATCATTGGGCACCAGTCACAGAACACCTCAGAAGTAGTAACCAACCCGATAATGACACGCCAGTCTTTGGTTGCCATTTGAGGGAGAGTGGCCACTGCTTTAACAAAAATACATATGCTGAGATCTTCCACCTTTCAAGTTTTGGTGTAGAACAATTTGTTTGAGAAGAAATTGAGATTTTCAAATATTTCAACTACCACGCCAGTGATGTTTTGAACTTGTCCAACACTGACATAACACACTTTCCTTCCTTCTACAACCAATTAGTGTAACAGTGCTACTGAACTCTATTGTTTTCTATGTGACCAGAAGTATGATGGATTTGAAGAGGGCTGTTCTGTGGATCCCCTTCCATTTCTGCTTCTTTTGTCATTGACATATGTCGCTTCTGACACTTGTTTCTGATTCACCCTTCTGCACTTGCGCCAGTGCCTCCTACCTGTTCAAGTTGGCGTAATGACGGACCTTCATTGCTGTTGTTTATTTAAATTGCCGTTCTTTTTCATTAATTTTTGTTTGAGGATAAACTACTGGCGAATTCAGATGTAGTGTTGCTGAACCTCTAGTGCAATAGATGCAGTTTCCACCTGTTGAACTTTTTGTATAGTTTCAACTTTAATTTTCAAGAATTGAAAAGTAAGTAGTCTCCATTTTGTTTTCTCATTTAATCTCTTATGAATTTCTTCACTTAATGGTTCTTATGGAGTTTCTGCTTGATTGTGCCTGCCGCTTGTGGTGCTTACCTTGTTAGTTTTACGCCTTGGCTTGTTCTATTTCTGCAATAGACTTTAATTGTTTAATTTTTCAAATAATATACTTTTTTTGCTCTTATTTTGTAGCTTTCAACGCCTGTCAGTTTGCTCTGATATTTTAGTTTAATTCATTTTTGACTGCATGTTTCAACTTTAACTTAGTTTTTTAGCTTGTGGTGCTGTAACTGCTTGTGTTTTCCACCATAACTCTCCTAGTTTTAGCTTGAGTGTTAGTTAGCACTTTACTGTGTGACTTATGATTTTAACCTTTGACGTTTCTATAGAGAGTATCTTGTCACAATTGTGCTCTAACCTGCATAATTGCCTACCAGAAAGACTAACGTTTTTCTGACAGACCTTTTTGTTATGATTCTAGATGTATCCCCTGAAGATGACCTCTTAGATGGTCGAAACGCGTCGGGAAATATTTTTAAATGAATTTGTTGTCTGGAGAGAAGCCTTTCATTTAATGTTAACCAACTACAACAAAAGTCACTAGAACTGTCTGGCCAAAGTATCCCAATACCTACTAGTTATGAGTTTCACATATGTTCGCTTGTTTAAAAGATATATTCACAAATAATTTTTTCTTTATGAAAGCATGCAATTAATGTTAGATGATTTTAGTGCAGCTTTTATTAAAAGATCAAAATTATTAGGCTGTATAAACGATTAAGAGTTCTTTTATAATAATTGAAATGTGTTCACCCACCTTATTATGAATTGGGTATAATACATTTTAATGATTTCTGTATCTAAACTATAAAATAACCTTCAAAGTACAAAGGGACGCACAAACTACAATATATAATAAACTCTATATTATGGTAAATTTAAACGATTGTCTGTAGAAGTTTCTAGATGAAAATCCAATATGTCATAAGACACAAACTGTCACCTTGTTCTCGTTAAATGTTGAGGTTAGGGTGTAACTTAATAAGTTAGGTGACTATGTAGCTTATAACAAATTATTAGATGCGATGAGGCTAGAACATATTAGTTAATAGCAAATAATAATTATGCAACTTCTTTTCTGAGATACAACATATTACAGGCAGATGTAGAATAACGTTATCTATTGAATGATACTAAAAAGTGGATTTGATCATTTTAAGTGTTACGCTTGCATGGACAATATATAATATCGAGAATGACTGCATAACTAATAATAATTTTTCATTCTAGCTGATATTATAAGATTGTTAACAGATTAGAAAATGAATAGTGAAGGCCGAACTTGATAAAGCTATTAGCAGGAGCAACAAGAAGAGCAAAACTATGTGGAAGACCATTCACGAACGAACAGAGAGGAACCTAAAATGTCAAACTAAATGCCCTGCCATAAATGCGGACCTTCCAGACCAGTTTGGCAATTTTTTCTCATCTGCTGCTCAAAATGCAACTGCTCATCTGCCTACCGCGGTAGATACAGCATTTGCTGAGGAAACAACGCCGAAAGTGAACACCAAATTCAAATTCTCACCTGTTACACAAGAATGTTCTGAAGGCAATAAATACCCTGAAATCATCTAGTTCTGCAGGATCGGAGGAGGTGTCAAATATATTGCTTAAGCACTGCAAGTTTGTTGTTTCTTTACCAATGTCGCATATATATATATATATATATATATATATATATATATATATATATATATAATGTCATTGGCCAGAGGAATTGTTCCATCGAAAATGAAAGAAGCACATATAAAACCGACATATAAAGTAGGTGATCGCAAAATTATTCAAGCTACAGACAAATCAGCCTAACACTCACTTTTACAAAAACCTTCTAAAAAATAATCAATAACAAGCTGACAACTTATCTTGTCGATAGGAAACCTCTTACATTATACATTATGCATTATGCATTATGCATTATGCACTATGCATTATGCATTGTACATTGTACATTATGCATTATACATTATACATTATACATTATACAATATACATTATATATTATACATTATACTTTATACATTATACATTATACATTATACATTATATATTATACATTATACATTATACATTACACATTACACATTACACATTATACATTATACATTATACATTATACATTATACATTATACGTTATACATTATACATTATAAATTATACATTATACATTATATATTATACATTACACATTACACATTATACATTATACATTATACATTACTGATTACACATTATACATTACACATTATACATTATACATCACACATCACACATTACACATTACACATTACACATTACACATTACACATTACACATTACACATTAAACATTATACATTATACATTATACATTATACATTATACATTATACATTACACATTACACATTACACATAATACATTATACATTATACATTATAAATTATACATTATACATTATACATTATACATTATACATTACACATTACACATTACACATTATACATTATACATTATACATTACACATTACACATTACACATTACACATTACACATTACACATTATACATTATACATTATAAATTATACATTATACATTATACATTATACATCATACATCATACATCATACATTATACATTATACATTATACATTATACATTATACATCATACATCATACATCATACATTATACATTATACATTATACATCATACATCATACATCATACATTATACATTATACATTATACATTATACATCATACATCATACATCATACATCATACATCATACATCATACATTATACATTATACATTATACATTATACATTATACATTATACATTACACATTACACATTACACATTATACATTATACATTACACATTACACATTACACATTACACATTACACATTACACATTACACATTACACATTATACATTATACATTATACATTATACATTATACATTATACATTATACATTATACATCATACATCATACATCATACATCATACATTATACATTATACATTATACATTATACATTATACATTATACATTATACATCATACATCATACATCATACATTATACATTATACATTATACATCATACATCATACATCATACATCATACATCATACATTATACATTATACAATCTGATGTTTGTACCCTAGGAACTAGGTTGACAGCAGAACCCCGCTTTATATTAGTGACATCTATCTTACATAATAGAAAGTTGTGTTCTGGGGCCACCTCGATTTTTTATTTCGGCGTTTTAATTTTCACTTATTGTCAATTATCTTAACCCTTAGTTGGTATCGTCATCTTTACTTACGTAACTTGTATCGTCGGGTTGATTCTGACCGGACGATATAAAAAGGCTGAGACCTCCAAATTGTGAAATACAATTTTTTTAATCAATGCTTGGCAATGTAACAACAGGTTTATAGACATAAAAGTCTTTTATATAAAAGCACTTTATTATCAGATAACAAACACAAATACTCATCAAAAAATGTATGGCGCACTGTAATTTCCAAAAATTCAACTAAAACATGAAAATATAAAACACTAACATGGTGGGAATTTATACAACATATTTATCCTTCATATTGTAAAACAAATAAACAAATATATTCTCGTATAAGAAAACGTGCAATGATGTTTGCATAACCTATCACTCACACTTGACATTTTTCACATCACAATGTAGCAGCGCTGTGAACTTTACACACGTGCTCCTAACACTCATTACACACTGAAGAATGTTTGTTGTCGTTGTTAGACGGACAAATGTAACATCGACGTCGTTTTTTCTCCTACAAACTACATCAGGGTCAGGAACTCTGGGCTGAGAATTGGACGGCCCACCTTCATCCGTTGTTGTGTCGTCGCATTTTAGGAGTCTTTGGATGACTGAACGAAGCTCCCTGGGAAGTCTTGTTTCCAATACACGTCGTCTCATTTGAGGGTCAATTAAAGCATTACCCAAGTTGAAAGTAAAGTTCCGTCGCCTCATAGAACTTTGAGTCCCGGATTGGAACAAAATGAAGGAATTTACAGAAGCTATATTCATCACAGCAAACCAAATAGCACACGGGCACCTTCTCGTTCTTCGACCAATATCGTAATTAGCACACTTCTGATCTAATGCATCAACCCCCGCTTTTGTAGAGTTATAATATAGAATCATATCAGGTTTATTTGATTCTTTATCAATTTTGTTGTCATGGTGCATACTTGACAATAACAGAACGTATCTATTTGATTGAGGCACATACGACACTAAAGTTGTAGTGCTAGTGAACACAAACGTAGAAGTACTTGTTGACGTTTTTTTATTTGGAACTACATATTCCGGTATTTCTCTTTTATTTTTACGTACCGTACCAACATAAGTGAGTCTGTTTTTGCGCAATTCTTCAACTAGTTCAATTGACGTGAGCCAGTTATCTGCGGTGATATTTCTGTTGGTATTTTTGACTGGATCAATTAATGATAAGATAGTACGGGTTGGCACCGATAGCTTTCTTGGATTTGGCTGCCCATTTTCTGATTTGCCTGTATAGATGAAAGCATTGGGAAGGTAGTGTGTCTTTGCATCACAAAGACATAATATTTTCAATCCGTACTTGTTCGGTTTAGATTTCATATAAACACGAAAAGAGCATCGTCCTCTAAAGCCTACAAGCATCTCGTCTATTGTGAGGGACGCACCAGGAATATAACAATTTTGACAGTTCTGTATGAATGTCTCAAAAATTTCACGTATGTGGTAAAATTTATCCGGCTTTTTCGAGTCTTTGGTAGAAATAGTATCAAACCGCAATGCAACTAACAAAAACATGAACCTCTTTAGCGACATGGTACCTCGGAATATGTCTCGGCCGGTGCCGTCTGAAGCAAATAAACCTCGATGTCTTCATGGTTGGATTTGAAAACCGACGTCAAATAGAGCAATCCAAAAAATGCATTCATCTTAACTGAATCTGTGAAATTCACAAATGAGGCTGCTTTTCCATATCTACTGGACAAATCAGTAATTCTTCATTTATGCAGTCGACAATTGTGCTAACCATTTCGTCGGTTATCAGAAGAGACCAGTAGTTGACAGGGTTCTTATCGTGTAAGTTTTTTGCCACTGCTTTCAGTCCAGGTAAATGCGTAATAATATTATGGCGTCTGGTCCGACCAGGTGTGAGAGCTCGTTTTGACCATTTGTACCTGTTCTTTCCATAAATATAGCATGCAGATGATAATGGCAAATCCGAAGAACTAGCTAAACAATCACTGTTTCCATCATTATCGAAATCGCCAATAGGAACTTGTTCATCTTCATCGACATCATCTTCTATGGTATATTCTTCATCAGAATCGTGATCACTATCGTAGACGAGTCACTAATATCGCCATCATCTTCATTGTCCAAGAACAACTCACGTGCTTCATCACTGTATATTTCTTGCCGTCAATAACAAGAAAATAAAGAAACAAATTCAAAATGCACACGTAACTGGTATCCTCGGGTCAAATCGGCACTCTCGATGCTTAAATTGAACTGGCGTTTGAGGTGTCTAATTGTATACATACTGTATGAGAAGTCACGGAACCCCAACCGTGTAACAGCGCAAGCGCCTAATCTGTGGTGAGTTAAAGACGCGCCGGGTCAATTCTGACCCGACGATACCAGTTATGAGTTAAGCTTGTTTGTGTTAATAATTCCAGAATAATAATGTGTTTTTATTCCAAGCCCGACATTAAATCAAATTAGAAATTATATGAAATAATAATGTTTTTCTTCAGCTCGAATAAAAAATTATTATTAGTTATTCAGTTATTCTCCAATATTAGGTATGTGTTTTTTGGACTCACGGTAACCTATATTTTGAGTCGTAGTTATTTTGAATACAGTGAACTCTACAAAGATTAAACAATAATTTTAATTTCTAATGAATAGGCCATATATTTTAATTTCTATTTTTAATTGAATGAGATTTTGAACAAAATCAGCGGTGCAAAATATTTTCCAAACAAAAAACTCAATCATCCCAACCTAAAGACATTTGTAACGTTTCCCAGCTAATAACCATCGAACGTGACTACCTGTTAGTCAGAAATAAAAAGAGATAGCAGTATGAATATCAACGCCACTGTATATTTACCATAGATATAATAAAATTATACGAGCCGGGTTACTGAAAGTATCACCTGCCCGAGGATTCTGGACGAACACAGACACGGTCGTTGTCGATCTAGTTAACCCATTCACGTGATGTCACCTCAAAAGCTCTTAAAATAATCTACATATTAACAATAAAAACAAGTTACGACATCTAGGTCGTAACAAAACATTCCGGGATATAAATCTTTCTCTTAGTACCTATTGTATAGATACTCTACTATTGTATTGACAGTAGTTCGGAGACAAATGCGAATTCATCACAACAGAACAAGCAATCTGTGAAAGTTTATTCTGCACATGCATGCTACACTACCTACAGGTTCTAAGGAATTTCACAGTTTTATTTTTCACATGATTTTTACAACGTAGCAGATAGCATGGCCAGACCCGTACTTAGATGGTAGTTCGTTTTTGTTGGGGACATTAATTATACTTGTGCGAGAGGAAACGCAAAAAAATTCGATCTATTCCTGATTTGAACTTTGGTTCAATTTCTCAGCACCGATAATCCGCAAACCGGATAGGTCGCACATGAATAATCCAAAGTATACTGTAATTGTTTAAAACAAGATGTTTTGTATTCAGCATAATCTCTGCTAAGGCTTACAGATTTAACAGAACGTTCATAGATCAATTCTCAACCCTTTAAATATTCTTTATATTGATATTCAAGCCACTACCCAACCCTTCGCTGTTTGCCGAAAATCGTTTATTTTTCAAGTGGTTTTTGAGCTTTGGAAATAAATAATAGTCTGATGACGCTAAAAAGGTAAGATGCTTACTGGCAATTAGGCCATTGCTGACCCTTTTTGCTCATATCATCTAAACTAACCTACAGTCCACCTTAAGCTCTCAACGATGACAGTGATTTGCAAAATCATCTGCCGCCGGTGAGTCTCAATCCGTCGTCCCCCGAGTTCGTATTGGAAAGTCAAAATCGACTTTCCCGCACGGCCACGGAGGCGCTACACTGATGATGCTAACCCTAGTAACCAAACAATTTAAAACCTATGCTTGCATTAGTTTGCAGTTAAATCAACATGTCTCATTTACATTTAGCATAAATTAACACCGTTTCTCTTTTCTAGGTCTAACCTCATGGATATGTGTTATGCTCAATGTTGTTTTGGGAATATTTACAAAGTACAGTTCTCTAGTCAAATCGTACATACCACCAGTATGGCTAAAGCTGATACACGTTTTTCTCGGGGTAATTTCAATAACTCTTGGCCTAATGACTTTGGGTTATGGTTTACTCAAAGGAACTTTTAAGGGATTTTCAAGTAGCAATGGGGTTCTTGCAGCGAACATCGTAATGCGTATACTGGCAATTTGGAGTTTTATGGATGCTTTAAAATCTATTTATAATTATATTGTTACAATTGTGAACTAAATCACTTAATTCACATCTAGAGAAAGGAGACTGTAGTACAAATGAATCGTAATTAAACGACCTTCAGTATGCTGTTCACTACTTTATTATATAAATGTCTAGATCATCATCATCATCAATCAGCCCTCTGCGTCCACTGCTGGACATAGGCCTCCCCTAGTTGAGTCCATTATTTTCTCTCTTGAGCGCTTCGGATCCAGTTTTTTGTAATTTATGTAATGTCGCCTGTCCAGCGAGTTGGTGGTCTTCATCTGCTTCTTTTATCGGATCTGGGTCTCCATTCAAGTACTCGTTTTGTCCACCTGTCACCTTGCATGCGAGCCACATGTCCCGTCCATTTCCACTTGAGTTTTGCCACATGTACGACCACATCAGTCACTCTTGTTCTACTGCGTAATTCTTCATTTCTAGTGTGGTCACGTAACGAAACGCCTAGCATCGACCTCTCCATTGTGCGCTGTGTTACTTTCAGTTTCTTAGCAGAAGCGTTGTTAAGGGTTAGTGTTTCGGCGCCGTAGGTCATAACCGGTAGAACACATTGGTTGAAAACTTTTCTTTTCAAGCATATCGGAAGGTCGCTTCTGAAAACGTCTCTAAGTCTGCCGTAAGTCGCCCAGGAGAGTATAACCCTTCTGTTTATCTCGCATGTTTGGTTGCTTTTGGATATGCTTATCTCGTGGCCCAAATATGTGTATTTGTCTACCTATTCCACCTCAGAGTTTTCAATAATTAGGTTGTTACTAGGGACGAGGTTTGTCATAAATTTTGTTTTTCTGATGTTTATTTTTAGACCTACTGTTGCACAGACCTCCTGAAGTTCCTGTAGCATTACTCTAATATCTTCCAAGTTGTCAGCTAGTAAGACAATGTCGTCTGCAAACCGTAAGTTTGACAGACTTTGGCCGTCTATCATTAGACCTTTTTAGTCCCAATCTAGCTTCTTGAACACATACTCCAGGACGGTGATAAACAGTTTTGGAGACATCGTATCTCCCTGGCGTACTCCTCTCCCAATTTTTATAGGATTCGTGTTTTCATGTAGTTTTACCACAAGAGTAGCATTTTTATATATATTGTAGATTAGTTTGGTGTAGCGATAGTCAATACGGCTTGCTTCCAGGGACTGCAACACTGCGTCCAGCTCCACAGTGTTGAAAGCCTATGAAAGTCCACAAAAGCAAGGACAAGTGGTCTGCTATATTCGATGGTCTTTTCAATCATTGTTTTAACGCTTTGAAGATGATCATTGGTTCCAAACCCACTTAGAAAACTGGCCTGTTCTACTGGCTGGATAAAGTCTAACTTCTTTTCAAGTCGTGTGGTAATTATTCTAGTAAATAATTTGTAGAGGTGGCTAAGTAGACTTATTGGCCTGTAATTTTCTAGGTTCGAGATGTCTCATTTCGTGTGGATCAGTATTACGATGGTGTTGTGCCACTCTTCTGGTATCGTACTATTGAAGAGACAAAGGTTGAAAAGAGATATGATTTTTTGGAGCAAGAAAGGACCACCAATCTTTATCGCATCGGAAACCACGCAGTCTTCTCCGGGCGATTTTTGATTTTTCTTCTTTTTTAGGGCTAGTTTAATCTCATCTAGTGATATTTCCATCAGTATATCCGAGCCTTGGTTAACCACGCCTTTTTTACGGGTTAGTATGTCAGATTCTGGATGTAGATTTATATCACTTTGGCTTTTATATAGAATTCCATAAAACACTTCCACTATATTTAGAATATCTTTCCTGTTCGTCGATGTATGCCCTTGTGCATTTTTAAGTTTTATTATTTGTCTCTTTCCATTGTTAAGCTTTCTACGTAGAACTTTCATACCTATGTTGTTCTCTATGGTATCTTTGATTTGGTTGTGTCTAAAAGCTCTCACGTCGCGTCGGATGCCTTTTGAAATTTGTTTATTTATTTCTCTTAATTCTTCTTCAGATGTATAGTTTTTGGACCTCATATCCCTTCTTTTTTCTATGAGCAGTTTGGTCTCCTTGCTCAGTTTTTCTTCCCTTTGATTTGTTGAGCAGTGTCGACTTTGGGCCTCAGTTATTGTGGTTGTGATGATATTATTCAGTTTGTTGATGTCGTTACCAATGGCGTGTTCTATTTTAGCCTTGGCTAACTTAGTGGTGATCCATTGTTCAAAGCTATTTACATCTGCTGGCTTTATTAGAAAATTTAATTTATTGCTCTTTTGGATAATTTTTTGTCTTTCTTTGCCAGTGTCAATAGCTACTTTTGCTCGAACAAGCCTGTGGTCGCTCCCAGTAGCAAACCTATTTAGGACAGTTACGTCTTTTATTATGTGTTTTTTATCTGTGATGATAAAGTCTATTTAGTTTCTTGTTTTACCATCGGGGCTTTTCCAGGTCCATCTTCTATTTGTTTTTTTTTGTAGAAAAAGCTGTTCATTTGAAACAGATTGTTTTGTAGTAGAAAGCTGAGCAGCGTTTCTCCCCGATCATTTCTACCTTCTAAGCCAAAGTCTCCAAGTGCTTCCTCACTTTGATTTATTTTTTTGCCTATTTTGGTATTGAAATCACCGCATATTAGAGTGTTAATGTACTCATAGAACAGGTCTATCTCCTCATCGTCATGATCCGTTGTAGGCGCGTATACTTGTATGAGCTTAATATTGTATCTGGTATTGAGTTTTAGAATCAAAGAGATAACTCGTGTTGATATTTTATTTAGTGACACGATGCTTGATTTGTGTCGCTTGTGTATGAGAAATCCTGTCCCTTCCCAGGAGCTCTCTTCTTCACCCACGCTATAGAGCATGTGCCCAGATTTAAGGTCTATGAGCTGTTCGCCTCGTCTTTTTACTTCACTTAGTCCGACAACGTCCCATTTTATATGTTCCAACTCGCCTTCTAGTTCCATTAATCTTTCATCTGTTGACAGTGATCGGGTATTGTAGGTCGCAATATGCAGTATTTTGTTGTTGGTACGTTTGGTACTCGTTGCCATATGTTTGACACAGACATACTGACTTGTTGTCAGTGCGAGATTTTGAAAATACTTTCCTACTCGCCTGGGGTAGTTCAGTTTTTACATCTGGCATGATTATAGGGGGTATTTAGCCATAAAACACCACGTTGGCTAAACGTCTTGGTGAGTTTGGAACTTCAGCCGCCCATTCTGGGTCAGACGCTGTTCGTAGCCGCCCACTCTGGGTCAGACGCTACTGTACCTGTTGGTCCGCGGGAGGTATTTCATTTTCTCCTACCACTCATATCTTAGAGGCATTCCTCGATCCGCCACCTGAGGACGCGCCCTCTAGGGGTTACAGGTTCCCCCGAGGTCTAGATACCGAAGTATAAATGTGGGGTCCTACCTTTAATTTATATATATATATATATATATATATATATATATATATATATATATATATATATATATATATATATATATATGTATGTTTATTTTATAAGATCTAATAATAAAGCCACCTTTAAATAATTTTCATTACTATGTTTATTGGATTTAAAGACTTTTGATATGTAGAAACAAGTATTTAAATAAATAGATATTCTAAAATTGATAAACTACCAACTTCAATTGTTTAATTCATACTTTTATTAACAAATAATTTTTCTGACTTTTGACCAATTTTGGTAAAAAAAGTTTGCTTATGAGGAGATCTCGGCTTATATATATATATATATATATATATATATATATATATATATATATATATATATATATATATATATATATATATATATATATATATATATATATATATATATTGTGGAAGAAAAATTTGTGTCATGGAAATCAGGGAAAAATTCTGAAAATTGACTGGATCTGTGAATTTTTCTCCGTCAGGGAAAAATTATTCATTTATTTATTTTTAACTTATTTATTCAGATAATTTACAAAGGCAGAGCCTATATTGTTACATAAAGTGTTTGAACTGTTGCAACTGATTATGTCAGTTGAGGATACTCCCTCTTTGCCGTTCCAGTCCTCTGGGCGGTGCTTGCCAGCTCCGACGCCACGGCATTACCCAGGTCGGTGTACGACTCAACCTGGGCGACGACATCCGGTCGCAGACGGATTGTTGGGAACAACATGCCACACCTTACACGTAGCAACATTCAAACGGATTTGCCAAACTCATGTCCAGCTTATGACCGTTGGAGCACATCACCTGATGTAGTTGGACAGCCAAACAGCTTACACTCGTCAGTCTAGACACTATGAGTACTGCAGAGTGAACCAAGTAAATCTGCAGTGTAAATGAAAAATAAAATCGGTCCAAGGGCCGAATCCTGGAGCCCTCCACTAGCAACAGGGATACATACAGAATGACTCGCAAAAATTGACATTTTTTTGTTAAAACTCGAGTAGTATAACGCTTTAGGGTTTATTTATTATAAAACTTTTAATTTCATCAAACATCTGGTATTCTGTTCTGAAATTAAATTAGAGGTTGAATGTGAGGGGGGTGGAATATCCTTGATCAAAAATTCTAATTTTTTTTGCCCAAACGGCGTAAAAAGTCTCAAAACATATAGAAAACTTGGTTCTAAAACTGACTTTTTTGTCTGTCGGTGGGTCGATCTGTCGGTCTGTCGGCATGCATGCCTGTCTGTTAATAGGCGCAATAACTTTCGAACGAATTGATATATCATATTCAAATTTGGTATCCAGTTCACACCCGACAAAGGATGGCTTCGAATTGTTTGTGGGTAAGATCGCTTTAGGGAGTAGTTGATAAATACGGGGTGATTTGGTAAAAAATGATGTTTTTTTAATAAAACTCGAATAATATAACGTTTCAAAAGTTTACGGGTACAGGAATACAAATATTTTCTTTGTGGTCAAGTCATGGACCCTAAATTCATTCCATGAGAATGTATTTCTGAAGACAACAAATTATTACGGCTATGTGGAAGTTATGATTCAATTTGTACCACTATTTTTTTCAACTGCACCAGATGTTCCGTAAATCTGGTTTCAATGGTTCTTTTAGTTTGCACAACGTATTTAAGATCACAATCCTTACAACTTGTTTCATAGATATCTAATACTTCAGCGGCTTTACCGTCATCTTTTTTGTTACCTAATAATCTTCACTTGGTCATTTTAACACCCTGTATATTTTTTAATTAGGACTTTTGAATTGAAGCAAATTAGGCTAAATCGTAATATTTTAAAGCTAAAAATCTACTCCACCTTTCCGTACCATTATTTTTGGACCACGCTGTATAACAGTGATAATACTTGAGCGACAAATCATTTGATTTTTTTCGATGTTATATTAGCTTTGAGCGGGTTCATTTAGCCACCGTCTATTTAGCAATAATACCTTGCCAAGTTAATGACTGTCTCCCTTTATTCAATTATAAATTTGCGGTATACATATTAGCCAACACAAATGACATAATATTGCAGGTTCAGAATCATGAATATTTTATTTTTTACCCGTAGGCCAGGACTAGTTAGATTTGTCTTATGATTTAAAAATAATGGTATTATTTAACGTTATATTTGAAACTTGTCTACAAATAACCAAAAACCTTAAACGATAAGGTAAGCGTATTGATTTTATAGCATTTTTACTATCATTTGTAAGAGCCTCGGGAGCCTTTTCTTATGATGTCCTTCAGTTGTCAATGTTTTTATTCTGATTCTATTTTGTGAAAAAGAGTCTCGGGGGTTCAGTGATAAGAACGTATCCCTATGAACCTAAGGGTACTGGCTTCGATCCCAGGGCACTCGTTTCACTTTTTCAGTACATACTGTAACATTCACATCAACCGAGGTTCTGGCATTGTATTTGCGCAAGTTGAAAGTGCACGTGCAAGTCTGCACGTTCCGCTATTCGGAGGGGATCTAAATACGTCGGTCCCGTGCCCATAAGATGTTGGGAACGTGTAAGGTCCCTACCCTTCTTACGGAAAGGCAAAGGTTTGGCAAAATTTCCAGGACCGTGAGGTGAAACTGCTCGCTGGCGTCGGTGATTCGCCATAGTCGCGGAAATGAGCCTACGTTAAAGAAACAAAACACACACACAACACTATCATTTGCTTTTATTTTATTAATGACTTATGTTATAAATGACGTTAAAAAGAATGTACACAGGGACACTTTTCTTCACGACAACGATATCCATTACGACGACTAATTTGGACAAACTGGATGGATCACTAATAGGCCGGTAAAACATTAGGGAGGACGTAAGGATAGATGCATTTTCAATGTGCCGCCACCTAGTTGCGGAACCAAGTAGTATGTTGTCACACCAGCTCCAAATAACACAAAGTATTAAAAAAGAGAGTATATACAACCAATTAACAATTTAGTAAATTGTCAACCCTGGTTCATTTCAACCGCAATATAGGGACAAAGTATGTAAGGCTAGATGCATTCTCACCACAATTAGAACAGTAGACCGGTTTCGCTCTAATTAGAGCTCGTTAGTACGGCATACTAATTGTAGCGAAATTACACCTATAAAGTAATACGGCTATGGTAGCCAGCCCTACAACACTAAGTGAGTGGTAAGACACGAAGCAACGTGCCGCCACCTAGTTGCGGAACCAAGTAGTATGTTGTCACGCCAGCTCCAAATAACACAAGGTGTTAAAAAAATAGAGACTGTATACAACGAACTAACAATTTAGTAAATTGTCAGCCCTGGCCCATTTCTACCCCAATATCGGGACAAAGTATATAAGGCTAGATTCGTTCTCACCACAATAAGAACCGTAGACCGGTTTCGCTCTAATTAGAGCTCATCAGTACGGCATACTAATTGTAGCGAAAATACACATATAAAGTAATACGGCTATGGTAGCAAGCCTTCCAACACTAAGTGAGTGGTAAGACACGAAGCAACGTGCCGCCACCTAGTTTTTTTCCTTTTTTTTTAATTTCAACAACACACCACGAGGGCTTACAGCCTAAATACTATCGTACCGTGGGTGTTGACAAGGAGGAAAGAGGCAGCTTGGTAATTCTGGATTTGAAGGTTTGGAGGTTCGGAGGAGAAGGAAAAACATGTGCCGGCAAGGAATTCCACAACTTGGAAGTCCTCGGGACAAAAGAGCAGGCATAACAAGATGTTCTAAGTCTGGTGACGTGGACAGTAAAAGGGTGCATTCGCTCTGTTCCCCTGGTAGATCTGTTGGGGGCAGCAGGTGTGGGAACTATGGAGGAAAGCTCCTCTGAGCAGTGCCCGTGCAGATATCTATAAGAGAGAGAGAGAGAGAGAGAGAGAGAGAGAGAGAGAGAGAGAGAGAGAGAGAAAGAGAGAGAGAGGTCACCAAATGCACGTCGGTGGGCAAGGGATGGCAGTCTTTGGGTAAGGGTAGGGTCACCGATGAGACGTATAGCTCTCTTTTGAATGGAGTCCAGAATAGCTAGTGTAGATGCGGCAGCGGCACCCCAGATGTGGGAGCAGTATTCGAGGTTTGGCCTTATTTGTAAAGTATATAAGGTATAGAGATTAGCTGGTGAAAAGTATTTGCAAGCCCGGAAGAGGAAACCTAATTTCTTAGCAGCCGCTTCTGCAATTGATGTGACATGTTGGTGCCAATTAAGATTTCGATCCACAGAAATGCCAACAAAAGAAAAGGACTCATTACTTTGAATAACGTGGTTGTTCATTGTGATGGGTCTAGGGCTGGTGTATCTCTTGTGAAAAAGAAAGCAAGACGTAGTTTTGGTGGGGTTGAATTGTACAAGATTTCTACTTCCCCAGTCTAATATTTTTTGGAGATCCACGGAGACAGAACCCTGCATGAGTCTGCGATCGTCATCTAATTGGGATAAAGAGACAAGCTTATAATATTATATATTTGAATGGAGGGTGCTGTCGTCCGCGTAGCTGTGAACTGGGTTGGATGTGCTAGAGAGGAGGTCATTGATGTAGAGAAGAAACAAAGTAGGGGCTAAAGCTGAACCTTGAGGAACTCCTGCATTAATTGGATACAGTTTAGAGGAATGGCCATCCACAACAACAAATATGCTCCTGTTGGAGAGGAAATTTGCTGTCCAGGTACAAAGTTTTGGTGGTAGGCCATAGGCCGGAAGTTTATTAGGCAGCGCTGCGTGCCAGACCTGGTCGAATGCTTTTGATATGTCTAAAGCAACAATCTGGGATTCACCGTGTTGTTCCATGGACTTATTCCAAGAATGGGTGACAAAGGAAAGGAGGTCGGCAGTCGATCTGCGCTGACGGAATCCATACTACCTGTCGTGGATTAGAGTGTGTTTTTCAAGAAATTTTAGTAATTCGATGTTGATATACTTTTCCATCAGTTTAGAGATGACTGAAAGGAGAGAAATAGGCCTGTAGTTGCTAGGAAGCGCTTTCGATCCTTTCTTGGGGACGGGCTGTACTCGAGCAGTTTTCCAGTTACTAGGGAATATGCCTCTATTGTAAGATGTCTGAAACAGACGAGCCAGGACAGGAGCAAGTTCTGGTGCGCATTTTTTGAGAACAATTGCTGGGATCTCGTCAAGGCCAGAGGCTTTCCTGGTATTAAGAGAAGATAGCATCTTTCGTACCTTTTTAGTTTTGAAAATGATATCCGTCATTTTATGCGCGACATTGGGGACTGTTAGTGGTTGAACATTTGGAGGTGGGTTGAGAGTAGACTTGCCGGAAAACAACAAAGCAAAAAGTTTAGCCTTGCCCAGGGCGGTAGAAACAATTTCATCCCCTGAGACAAGAGGTGGGAACGTGCTCTTACAGAAATTATTTCCAATAGATTTAGCAAGAGTCCAGAAGGGTTTGCCGCCGTTGGCGCTTAAGAGGACTTTGTTTTTGATGTGGTTATTAAACGAGTTTTTTGCCTCAGAAAGAATGCGGATATAGCGGTTTCTTGCATCGTTAAATGCTTGTGTAGAAGCGTTTTGTGAGCTTTGACTTTTTCAAGTCTGGCCTTGTCACAGGATTTAGAGAACCAGTGCTTTTGAGTGGCTGAAGAGGTTTTCTGTGTACGTGGGATAAATAATTCCATGCCAGCTTGGATAATTTCGGTGACGTTTTGTGAGATATCAGAGGGGTCAGGATGAGAGAAGCAGACAGACGCCCATGGAAATGAGGAAAAGTAATCCCGCATTTCGTCCCAGTTTGCGGAGTTGTAGTGCCAAACGATACGTGGGTGTGATGACTGTGTGACCTCGGGTTGCATTGCGCAGGAAGCAGTTACCATGCCGTGGTCTGAGCGACCCAGGGGGGCGGTGACTGATATCTTATAGCAGCCAGGTTGTGTAGTAAGAAGGAGATCCAAGGGATTTGAGCTGTGTGTTGGGATACGAGGAAAGTAAGTAGGTTGCTGAACCATATTGGCTAAAGAATTGCTGACTGCAAAGGCCTCCGCTGCTCTTCCTTGTGGATCGGTTTTTGAAGATCCTAGCCATTCCTTATTATAGACATTAAAGTCACCAAGAATAGTGACCTCGGAGGAAGGATATTCGGAAATCAGATGGTCGTTTTTTTCAGAAAGGTAGTCAAAGAGCTGGACAAAGTTGTTGTCAGAAGGTGACCGGTAAATCCAACAGATGAATTTAGTTGCAGCCCTGAGAGAGAGTTTTATCCATAGTGTATCTTTTATTCCAGCTTCTAAATTGGGTTGTCTGGTGCAGGGTAGATTACTACGGACGTATGCGCACACGCCTCCATGCAATCTAAAGGAAGTAAGGAGCTCATGCCCCGGGAAATTAAGGTGATTAGTTGCTGTTTTGGCACTGATTTGGGCTTCGGTGGGGAAGAGGAGTTGGGGCATGTTAGTTTGGAGGAAATGGTGGACGGAGTTCAGGTTTGAATTTAGGCCACATATATTCGAAAAGGATATGTTAAATCTTGATGTTGGCGCCCCCTGTACACCCCTCCCCGGAGATCCGAATGGAGGGGTATTTTGCCTCCGGAATATTTTGTACAAGGAGGAGCCATCATCATTTTCACTTATAAGGGAAACCGACTCATACACCAGAACCGGAAACGTCCGTTGGGACTTGACCGGCCCCTTGATGTATGGGGTGGTACCTCCTCGGGCGTGAAAAAATCCTTTACTATTACGTAAAGGAAAGTTCCACTACCACCTACTATGGATTGGATTGGATCAATGTCTACCCCTTTAAAAATAATATTAATAAAGGGACTATCAATTGTCCAATAGTTTTGCTTTTCGACATAGTAGGAGGATACAGAACATTATCATTTTGCATTCATGCCTATTGTCTAGAGTTTGTATACAACCAACTAACAATTTAGTACATTCTCAGCCCTGGCCCATTTCAACCCCAATATAAGGACAAAGTATGTAAGGCTAGATGCACTGTCACCACAATTAGAACCGTAGATCGGTTTCGCTCTAATTAGAGCCGTCAGTGCGGCATACTAATTGTAGCGAAAATACATCTATAAAGTAATACAGCTATGTTAGCCAGCCTTCCATCACTAAGTGAGTGGTAAGACACGAAGCAACGTGCCGCCACCTAGTTGCGGAACTAAGTAGTATGTTGTCATGCCAGCTCAAAATAACACAAAGTGTTAAAAAATAGAGACTGTATACAACCAACTAACAATTTAGTAAATTGTCAGCCCTGGCCCATTTATACCCCAATATAGGGACAAAGTATGTAAGGGTAGATGCGTTCTCACCACTAAGTTCCAACACTAAGTGAATGGTAAGACACGAGGCAACGTGCCACTTACCACTCACTTAGTGTTGGGACGTAGTCGTAGCAACGGTAAGTGCCACAATTATAAGAAATAAAGCAAAACCAGTCCTAAACAACAAAACAACAAACTGGAATATCTTTAGAGAATACATCAACGACAAAATCCAACCACAAATAAGTGTAAAAACACCAGAAGAATTGGAAGAAGCAACAAATCACCTAATATCAACGATACAACATGCTGCATGGTATGCCACACCTATAGTAGAGGATGAAGTCAAGGACTTAGGTAGCATTCCAATGTAGGTGAACTGATTACAGAAAAACGAAGAGCTAGGGCTATATGGCATGAAACTCATCACCCGGTAGACAAAACACGCTACAACAATATTGCTAACAGACTGAAGCGTAAATTACAAAATACTAGAAATCAAACATTCCGTTATTACGTACAAAACTTAAATGGCCAAGATCATTCCATATGGAAAGACACGAGAAGCTATAAGAGTCCTCAACATCATATACCACCCATTCAGAAAACTGGAGGCACCTGGTCAAGGTCAGACAATGAGAAAGCCGAATTGTTTAGCCAAAATTTATCAGAAGTCTTCCAATCTTACTCAGATGAACCTGATTCAGAAATAGAGTAATATCTTGACATACCGCTACTGCTGTCTCCTCCAATCCGTAAATTTGAAGTTAGAGAGGTCAAGGAACAAATAAAGAGGCTAAACAAACCTAAAGCACCTGGACTAGATCTTATTACTGCCACGGTACTGAACGAACTACCAGAGCAAGGGCTCAAATTTATAACTATAATCTTCAATGCGATTTTACGGTTAGCCTATTGGTCCATGCAGCTCAAATTTGCTCAAATATTGATGTTTTTGAAACCAGGAAAGCCTCCCACACAGGTAAAGTCATATAGACCTATAAGTATGTTGCCCATATTATCAAAGGTACTTGAGAGGCTCATCCTTAATCGCTTACTAAGAGAACTGGACGAAGAGAACTGGATTCCTGAACACCAGTTTGGATTTAGGAACAACACTCAAGAGTTCAACAAACAGACTCGTAAATATAATACAAAAAAACCCTAGATTCAAAAATACTGTTTTCCAGTTTTCCTAGATGTAAGTCAAGCTTTTGACTGAGTATGGCATAAAGGATTCCTGTACAAAATCAAGAAATCCTTCCTTTATCACTATTACCTCATCTTTAAATCGTATCTATCAGATCGATACTTTCAAATGAAACAAGGCGAAGAAGTTTAATCTATCAGACTAATCAAATCAGGGGTACCTCAAGGTAGCGTGCTCGGTCCGATTCTATATCTATTAATCTATTATACACCTCAGATATACCGACTACCCAAGAAACTGACATGTCCGCATTCGCAGATGACACAGCCATACAGTCTGTAAATGAAGACCCTGAAGCAGCCAGTCATCATATACAAAATCACCTTTCATTGCTACAAAGATGGTTAGACAAATGGAAGATAAAGATCAATGAAGCAAAGTCATCGCATGTCACATTCACTCTGAACCGCCAGACTTGTCCACCTGTCCACATCAAGAACACAGAAATTCCTCAAGCTTGTCATGCTAGATATCTGGGACTAAATCTAGACAAATGACTCGCATGGAGTACCCACATTAAAAAGAAGCGTAAAGAGATGGATCTAAGAATGAAGAAACTGTACTGGCTAATAGGTAGAAAATCTCCAATTGCGATAGAAAACAAAGTCCTGGTTTACAAGGCTATAATCAAGCCAATCTGGACCTATGGCCTAGAATAAAGGGGATCCTCCAAAGTATCCAACACTAACCTAGTTCAACGCTTTTAGTCCAAAGCCCGCCGCATCATAACAAAAACTCCTTGGTATGTAAGCAACCCTTCACAGAGATCTAAATATACCCTTCGTATCAGAAGAAACCACTAGAAGAGCAAACAATCACCTTCAAAAACTGGAAGCACATCCAAATGATGCCGTTAGACCATTGCTTGAAAACCAAACAAGACGACTGAATAGAAAGTGGCCATTAGATCTATGGAGGCAGGTATGAAATAAAATCACAATTGTCGGATAGCACCAATAGGTGTAATTCCTTCATGTCAATTTCTCGTCAGCAGATTTACTTATAGAACTCAATGTATATACATATTAGTTAATGTATATAATATATTAGATGGTTTTGATTGTAAATATTAGTGTACAATAAAAAATTTCTAATTCACTAAGAATTTGTCCGACTCTCATTGGATGCAGTCTCGCGATATTTAGATTCGTGTTAAACGTAAACATAAAACGGCCCGAGGTCTATAAAGCGATAATGATTATGTATATTAATATATCGTCTTTCAGTTTCATTTATTTTATTTATTAGCTGCTTATTTTTATAACTATTAGGTTTACTAGCTGTTAATTGCTCACCTACAATATTCTAATATTTGCTCGTTAGGATAATTCTATTAAAGAAATTGAATTTTTGCTCACCTGTCCCATATTTAGATTTTTTTTTAATTTACTTGATTCACTTACTACCTTGTGTATAATCCAGATCGATCTCCACATCCTTGCTATTACTATCGTCTTACCTAACTTTCGTCGGTCTGGAGGTTCACTTATTTTCCTAGTATCCATCGCACAGAAAGGCAGATTTTTTGAAATATTCCGTATCATTACGTTATCGCCCGGAAGTCTGTACTCTACCTAAAGCGAACACCGCCTGTGATTTAGTTTATACAGTGCTTTCATTTCGAAACTATCCACCCTTACTAATTTCATTATCAAGGAAATCTGGTTAAAAAAAAACAGGTCAATTGGGATTTCGAGGGGCACGTTCAAAAACACTATTTTTGGAATTTTACTTTTCACCCCCTAAGCCGCAGTCACCCCAACTTTATAATTTTAAATGACACCCCCTAGCTTGAGATACATCATTTTAAAGGTATTTAAAACACTAATCCACGTTCACTAAATTTAAATCCATCGTCAACTTTTGAATTTAGAAGAAAAAAACGTCATCAATTTCGGAATATTAAAAAAAAAAATTTAATAGCTTAAGACAAAAACCTACTTTATTAAGTGCTCAAAGTGCCCTCCGTTGTTAGCTAAACAATAAAGTAGTCGACTCTCGACTTTTTTTCTAACATTTGAATTGTTTTTATCAGTAATTTTTCTGAGCGTAATGCTGTTGTAGTTTTCCTGGTACGAGGTGATATGGGAACGATAACGCCCAGGTCTAATTTAACGCTAAATTTCAGATAAAACAAGCCAGTTTTACTTTCTGGATAACTTTGTTACTTATTCGTATTTAGTGTTCGATTTCTTGACGACTGCAACGAGTTAAAACCGAGTCTGTTGTGATTAAATTTTTAATCTATGAAAACTTCAAACTCATTTAAATCACTTTAGTTTAAAATATTAAATTTAAATAAAACTAACAATCATGGTTTACACTACACAAGAAAGAATTAAAGTAATTTACTTGTATGGTGCTCAGAATAGGTGTGCTCGTAATACCGCCCGAGTTTTCAACGAAAGGCATCCTGAAAAAAACATTGGGACTCGAACATGTGCTAAGTCTTGCACGAAAATTTGAAGAAACTGGCTCAGTATGTAACAAAGCAAATAAGAAACCACGAGTTCTTAACGAAGATGCACAAATTGAGGTTTTAGGATGTTTTGCCGCTGAACCTACGACTTCAACTCCAAAAGTCGCTGCATTAACCAATATTTCCGCCGGTTCCATACAGAAAGTTTTAAAACTTTACAAGTTCTTTCCTTATAAATTTACCATTCTTCATGAACTCGGCAAGGATGATTATGATAGAAGGATTCAATTCTGTGAATTAATGACTGCCAGAATTCAAGACGATAGGAATTTGGTGAAGAATATTTGCTTTAGTTGGATCAACGTTCTTTATGAATGGTTTTGTTAATAAACACAACTGTACATATTGGGATAATCAAAATACACGAGTGTTCGTAAAAGGTCATACACAGTTTCCACAAAAAAATTAATGTCTTAGCGGGAATTCTTGGAAATGAAATAATAGGCCCTTTGCTTATTGAAGAAAATTTAACTGGTGATTTGTATTTAAATTTTTTGGAAAATTATATTGAGCCATTCATAGCAGAGTCCTTAGAAAACCAACTTAATGAAGAAGGCAACCCACAACAAAATTTGCACTATCAACAGGACGGTGCACCACCACACTATGCCTTACGTGTTCGCGAGTGGCTTTATCAAAGATTTCTCAACAAGTGGATTGGCAGACGAGGCGCCCTGGAATGGCCCGCCAGATCTCCAGACTTAACACCACTGGACTTCTTCTTTTGGGGTTATTTGAAATCAGTTGTGTACCACAATCCTCCACCAGAAAATATTCAGGTTCTAAAAGATAGGATTACTCAAGCTTGCCGACAAATTGCTACAGAAACATTTCAAAACGTTAGACGAGAATTCGTCGATCGAATATTTTATTGTTTAGCAAACAACGGAGGGCACTTTGAGCACTTAATAAAGTAGGTTTTTTGTCTTAAACTTTAAAATTTGATGACGTTTTCTTCTTCTAAATTCAAAAGTTGGCGGTGGATTTAAATTTCGTAAACGCCGTTGGCTTAGGATTTTAAATACCTTTAAAATGATGTATCTCAAGCTAGGGGGTGTCATTAAAAATTATAAAGTTGGGGTGACTGGGGATTAGTAGTAAAATTCCAAAAATACTGTTTTTGAACGTGCCCCTCGAAATTCCAATTGACCTGTTTTTTTTAAACCAGATTTCCTTGATAAAGAAATTATTAAGGGTGGCTAGTTTTGAAATGAAAGCACTGTATGTATATAATCATATGAAAGATTTAGGCGAGTAAGACGGTTGACATTTACGCCTAAAATAGTTTGTGAGCCAGTTTTTAAATTTTAAAATTCTGTAAATATGAATCAATGTAATATTTGCACACAATGATAAAATGACAATATTTTTATAATAATGAAATAATTTTTTTTGTATGTTTTGGCCTCGAGGTCAACTCATTCAGCCACGGTGATTTTTATTTTCATTGATTAAAATTTATTGACAAATATTTCAAAGCTAATTAAGCTTATCAGCAAGTAAATATAAACTTAGTAATAAATAACTATCCCATATACAATTTAGAGACAATGTAAAGTCATCATCGCTTTTTCGTGCAATTTCGTATTTTAGTATGCATATCACTAAGAATAATTCATAATTTATGGATTATTATTATTTTATGCTGACAAACTTATACGGATAAATATTGTTTTTACTTTCTCCAAAATACACTCATCTAAACTAGGTTGCAGCCTCGGCCTTCCAGTGGTAAGAACGCTTGCGCCTACAGCCAAGCGTACTGGTTTCGACTCACAGCACCACAGGGACCTTTCAATAATTCAGTAGATGTGTACTGCAAAATTAACATCAACCGATGTTGCGTCATTATGTTTGATCAAGTTAAATGCGTGCACGTTCCGCCTTTCGGAGGGGGCGTAAAGCCGTCGGTCCCGTGTGCCATGCGCTGTTGGGTACGTTAACGGTCTCTATCCTCCTTACAGAAAGGCAGGCGTTCTGTAAAATTTTCAGGATAGTGAGTGGATGTTGAAAATTAAGAATGGTGACTAATGTATCACAGATACTTATACAGTGTAGAACAGCCAAATGGAGTAATTCAGTATCTCAATTATTGTGCATATTTAGAAAAAAATTACGAACACGTCAATTTTAGATTTTAAAATGATATCTTGCAACGTGAAAACTTCACCCCTACATTCAACCCACTACGACTGATAGTTGCAACCCCAAAATTTTTATAGGGGGGCGTGATACCTGATTTGAAAGACCTCTTCATTCTCTATTCAGATATCCTATTAAAAATTTTCGATTTGCCTTCTATATCCCAAGGCACAATTAGTAAAACTAAACAGCAATTTCGTTACCAATGGATTATACGAATATTAAAGGAAAATAAAATGCATCTCTCTAAATTGATACAAACTGAGGAGCTTATTGAAAACGATTTCGATAGAAGAACGTCTTTTTGTGAAAAAATGGTGGAAATGTTAGATAACAATGTTATCCAACTAGAACATATTTTGCTTTCTGATAAGTGCAGATATATAATTCACGGCCATGATGTTCGTCAAAATTGTCGCTACTGATCCAAAGAAAATCCACACTGGATGAGAGAAGAACATACGCAACACCCTGAAAAGGTCAATGTTTGGGCAGGAGTAGTGGGTAAACGTGTCATTAGGCCCCTTTTCAGTAATGACAATTTGAATAGAGATAATATTTAGCACTACTCTAAAATAATGTCGTGCCAACTCTGGCAAACTTATATCTTGCTCGAGCAAACTGACGGCGAATGTATTGCTCCAGCAGGCTGGAGTACGAGCATATTACCAAATCAATGTTCAGCAGTACCTTGATTTAATATTTCTAAATCGGTGTGTAGGGAGGCGAGGATCGTTAGAATGGCCAACGCGATCACCCGATCTTCGCTATTAGACTTTTTCTTATCAAGATACGTGATGTGTGAGTAAAATAAAAAAATTAAACTACGCGATTTAACAGACTCAAGAAGAAGAATAACGATTGCGAATAAGACGATCACGTGTCAGATGTTGATTAACGTTAGAAGACATTTTTATTATTAGGATGCTGCCAAGACGTTCAAGGCATACATTTTCAACATATCCTACATTCACATTGATGCATTTATAATTTTTTTGTCATTATCTAAAATGCGATTATTATATATATATATATATATATATATATATATATATATAAAATAAATTTATATATATATATATATATATATATATATATATATATATATATATATATATATATATATATATATAAATTTTACTTCCACATCGTTAATACGTGTGGATGTATGGCATCGGCGACAAAAATTTCAAAAATTTTATTTCGCTTAAACGTCGTAAAAAGTGTTAAAATATATAGAAAACATGACCTGGAAACTAACATTTTTTGTGTCGGTTAGTCTGTCGGTCTGTAAGTCTGTAGGTCTGTATGTCTGTCTGTTTGTAGCCACGAAAACTTTATAATAAATCGAGATATCGTCTTCAAATTTGGTATACAGTTATCACCCAACAAACGAACGGTTCGGGTTGTTTTTAGTTTAAATGACTTTAAGTGGTAGGAGAGGAATGGGTGATGATTTTGTGAAAATTCACATTTGTTTTGTTAAAACCGAGTATGTGACATTTTAGGGTTTGCTGATTAAAAAACTTTCAATTTCATCAAACATCTAGTATTCTGTGCGGAAATTAAATCAGGAGTTGAACGTATGGGGGCGGAATATCGGTGATAGGAATTTAGAGAATTTCTTTGCTAAAACTGCATAAAAAGTCATGTAAAACATATAAAAACTTGACTCTAGAACAAACATGTTTTGTCTGTCGGTCGGTCGGTCTGTTGGTCGGTCTGTCGGCCTATACGCCTGTCTGTTAGTAGGCGCAATAAGTTTTGAACGAATTGAGATATCATCTTGAAATGTGGTATCCAGTTAGCACCCGACAAAGAAACGCCTCGAATTGCTTCAAGTGGTAGGGAATAAATGAGGGGTGATTTGGTGTATATTGACATATTTTCGTTAAAACGCGAGTAATGTAACGTTTCCGAAGTTTAACGTCGCAGGAATACGAAAATTTTCTTTGTGGTCAACTCATGGACCCTAAATTCATTTCATGAGGATTTATTTCTGAGGAGAGTAATCATAATCAAAGAACCTTTTTTAATTTTTTTTTCTATTGGCAATAATAACGATGATAAGAGGTGGGTAATATATAATGAATAACACTGCATACAGATCTCTACCAAAAGACAATAATATGTTAAACTTATGATCTTAAAATTTGGGTTTCAAAATTTTCCATAATAAAGGGGACAACTTGTTGATGACGCTAACTTTGTTAGCGAAAGGTCTGAAAACTGTATGGTGATAAATTGGGCTCTCTCATTGAATTATGACTCCCAGATCAACGGAACTCAATTTTTATCTTTATTCATCCCACTAATGACGCTAACTTTGTTCGCGAAACGACCGCTAGGTCTGAAAACTGTTTTGTGATAAATTGGAATCTCTAATTGTATTTATCGGTGCTCATCACAGGTTCCAATCTTTCCTTATTGAACCTTGACTCCCAGATCAACGAAACTGACTATTTATCTTTTTCCATGCCTCTGATGGCGCTAACTTTGTTAGAAAAACGATTGTCAGCTCTGAAAACTGTAGTAGTGTTAAACTGTGTTCTCAAAATTGTGCTTATCAGTGATATCATCACAGGTTCCAATATTCACTCATTGAATTATGACTCCTAGGTCAACAGAACTAAATCTTTATCTTTATTCTTTCCTCTAATGACGCTAACCTTGTTAGCGCAACGATCGTCAGGTCTGAAACTGTATTGAGGTGAAGTGGGTTCTCATAATTTTACTTATCAGTGCTCATCATAGGTTCCAATTTTCACTCATACATAAATACACTTAACATGAGCAACAAAAAAAATGGCATTTCAACAATTATTTATCGTACGTATCCAAAGCCACCATTTATAGCAATCTCGACACAATGGGTAAAAAATTTAAAAAAATCCGTTTGTTTTAAATTAATTTTATCTAACGAAATGGGTAGACATCACAGCTATGTGACGTAGTGTAGTGAAGATAGTCAATAGTATTAATTTCTTTTTTTACTGTAAATTTTTGCAACCAATTTTATAACCATAGCATTTTTATAAAACCGAACAAAGAGGTCTTTCAAATGAGGTATTCACAAGCCTCTTTTTCCCCATTTAAAAATTTGGAGTTTGCAACTGTCACTCGAAGGGGTTGAATGACCTTTTTACCTTGCAGGATGTTATTTGTTAAACTAACTTTGACGTATTCTGAGATTTTATATACAGTGTGTCCAAACTGGATGGGGATGTATTGCTATCTCCGATATTATTAGAGATAGGGACACGGTTATATTAGCAATGTTTTGTATAATTTCATGCTCGTTCGAAATATAACTTGTATTTTGGCCTGTATATTTTAGTTTTAGAGTTATTTTGAAAAAAACAAAATTTGTCGATTTCTTTTTTCTTCAATATCCAAACAGGCGTTGATCTGACATGTCTAAGACTTGCACATTTTTAGGACACTTTTTACAGAGTAATCTTTTTGTGCTATTCCCAACTTAGGATTGTCATTTGTTTTTGAGCTACAGGTATCAAAGTTTGTTTTTATTATGACAGCTATATTGGATTTTTTTGCTCATGTGATAGCCTGTAAAAAGAGCTTTCCAATGATGTACAAGATGCTTGAGAAATATTGTAATTGCACTGACAATTTTTAGAAAAACCGTTTTGAGGATAGTAGGCTATGAAATCCAATACCAGAAAACAAATGACAAAAAAAGTGTTCAAAAAGCAGTAGGCCATGGAGTCTAATAATAGACTTCTACTTTTAACATAATTTTCTGTAATTATTCTGGATAAAAAAATATTCTGATTTAATTTACAATACTAAATTAGGTAATAATGCTAGGTAATATTATGTGAAACGGTTTAATAACGAAACCCGGCAATAACAAATAGAAACTTTAACTGCACAAAACAACACAATTAGAAACGGAACTCAACAAATAATAAAATAGAAACTTAAAAATACACTAAATAGAAAATTGTTCAATATGGCCGCCGTTTTATTCAATGCAATTTTTACACCTTTTTGAAACATGCCTGCAAACTCTGGTGAGGGTCTTTTGGTTAATATGATTTACAGCTTCCGTGATTCTGTTTCTTAATTCATTGATATTTTGTGGTGGATCCACATCATTCTTCAGAGTACCCCAAAAATAAAAATCCTTGGGTGTTATATCAGAACTTCGAGCACACCAATTGATACAAATGACACGATTATTACAATTTTGGTACAAAAATTCTTTGACGATACTAGCATTGTGAACTGTACAACCGTCTTGTTGGTACCAAATCTCGTCTAAATCATCATGAACTCTTCTAATTGTTGGTAAGATATCCTTTCTCAATAGATTTAGATACCTCTCCCCAGTTAAATTATTTTCAAAAAAGAACGGACCAACAATGAAGTTACCTGACATTTTTTAAAATTAACTCTCTAATCTACAAATAAAAAGAACAGTTTTTTACCTAATCAGCTGCACCAAACATTAATACCAAATCTGTTTTGCAATCGCCTTTCTTCCTTTACATGGGGATTTTCATTTGCCCAATATTGCCTATTATGGCGATTATACACACCACAATGTGTAAATCTGGATTCATCAGTCCATATTATTTTCAAATGAAAAATTTCATCTTGCTGACATTGTCCTTGATACCATCTGCAGAATTGAAGTCGCTTAGGGTAATCGTCAACATTTAAGCCTTGTACCATTGTAGGTTTGTATGGATGGTAATGACTTTGTTTTAATACACGATGTACCGTACTTTTTGGAACGTCAATTTGTTCATCATAAAACCGAACAAACTGCGGAGGGTTTTCGTTTGAAACCTGTAAGACGGCATTATTTCTTTCTTCATTTCTAGGCATTGGTAGTTTCTTTGCGTGAAAGCTACCGTCGTTCAATAGACTGGTCACTATCCTGCGAAATATTTTGGTGTTTGGTTGTCGTCTTTCTGGGTAATTGTTTTGATATAAATTTGCAGCTGCTTCAGTATTTCGGTTAGAACGAATATAACATTCCAACATGTCAAAATATTCTTCATTACTGAACACATTGTTGAATAATATTTAAAATAAACAGGAAACAAACTATTTAGTACAAAATTTTAAGCAACGTGTTAAATACACCTCAAATTGTTCAGCTAATTAAGAATGACAGAAGTAGTAGTCTATTGTTAGACTCCATGGCCTACTGCTTTTAGAACACCTTTTTTTTTATTCACTTGTTTTCTGGTATTGAATTTCATAGCCTACTATTCTCAAAATTGTCAGTGCAATTACAAGATTTCTCAAGCATGTGGTACATCATTGGAAAGCTCTTTTCAAAGGCTACCACATGAGCAAAGAAACTAATATGGCTGCCATACTAAAAACAAACGTTGATACATGTAGCTCAAAAACAAATGCCAATCCAAAGTTGAGAATAGCACAAAAATATTACTATGTAAAAAGTGTCGTGATAACGTGCAAGTCTTAGACATGTTAGATCAACGCCTACTTAGATATTGAAGAAAACATATCGACAAATTTTGTTTTCTTCAAAATAACTCGAAAACGAAAAGAGGCGGGGCAAAATACAAGTCATATTTGGAACAAGCGTGGAATTCTACAAAACATAGCTAATTTAACCGTCTCCCTATCTCCAATAATAACGGAGATAACATTACATTTCCATCCAGTTTGGGACACACTATATATATATATATATATATATATATATATATATATATATATATATATATATATATATATATATATATATATATATATATATATATATATATATATATATATATGCACAATATTTAGGATGTTGAATTAATTCCATACTGTATAATATAAATGTATTTTACTACATTGCAAAGCGAGGAGGGGAGAGTGGAATACATCTTAGTATTTTAACATAATATAAATGTATAAGAAGGCAAAGAAACAGGATCATATAATTATATTGGGAAATTTTGTTGAAGCAGTAGGCGGACAAATGGAAATTTCTGTAGGGAGTGAATTTGGATAAGGACAAATGAATAAAAAGGAGAGAAACTAATCGAATGATGTGAGAAAAGTGGCCTAATTATAATGAACACAATGTTTAAAGTACCCAAAAGAAGACGATATATTTCTATGGAAAACACCGTGGGATACAGGAATAGATTTTATTATTACCAAGAAATGTCACAGCAATTTGGTTAGCTCCATTTAAACACTCTGTGAAATCAGAAACACTAAACCTAATACAAGAGAATTAAAATTGGAGACAGATTAAGAGCTTACGAGTATACAATAGATATAAACAAATTAAAAATATAAGAAAGCAAAAGAGATAAGAATGCAAAGAAATAGCAATTAAATCAAAAATATATGAAAATGGGAAGGTTGGATTAATCTTATCTAGGTAAGAGCACCACAATAGAGGGCCGGTACAGAGCAGGGGAATGTAGAGAAACCTAAAATATGGTGATTTAACGTAACTTACGCCTATACTGAGTTGCACCCCTGAGAAATTATAGGCCTGTTATAGGTCTTCAAATTGGGGTTTTAAATTTGGAAAAATCAGTATCTCAGTAATACTTCACCTTAGAAAAAACAAATTTGGTACGCGTTCTATACATACCAAGGGCATTAATCGATAGTAAGTAAAGTTCTATTGAAGCATGTTAAAGGGTTAAATAGGGGTGATGCATCCTTGAAATGTAACAGAATTGGTAAGCTATGGGCAGATTTAAGAAAAATATCATTTCGTTTTATGAGAAATCTCATTCACACTTTTTTTACCTGTGTTATTTTTATTTTTTAAAATTTATATATATTAAAATATTGTTTATTATTTGTTACAGTTACTACATCAAAATGATTGATTTAAATCATGCGTTTTTTTTGCCATTCACAGATAAAAAATGTAAATGTGTGTTGTATCTGACCTGTGGAGCTAAAAATGTGTTATGTGTCCATGTTGAACTCTGTTATTTCTCAGCCAGTGCTAAATACTTAAACATTGCTAGTATTGCATAATTGCAGCTACTTTTTAAATCGCAAATATTTCGGAAGCAGTTAATTTTAACGTAATTCAACCATTGAGACAATACAAAAGATTCCTAGCGATGCTAACAAAAGGGTGTGAGTTTTCTAAGCCTTTAAGAGTATCTCAAACAGCTCCCTTTATCGTAACACACGTTATCTCTTTTAATTGGACTGAGGTAAGTGTAGCTGAATCATAATATTTTAATACTAAGTGTCTGCTCATGCTGTGTACTATTGCTATTGGACCATTTTGAATTAAATGGAATTTTTACCGAATAAGCTGTATCTGGTGCGGGGAAGTATGTTTAATGTCTTTCAGTGTATAATGCTATATGAGAACAATTATTATTAAACACGGAGAAAATCGGTTCTTGTCTCTGTTTGAACTTACGATTCTGTGAAATCAATTAACTATTAAGATGGTTTTGCCATATTTATCACATTCTCCATTACTCAATGTTATTATTATGGGGATACGGTATTCCCCACGTAGTTGTGATAATTAGTTGCTTTGACTGTAGTAGAGTACAACTTACGTATTAGTATTAGATGAATTTTGTTTGTGTTGTCCACTTGACTCGATTTGTGTGATAAGTGCTGATATGGCTATTACAGATAAATTAAATCTTGGTTCATTTTGTAGGAACACAATAAGGTTTGCACTTAATTTAGTGTGCAGACAAGCTCTAACAGCAGTGGCTGTGTATGCGATATGGCAAGGTATACAACACTATCATTATTGGTTTTCGTGGCATGTGATATTATGCACATTTGGGGTGAGTAATTTATATTATAGCTAATTTTTGTGAAGTCCGTTAACCCTCGCAAACAAATATCTTCAGACAAATTGTTGTGTATGCGCAAATAGTAAAGCTATTAACAAAATTCGCTGTTTTTATAGAGATTATGTCATCTGCCAAATTTTAGATCTATAGTTAAAAAAATTGAGCTATGGATATTCAAATGCTCCTATGTAATAAATAAAAGCTATTATTAAAATTTCGAGAACCCAATTCTTCACAATACAGTTTTCAGACCTGACGATCGTTTCGCTAAACTCCGGGACGATGTAATTTGCTGACCAAAATAAATGTTGCCGACCGAGGCTTTAATCTTTAAGGATTTCTTTAATATTTCATATTTTGTATCCTAATGTTGATGTCTTTCTGCTACCGACGTTTCACAAAAAAATCTTAATATTTAAGGGTAGTTTACTCTTGATGTTTTTTCGTTTTTTAGTGCGACCAGAGAAAGTGTAAATGCGACCAAGCTATAAATTTACACAGAATCACTGCTGGCAACTGTCTTTCCGCTACCAAAGTTTCACAAAAAAATATTCATATTTAAGGGTAGTTAACTCTTGGGGTTTTTTCGTTTTTTAGTGCGACCAGAGAAAGTATGAATGCGACCAAGCTATAAATTTACACAGAATCACTGCTGGCTACTGTCTTTTTGCTACCAAAGATTCACAAAAAAATATTCATATTTAAGGGTAGTTTACTCTTGAGGTTTTTTAATTTTTTAGTGCGACCAGAAAAAGTATGAATGCGACCAAGCTTTAAATTCACACAGAATCACTGCTGGTAACTGTCTTTCCGAAACCTTAATGTCACAAAAAAATATTCATATTTAAGGGTAGTTTACTCTTGAGGTTTTTTCATTTTTTAGTGCGACCAGAAAAAGTATTAATGCGACCAAGCTTTAAATTTACACAGAATCACTGCTGGCTACTATCTTTCCGCTACCAAAGTTTCACAAAAAATATTCATTTTTAAGGGTAGTTGACTCTTGAGGTTTTTTCGTTTTTTAGTGCGACCAGTGAAAGTATAAATGCGACCAAGCTATAAATTTACACACAATCACTGCTGGCTACTGTCTTTCCGCTACCGAAGTTTCACAAAAAAATATTCATATTTAAGGGTTGTTTACTCTTGAGGTTTTTTTCGTTTTTTAATGCGACCAGAGAAACTATTAATTCGACCAAGCTATAAATTTACACAGAATCACTGCCGGCAACGGTCTTTTTTCTACCGAAGTTTCACAAAGAAATATTCATATTTAAGGGTAGTTTACTCTTGAGTTTTTTTCGTTTTTTAGTGCGACCAGAGAAAGTATGAACGCGATCAAGCTATAAATTGACACAGAATCACTGCTGGCAACTGTCTTTCCGCTGCCAAAGTTTCACAAAAAAATATTTATATTTAAGGGTAGTTTACTCTTGAGGTTTTTTCGTTTTTTAGTGCGACCAGAGAAAGTATGAACGCGACCAAGCTATAAATTTACACGGAATCACTGCTGGTCGCACTAAAAAACGAAAAAACCTCAAGAGTAAACAACCCTTAAATATGAATATTTTTTTGTGAAACTTTGGCAGCAAAAAGACTGTTACCGGCAGTTATTCTGTGTAAGTTTATAGCTTGGTCGCATTCACACTTTCTCTGGTCGCGCTAAAAAACGAAAAAACCTCAAGAGTAAACAACCCTTAAATATAAATATTTTTTTGTGACACTTTGGTAGCAGAAAGACAGTTACCAGCAGTAATTCTGTGTAAATTTATAGCTTGGTCGCATTAACATTTTCTCTGGTCGCACTAAAAAACGAAAAAACCTCAAGAGTAAACAACCCTTAAATATGAATATTTTTTTGTGAAACTTTGGTAGCAGAAAGGCAGTGACCAGCAATGATTATGTGTAAATTTATAGCGTGGTCGCATTCACATTTTCTCTGGTCGCACTGAAAAACGAAAGAACCTCAAGAGTAAACTACCCTTAAATACGAATATTTTTTTGTGAAACTTTGGTAGCGGAAAGACAGTGGCCAGCAGTGATTCTGCGTAAATTTAGAGCGTGGTCGCATTCACATTTTCTCTGGTCGCACTAAAAAATGAAAAAACTTCAAGAATAGACTACCCTTAAATATGAATATTTTTTTGTGAAACTTTGGTAGCGGAAAGACAGTTATTAGCAGTGATTCTGTGTAAATTTATAGCTTGGTCGCATTCATACTTTTTCTGGTCGCACTAAAAAACAAAAAAACCTCAAGAGTAAACTACCCTTAAATATGAATATTTTTTTGTGAAACATCGGTAGCGGAAAGACAGTTACCAGCAGTGATTCTGTATAAATTTATAGCTTGGTCGTATTCATACTTTTTCTGGTCGCACTAAAAAACAAAAAAACCTCAAGAGTAAACTACCCTTAAATATGAATATTTTTTTGTGAAACTTCGGTAGCGGAAAGACAGTTGGCAGCAGTGATTGTGTGTAAATTTATAGCTTGGTCGTATTCATACTTTTTCTGGTCGCACTAAAAAACAAAAAAACCTCAAGTGTAAACTACCCTTAAATATGAATAGTATTCATACTTTTTCTGGTCGCACTAAAAAACAAAAAAACCTCAAGAGTAAACTACCCTTAAATATGAATATTTTTTTGTGAAACTTCGGTAGCAGAAAGATAGTTACCAGCAGTGATTCTGTATAAATTTATAGCTTGGTCGTATTCATACTTTCTCTGGTCGCACTAAAAAACAAAAAAACCTCAAGAGTAAACTACCCTTAAATATGAATATTTTTTGTGAAACTTCGGTAGCGGAAAGACAGTTACCAGCAGTGATTCTGTATAAATTTATAGCTTGGTCGTATTCATACTTTCTCTGGTCGCACTAAAAAACAAAAAAACTTCAAGAGTAAACTACCCTTAAATATGAATATTTTTTTGTGAAACTTCGGCAGCGGAAAGACAGTTACCAGCAGTGATTCTGTATAAATTAATAGCTTGATCGCATTCATACTTTTTCTGGTCGCACTAAAAAATGAAAAAGCTTCAAGAGTAAACTACCCCTAAATATTAATATTTTTTTGTGAAACTTGGGTAGCGGAAAGACAGTCACAAGCAGTGGTTCTGTGTAAATTTATAGCGTGGAAGCGTTCATACTTTTTCTGGTCGCACTAAAAAACGAAAAAACCTCAAGAGTAAACTACCCTTAAATATGAATATTTTTTTGTTAAACTTTGGTAGCTGAAAGATATGTACCAGCAGTGATTATGTGTCAATTTATAGCTTGGTCGCATTGGTACTTTTTCTGGTCGCACTAAAAAATGAAAAAAACTCAAGAGTAAACTACCCCTAAATAGGGGTGTTTTTCTATACTTTTCTGGTAGCAGATGCGGCTGGTAGGTGGCATCCAAGATATAGAGTTTCATGGAAAAGTTTAGTCTATAAGTAGTCGGTCAGCTAAAATAACTAACTTTGGTCAGCAAATTACTTTTCCCCCTAAACTCCAGTTTATTCATCCCTCTGATGACGCCAACTTTATTATAAGGATCGTCAGGTCTGAAAAGTGTATTGTGGTGAATTGGGTTCTCCAGATTATACTTATCAGTGGTCATCACAGGTTCCAGTCTTCACTCCTTGAAATAAAACTTATTAAATATAATAGATCCAAAACTAGTTTGTTGGGCTAAGCAGTCGAAGGTAGCTAATAATAATAGTATTTAATTTTTGCTCAAAAAATGTTATGCACTGGGTCCCAGATTGGTGCTGCATGCTGTCTCTGTTACTATAAGATCTAGAAAGTCGGTTAAATAAGTATTGTTTCTCGGGATTCTATTACCATTTCAAAACTAAAATCACATTTTATCAATTTTGTTTTGTTTTTGAAATAATCGCGAAAAAACAAAATGGTGCGTTTTTGACAAACCCCCCGTATCTCGGTTATCTGAGAACATAATTTCTTTAAATGCATGTCTAAACTTCGTTTGTATGAGCATGTATTGTAAATTGACACAAAATTACCGCAAAATCCATGTGTTTACATTCGTTTAATAAATGTAGTCGAAAATAGTGAAAGAATACTTTCCTAATTGTCTAGTGAAGTGAAGTGAGTGAAGGAATGAAAAATTGGTCGTTATCGTGAACCAGATTAATAAGTTTTTAAAGATTTACAGGTAACTAATATGTTTTCTTATCTCTGTAATAGAGAATACTACGACGGCGTTCTGGGGTCACGTTAAAAAAATATTTTCTAATAATTCTCAGATAAAAAGTCAGAATTCCGACATAAAAAGTCGGAATTCTGACATAAAAACTCAGAATTCTGAGATAAAAAAGTCAGAAATCTGACATAAAAATTCAGAATCCTGACTTTCTATGTCATGATTATGACTTTTTAACTCAGAATTCTGAGATAGAAAGTCGGAATTATTCGAGAGCTATACGACAGCATCCAGGTGGTGCCACTTGCAAAACGTTTACCTATTTATGTGTAATTAGGTAGGTAGCTCTAGTCCGGTCAATCTAAACCAACAAATGAGAGTGAAGGTGCATAAAGTCCCAACAAGCTGAAAATCAGTAAAATTGTTCAAAACATAATTATAAATATAATTTAAAAGTTCCCCATCATTTCCGTGTATGGAATTTTTTTTATTCAAGGTCAAAGGTAAAAAAAAAAAGAGTTTTTCGCGATTTTCAGCAAAACGGTAAGTTTTATCATAAAAGTACTTTAGACAAAAATTGTAGATCATAAAATTATCTATAAAAAATGTATCAATACTTTTTTCTTACGAGCCAACGTTTCTGAGATAAAACGATTCAAAAAGTTGTAAAAGTTGTTATCGTCATAATATGCATGAGTACGCCACGTATCTCTAGAGTTGTTATATATGTTGAAATATTTTTCTATTGGTCATTGTAACTTATACTTAAAATATAAAATATACATGATAATTGCACGAGAAATATCAAAGCTGCAGAACAACGTCGTCGAACTTTAGCAACATCTTCATCTTCTGATATTTTATTTGATGAACTTATGACAGTTCCAACCAGTCAACAGAAATTTATTACAAATACTCACAAGTCTCGGTTCATTTCAATGTTGAAAGAAAAGTTTACTGCTGAAAATATATTGGTAAAACAAGCTAATAATGATGCCGATGTATTGATTATTGAAACAGCAATAGAGCAATTCAATTTGACAAATACAACTATTGTTGTTGGTGAAGATGTAGACTTACTCGTATTACTCACTGCTCGAACGCCAACTGAAAAAACTATTTTCTTCTTAAAACCAGGAAAAGCTCAACATCAATCGGATATATATTCATCAAAAAATTTATCTACTTTTGTGAAGTGTCAAAATCATGTACTATTTTTACACGCAATAACTGGCTGTGATACGACATCTGCATTTTACAGGAGGGGTAAAACAGCAGTTTTCAAATTGTTTGAAAAACAAGATTTAGTTCAATGTGCTGAAGTTTTTAAAAAGAGTAATTCAACTCAACAAGTAGTTATCACCAACGGCATCCGCTTTCTTCTTTCTATGTACGGAGCTCCTAAAAAACTACCTGTTTAGATAAGAATCGATATGCATGTTTCGTTAAAAATACTAAAAATAAAAAACAAGTTCAATTAGCTTGTCTTCCTCCAACCTCAGTTGCTGCTCATCAACATCTTTTTCGGGTATATTACCAAGTTCAAGTGTGGCTTG
This sequence comes from Tillus elongatus, assembly GCA_964006375.1. Lineage (NCBI taxonomy): Eukaryota > Metazoa > Arthropoda > Insecta > Coleoptera > Cleridae > Tillus > Tillus elongatus. The sequence continues at coordinate 57,043,333 of OZ023264.1, forward strand.
GTTATCAGCTAGACCCTACAGACTGGGGTTGGAAGTTGGTCAACAATATATTAGAGCCAGTTCAAACTTTACTCCCACCTGCGCCGGAAAAACTGCTGTACACAATTTTTTGCAACTGCAAAAAGGGATTTAGTGCTAAATGTGGTTGCAAAAAAGTCGGACTGTTTTGTTCTCTGGCATGCACAAATTGTCTAGGCCGGTCGTGCTCTAATGTTGAATCACCAACAGTGGAGGATTCGTTTGATTCCAACGAAGTGTCATGCGATACATCGCTATTGACGCAATTTACTTACATCCAAAATGAAGATGAAGAAGAAGCAGGAGAAGAAGAACAAGAACAAGAACAAGATCAAGAAGAAGAACAATAATTTGAATGTTACGACTCAGGCGAATGAACTTCACCACTTTTTTTAATTTACATCGCTTTTATCTTTTCCAATCTTTGAAAATTTCCGTTATTTTGCAATAGTTTCAAATTAAACAGGATCACAACTGACCCGTGGAGTAGGCCTACTGGGGAAACCACGTTAAAAAAAAGTGCTAAGTACACTACTTCATAGGTGGCGTGGAAACGTGTGCATATTATGACGATAACAACTTTTACAACTTTTTGAATCGCTTTATCACAGAAACCGTGGCTCGTAGGAAAAAAAAGTATTAATACATTTTTTATAGATAATTTTATGATCTACAATTTTTGTCTGAAGTACTTTTATGATAAAACTTACCGTTTTGCTGAAAATCGCGAAAAACTCATTTTTTGACGTTTGACCTTGAATAAAAAAATTTCCATAGACGGGAATGATGGGGAACTTATAATTATATTTTGAACAATTTTACTGATTTTCAGTTGTTGGGATTTTATGCACCTTCGAATGTCTAAATTGACCGGACTACTCTGCCTGTGCCGGTTTTACAGTTAGTTGATGGTGTTTAGAAACTAAAAGGAAACAAAATTGGTTAATTGAATATTATACTCGTTGCGTTAATAGAATAATGCATAGTGCATAGGTGCATATATTATGATTTTACTAATTATGTACGTAAATAAGTCGTCATATAAATATACAAGTATATTATTGTTTTAATCGACATTATACCTCGGAAACTCTAGCTGTATTAAAGTCGAGTCAGCCTTAGAAGCATATAAATAAATATGTTTGTGTTATTTCATCTGTAAGGTCGGTCTATTTCCGCGACTATGGCCAATCACCGACACCAGGGAGCAGTGTCACCTCGCTATCCTGGAAATTTTGCCGAACCCTGCCGTTCTGCAAGGATAGTAGGAATATTTAACGTGCCCAACATCGCATGGACACGGGACCGACGGCTTTACGTCCCCTCCGAAAGGCGGAACGTGCAGACATTCAACTTGCTCAAATACAGTGCCACAACCTCGGTTGATGTTAATATTACAGTGTATACTGAAAAAAGTGAAAGGAGAACTTTGCGATCGAACCCAGTACCCTTCGGTTCAGAGGCACACGTTCTTACGACTGAACTACCGAGGCTCTTATAAATAATTAATCATGAGATAAACTTGTTGTTGTTTGATGATTTGTTTTTGTTGCTCGATAACATCATCACCATCACAATCGAAATGCGATACCATCTGTCGCAATCGAGAATCTTCGTCTGTAACTGCCCATTTTAATGCAGTTTAGCTTCCACGTTCAATCAGTATTGTACCATATATCCAGACGTTTTACTTTTGATCTACCTCTTTCTTTTTGTCTAGGTATGTATCTTTCAAAGAAAACTACCAGGAAGATGTTTTAAAATATGTCCTATATATATATATATATATATATATATATATATATATATATATATATATATATATATATATATATATATATATATATTTTCCTATCAATTTCTTTCAGTTAGTCTGTTACCTCTTTTAACACACTTTTTTATTCGTGTTTCTATCGGTGTACCTTATTGTCTTTGTCATTTTGCTCAATGTCCACAATTCAAAAGCTTCTATTCCCTTAGTGTCCTGCTAGGTAAACATCCAACCCATCCTTATAATACTCCATACGCATGACTTGATAAACCTCTACCTTTAGCTCCAAATTAAACTTAATTTTTGATAGAAATAAGAAGTATATTTTGAGAGAATTTATATCATTAACCCTGCATTAGACGTAACATTGTTTAAAAATAAATATCAAGATTCACCCAACAATTTTTCATAGATTTATAATAAATGTATATATATATATATATATATATATATATATATATATATATATATATATATATATATATATATATATTGGGTGTGTGTGTGTAATGTGCATTCTTGAAATGACTTTCTCTTTCTTGTGTTTTAAATTGTCTAATTTTAATAATAAAAATAATAAGAAGGCAATTAATTCAGCAATGACAAATAACGTGACTTTCTAAAATAGTTTTATTTTTAAGGTTCACGTTATAAGCATACGGTTTTTACATTATTTTCGGGGTGAATAATTCAATTGGTTGGCACAATTTTTTTTACAATTTAATAGTCTAACTATGTTACATATTTTATTGCTACCTCTAAAAAATTCACACCATAACAATTTCTAAGAAATGTAAATAAAAATATTTTTTCATTGTGTTCTGATTGACATTGCAACACCTGCATGTGTAGGGAGTCAAATTTGCTCGGAATTTATTTGACAAAAGTTGGGGATAGACTGGCCGTAGCTAGAGTATTATTTTTATTATTAAAATTGGACAATTTAAAACACAAGAAAGAAACTCATTTCAAGAATGTACATTATATACATATATATATATATATATATATATATATATATATATATATATATATAAATTTTTTATAAATCTATGGAAAAATGTTGGGTGAATCTTGATATTTATTTTTGAACAATGTAACGTCTAACGCAGAGTTAAGGTTATGATTTTTTCGCAAAACACATTTCTTATTCTTGTCAAAAATTGAGTTTGGTTGGAATTTGGTTCTGAAGGGGGAGGTTTATCAAGTCATAAGTATGGAGTGTTATAATGATGAGGTGGACGTTGACTAAGCGGGACACGAAGGGAACATAAGCTTTTCAACTAAGAACATTGAGCAAAATGACAAAGACAATAAGGTACATCGATAGAAACACGAATAAAAAAGTATGCTGGAAGAGCTGACAGAATAGTAATGCTTGCTGAAAGAAATTGATAGGAGAAGGCATAATATATAGCACATATCTTAAAACATCTTTCTGATAGTTTTATTTGAATGATATATACCTAGACAAAACGAAAGAGGTAGATCAAAAGTAAAGCTTCTGGAAACATGGTACAATATTGATTGAAGGTGGAAGCTACACTGAATTGAAATGGACAGAGGAAGAGTCACGATTGCGACAAATGGTATCGCATTTCGATTGTGATGATGATGATGGTTGTCGAGCATTGTCTGCACGCTCCGCCCTTCGGAGAGGGCGTAAAGCCGTCGGCCCCCTGTGCGTTGCGATGTTGGGCACGTTACATATTCCTACTATCCTTGCTGAACGGCAGGGTTCGGCAAAATTTCCAGGATAGAGAGGTGAAACTGCTCCCTGGTGTCGGTGATTGGCCATAATCGCGGAAATGGACCGACGTTAATGATACAAAATCACAAACATATTTATTTATAAACTTCTAAGGCTGACTTTCCTTTAATTCATCTAAAGTCTCCATGGTATAATGCCGATTAAAGCAATAATAGGTTTGTATATTTATACGACGACTTATTTACGTACATAGCGCTTCCGTGGCCGTGCGGGAAAGTCGATTCAGACTTTCCAATACGGACTCGGGGGTCGACGGTTCGAGCCTCACCGGCGGCGAATGATTTTTCAAAATCACTGTCGTCGTTGAGATCGAGCTCAAGGTGGAGGGTAGGTTAGTTTAGATGAGCAAAAAGGGTCAGCAATGGCCTAATTGCCAGTAAGCATCTTACCTTTACCTTTTTTTTTATTTACGTACATAATTAGTTAAATCATAATATATGCACCTATGCACTATGCATTATTCTATTAACGCAACGAGAACAATAGTCAATGAACTAATTTTCTTTCCATTTAGTTTGTAAACCATCAACTAGCTGTAAAACCGGCACAGGCAGAGCTACCCGCCTAATTACACATCAACAGTCAATAGGTAAACGTTCTGCAAGTGGACGCTGTCGTATGAAGCTCTCGAATAATTCTGACTTTTTATCTCAGAATTCTGAGTTAAAAAAGCCAGAATTCCGACTTTTTATGTCACAATTCTGAGTTTTTATCTCAGAGTTCTGAGTTTTTATGCAAGAATTCTCACTTTTTTATCTCAGAATTGTGACTTTTTATCTCAGAATTCTGAGTTTTCATATCAGAAATCTGACTTTTTTATCTCAGAATTCTGACTTTTTATGTCAGATTTCTGAGTTTTTATCACAGAATTCTGACTTTTTATATCAAAATTCTGACTTTTTGATCTCAGAATTATTAGAAAATAATTTTTTAACGTGACCCAAGAACGCCGTCGTATGAAAGAAAGATTTCTGTGAGGCAAATAATCTATAATTATTACGAATACAATGTTTTAAGTACCTGACAAGACGATGTACAGGGAAAGCACCAAAGGATACTGAAGGGTACCAAATAGATTTTGTCACCACCAAAAAATGTCACAGATCTTTCTAAGTCCAGCTGCGCATATCCTGAAGTAGATATAGGCGGTGGATATAATACTGTAGAAGCAAAGTGCAAAAACACCTTAGCAGAGAATATAAAATTTCGGGACGCAGTTAATGCGTTATGGTAGTGTATTTTCATAAGAATTATATATTAGTGATTTAGCCTGATATTAAAAGTTATACATAATTACATTGAAAATGGCAAACGCAAACATGGACTTAGCATAAATACTCATAGTCAGTTATATACAAAGGTAAAAAGTCTGGACGCAGCAAGTGCGTTATTTCCATAAAAATGTTTTTAATAGCAAATATGTCTCTTTAATGCAAGCAGGCATCAACTTGGTTACCGGTAAAACCTATATAGTAAAAACACTGTACCATATTTTATCAAAATAACTTATTGTTTGAAAATATTTAAAAATTTTCCGAAAATAAATATAAAATGTTTCCGAGAAAACTGGTTTCGTAGGCAACGAACTTTAGGTCAATAGCAAATTAAGTTATTGAAATTTGAAGCATTTAATGGAAATTCGCTATCAAAACGCACTTATTGTGTTTCAATTTTTTTCTTACAAACATGCATAATATTTCGATAAAAAATGCTAAAATGCAATAATATAAGGAATGTTCACCAACGACATATGGGCCATCCTGTGATTGTCAAAATAAATTTATAAGATGCAGAGACACCCTATAATTTACGTCTACAATTTTTCTCGTATCTTGTATAAGAACAATTATATTTAGCTTTACTATAGAAATGCGTCACCCTGTATATATTGTAAACAAATGAAAATTGAAGCCAAACCCGGATATGGACTCTAGGGGACCTAGTTTGCACTCATTTGAAGAAATATTTTTAAAATTCACAATTAGCTAAAAATTATAGACTGTTAAACTATAAAGTTAACTAAAACTACTGCTAAAGCATCAGAGAAAGGGTGTATTTGAAATTGATTTTCTGAAAATATTTTAATCAACTGAAGGACACTGACGATTGAAGCTGCAACTTAAAAGAGTTTGCAAAACACTCTTCTTGAGATATCTTCTTTACATAAAGCCGTATTTGTTTCAGGTTCTTTGCCTAAATGTGGCCAATTTTGACGTTTCAACTTGCCACTTTGATGTTTTGAGGAGAATCCCAAAGTTTTTTCCTTTGAATGCCCATAACATTTTTGTCTTTAAACTTACAGGCCTAAGTTTTGGTGCATGGTTCACTCGTTTGGTTGCCCTTACTTTGTTAGTTCTGGAGATATCATTTTTTTCCGAAAGAAAACAAAAGATTTTCCGGGAAAACCTGTACCGATTTTCCTGGCTTATCAAAGCCACTTACAAAAGGAATGTACGCACCAAATTTGATCAAAATCGGCCCCCAAGTATTTAATTATATATAAATATATATATATATATATATATATATATATATATATATATATATATATATATATATATATATATATATATATATATATATATATATATATAACATAATAAACATATAAACGGACATTGGATATGGGTTCTAGGGGCTCTAATTCGCGGTCATTTGAAGAAATGATCCAAAAGTCCGACCATCCTTACCGCTGTATTAGTGAAACCTTACGTGCAGTAAAACTCAAAATGTTTAAAGAAATCAATATGGTAAATCCTAACGAAGCAAGATCTACGTGGATACACGTAAGTTTAAAGGCAGCTGTCGGGAAAGTACTGTACAAGAAAAAACTAGAACCAGACTAAAGTACTAAAGTTAATACAAGAACATAGCAGGTGAAAAAAGATTAAGAACGAAAAAGCATGCAGGGGATATAAAGAATTAAAAAATATCATAAGATAAAAATGTAGAAAAGCAAAAGAAGTAGGAATGCAGAGAAGCTTTTTAATCAAAAGACTCAACCAAAAAACTAATCATAGCATTAAATTGTCTAGTTTCTGAACAACCGACTTCTTTTACTAAGCATCAAACTTTGAAATACCACCGTAACCTTCCCAACTAACATATCGCGAAAATATTATATCTCCAGTCATTTAAAAATAATTCCGAAATTAAATATTAATACAGTGTGTCCCAAACTGAATGGGAATGTATTGCTATCTCCGTTATTATTAGAGATAGGGAGACGGTTAAATTAGCAATGTTTTGTAGAATCTCATGGTCGTTCCAAATATGGCTTCTATTTTGCCTTGCCTCTTTTCTTTTTTGAGTTATTTCGAAAAAACCAAAATTTGTCGATTTCTTTTTTCTTCAATATCTAAGTAGGCGTAGATGTGACATGTCTAAGACTTGCACATTATCAGGACACTTTTTACAGAGTAATCTTGAGTTACAGGTATCAACGTTTGTTTTTATTATGGCAACCATATTGGATTTTTTGCACATGTAATAGCCTGTGAAAAGAGTTTTCCAACGATGTACAACATGCTTGAGCAATCTTGTAATTGCATTGACAATTTTGAGAAAAACCGTTTTGTGGATAGTAGGCTATGAAATCCAATACCAGAAAACAAATTACAAAAAAAGTGTTCAAAACGCAGTAGGCCATGGAATCTAACAATAGACCTATACTCTTAACATAATTTTCTGTAATGATTCACGATAAAAAAATATTGTGATTTAATTTACTATACTTAATTAGGTATTAATGCTAGGTGATATTATGTGAAACAGTTTAGTAACGAAACTCGGCAATAACAAATAGAAATTTAAACTCCACAAAACAACACAATTAGAAACGCAACTCAACAAATGATAAAATAAAAACTTAAAAATACGCTAAATAGAAAATTGTTCAATATGGTCACCGTTTTGTTCAATGCACTTTATACACCTTTTGGAAACATGCCTGCAAACTCTGGTGAGGGTGTTTTGGTTAATATGATTTATAGCTTCCGTGATTCTGTGTCGTAAGTCATTGATATTTTGTGGTGGATCGAACTTATACACATCACTCTTCAGAGTACCCCAAAAATTAAAACCCATGGGTGTTATATCAGGACTTCGAGCACACCAATGAACCGGCACATTGTTACAAATGACACAATTCTTAAAACTAAAACTTTGGTACAAACATTCTTTGATGATCCTAGCATTGTGAGCTGGACAACCGTCTTGTTGGTATTAAATCTCGTCTAAATTATCATGAAGTCTTCTAATTGTTGGTAAGATATCATTTCTCAATAGATTAAGATACCTTTCCCCAGTTAATCTATCTTAAAAAAATAACGGACTAACAATGAAGCTACCTGAGTTTTTTTAGTTACCTGTCTAATCTACAAGTAAAAATAACAGTTTTTTACCTAATAAGCCGCACCAAATATTAATACTAAATCTGTCTTGGCATCGTCTTTCTTCCTTTAGATGGGGATTTTCATTTGCGCAATAATGGCGATTATACACACCACGATTTGTAAATCTCGATTCATCAGTCCATATTATTTTCAAATGATAATTTTCATCTTGCTGGCATTGTCCTTGATACCATCTGCAAAATTGAAGTCGCTTAGGGTAATCGTCAACATTTAAGCCTTGTACGATTGTAGGTTTGTATGGATGGTAATGACTTTGTTTTAATACACGTTGTACCGTACTTTTTGGAACGTCAATCTGTTCACCATAAAACCGAACAGATTGCGGAGGGTTTTCGTTTGAAACCTGTATGACGGCATTATTTGTCTCTTCATTTCTAGGCATTGGTAGTTCCTTTGCGTGGACGCTACCGTCGTTCAATAGATTGGTCACTATCCTGGGAAATATTTTCGTGTTTGGTTGTCGTCTTTCTGGGTAGTTGTTTTGGTATGAATTTGCAGCTACTTCAGTATTTCAGTTAGAACGAATATAACATTCCAACATTTCAAAATATTCTTCATTACTGAACATATTGTTGAATAATATTTAAAATAAACAGAAAACAAACTATTTAGTACAAGATTTTAGCAACGTGTTAAATACACCTCAAATTGTTCAGATAATTAAGAATGACAGTATCCTTCAATTGTCGCGATAGTGTTATATCCATAGCAAGCTTTCTTCTGTTGTTTTTCAGTTGACTTACGTTTAAAAATTTTCAAAGGCGTCTTCATAAATCATTAGTCTGCTTTTTATTGAGTTCTGTTAGTAAATTTAGTTATTTACTAGGTTTACCTATTCAATTAAATTATAACAATTTTTTAGGATAATGTTGTAATATAAAATATCAATTGTAAGAATGGGTGTGCTCAAAGTTCCTATTTTTTTATCGTGAATCATAACGAAAAATTATGCTAAAAGTAGAAGTCTATTATTAGACTCCATGGCCTACTGCTTTTTGAACACTTTTTTTTGTCATTTGTTTTCTGGTATTGGATTTCATAGCCTACTCTCCTCAAAACGGGTTTTTTCCAAAATTGTCAGTGCAATTATAGGCTTTCTCAAGCATGTTGTACATCATTGTAAAGTTATTTTCACAGGCTATCACATGAGCAAAAAAATCCAATATGGCTGCCATAATAAAAACAAACGTTCATACCTGTACCTCAAAAACAAATGACATTTTAAAGTTGAGAATAGTACAAAAAGATTACTCTGTAAAAAGTGTCCTGATAATGTGCAAGTCTTATAGATGTCAGATCAACGCCTACTTAGATATTGAAGAAAAAAATCGACAAATTTTGTTTTTTTCAAAATAGCTCTAAAACGAAAAGAGGCAGGGCAAAATACAAGTCATATTTGGAACGAGCATGAAATTCTACAAAACATTGCTAATTTAACTGTCTCCCTATCTCTAATAATAACGTAGATAGCAATACATTCCCATCTAGTTTGGGACACACTGTATATAAAAATCGGTTCTGAATGTCATCCTAATTAAAAGTTGAAAATTTACGATTGTTGATAAAGAGATAATAAAAATGTAACAGAGGTCTCATTTCAACCAAGCTTTCTGAATACAGAATACCGATTTTACCAAGGCAACAACAATCAATAAATATGACATGTTGTAAACACTATCTACCATTTAAAATTATTTTTCTTTTAGTTAATACCCCTAATGGCTGAAGCTATAATGCTTTTTGCCGGTGATGAACTTTGGACACGCCAAATCAGTAAGCAAACAAAAAACTGGGTACACGGAGGTCTAATAACTGTTGGAACGGTAATGGTTACTGTGGGATCATTTATATTAACGTACTATTCAGACGTGCATTTTAACACTGCTCATGGAATTACAGGTAAGCAACATATAGAGGTCTTATACAAAACGAACTAAAATAAATGTAAAGTCCTGGACGCAGCAAGTGCGTTATGGTAGTGAATTTTCATAGAAATGATCTGGCACAAAATATTTTATTATAACTTTTTTTGCTTGTAACACAGAAATCTAAATTTTGGTGTATAGTTTACTTTTTATATCGTAAAGCTGTCTACCAAATTTGGTTATCATGGCTTTTTTATTTTTTGAGATAATAATTTTTTTCGAATAGAAACTCAAAATTTTCCCGGAAAACCTCGTCCGATTTTCCTGGCTAACCAACTTGTCCAAGTCATTTAGAAAACGAAGGAACATGCGAAATTTTATCAAAATCGGCCCATTATTATTTGATTTATCGGTGCGATACATATATATATATATATATATATATATATATATATATATATATATATATATATATATATATATATATATATATATATATATATATATATGTATATATATACATATAAAAATTGAAACTGACCCCGGATATTGGTTCTAGGGGTCCTAGTTCGCGCTCATTTGCAACATTTTTTTCAAAATTCAAAAGTCGGGATCTCCCCAATTGTAAATTTTTTCTACGAAAATTCACTAATAATGCATGCTTTGAACAATTCACAATTATTTTCAGCTCTAAGAAAATGCCACCATTGCTATTATTTTTAATTAATATAACTTTTTGTAATAGTATTATATATTTCAATATTATAAAGTATTCACATAAATAATTATACTTTTACTTTTTTTTTACTTTAGGAGCTTTGTCAGCGCATTGTTAAAGAATGTCGTCAGATAACGCCAGAAATGCCCCGAAATGTTCGTGCGGAAGTGAAGCAAAAATTTTATTATTGTATCGAAGTGGGGGAAAAACTACATAACATTCTTTCATTCATTGATATTTTGTCTTATTCTTTAATTGATGATTTTATTGCCATATTCAAACCAAAATTTTAAAAAGCGTATGTGGTCGTGATCGAGAAAGATTTAAAATGAGGCATCACTAAATATAGGGTGTAATTTAGGATTTAGGGGTACTTTACGCCCCTGTCTAATAGGGAGGTTAAAAAACGCCGAAACTTACGCCATCATGTGTTCTCCTTGTAAACAAAGTCGAAAATGGTCTCGGCAATTTTTCTTTTTTGTGACGGTATTTTTCTGAAGCAAGTGGCAACAAGCATAAAATAAATGAAATGGAACATATATGAGGGAATATACTGCTCATAATATCTAGCCGAACTCCGAACTAGTAAACTATTACCTTGTATGACCTTAATTTAAAACCAATATGGTAACTATATTCCACTTTAATTGCACTTAATGACACTCTCCAGCAATATTTCACTATCAAATGCATTTGGTTTCATTGATGTGTTGACATGTTTACATTTTGTAAACAAACAGTCCATCTCTTTCTCTACAATGACATTTCCTTCTCTCTTAGATAAAGCACTTGAAATTTTATGTTTACTGAAACATTTCCAACTTTCCTGTTATCAGCTTTATCTTTATCAGTATATTTCCTATATCCTTACTTGGAAATTTATCTTGAAAAGAAAGACGAATTTAAAAATTGATATATTTAAACAGATGCTGAATGCAAGAACTTGAAAATTATAGGTTGTAATTACCGGCAGCAGTTGCTGGATCTCATCAAGTTTCTTCTTAAATATTTGTACCGGAAGGGTTGTACAATATACCACTTTAGTGGGTGTTATTTAATTCATCACAAGGCACCATATTTAGGTAATTAAGACTCCTGGATACGTATATATATATATATATATATATATATATATATATATATATATATATATATATATATATATATATATATATATAGGGTGTGTTTAATTTACATAATACCCCTGAATAGAGTGTATTTATTCATACCATTCTAATGTTAAATTTTTGGTTCCTCTTACAGGGTTTTCCAGACTGGTATTTTTTTTAAACTATTTTAGGGTTTTCAAACAGACTGGTAATTTTACTTGAAATATATTTGACTTTTCTGGATAAACTGGATTTGTTGCATTATCAGAACAAATCCAGGGTAAGTTTAATTTCCATAATGCCTCTGAATTGTGTTTATCCATACCATTCCAATGTTAGTTGTTGATTATTTTTAGAGGGTTTCGCAAACAAACTGGTGAGTTTTCTATCAGACGGGTTTTTTTTCGTTGCAAGTCTTGTAATGTATGTATCGTTTCGTCTACCTGCTTCTTTATCAGTGTAACTAGTCTGGTCACGGTCAATTAAGTCAGGGGTTTTCGTCATGGTACTTGAAGGATTGAGAGGATTGCAGGTAGTTATTGAGTCAGGTAATGGGGAAATAAAATTGTCTGTTGAATGTATTGTCTTTTTGTGGGTTTGTAATCATATCTGATAGGGTTTCAAGTAATCGGAAGACGAAGACCATCATCGTATCATTAAGCAATCGGGACGTTTTTCGATCTCCATCGCTTCGCGGATAATTCTGGTTTTGAAGTTGTAAAGCAAAGCTATTTTTTGGCATTGTCGAAGTCTATTTGTCTATTTTGTGTCCCGATGAATATGATGCATGGCCAGCGCCGATGAGGGGTGGGATTTTCTAACTGCGAGGATGTGGTCATATATTCTATTCTGAATGCGTCTATTTGTTTGTCCTACATAACGGGAACAGTCGGAACAAGGAATTACATAAACTCCGTGGGATTCGTTTGGAACCGTATCCTTGGGAGTTTTTATTAGCTTTGACAGTTTTTGCTCTGTTGTGAATATGGTTCTGATATTATGGGTTTTAGAAATTCGGCTGACTTTATCGGCGACAAATTAAATGTATGGTAAAACCGCTGTGTGTTGTTATGTGGACTCTTGTTCTTGTTGTGGTGTAGTGGTTTGTTGTTGTGCGTTTCCAATGTTTCGTAGTACGTAATTGCTGTCGTATCCGTTTTCTAGCAGTGTCTGTCTTAAAAAGTTTAGTTCTGTCTGTTTATTGTTGTAGTCCGTTAGCGATGCGTGATGATGAGATTGGGCGTTAAGATAACGATTAGCGTGGGTTGGTTTTCGGTACACAGTGTAAGAAAGTCGAAAATCGGAAACCGAAATCCACCCCACACTAATCGTTATCTTAACCCCCAATCTCACCATCATCCATCGCAACTAAATTCCGTGGTTTGACTAGTAGCACGATCCCTTAAACTAACGGACAACAACAATAGACAGACAGAATTAAACTTTCTAAGACAAACATTTCTAGAAAACGGATACGATAACAATCACATACTACGAAACAATAGAAACGCACAAAACAAACCACTACACCACAGCAAGAACAGACAGAGCCCACACAACAATGCACAGCGTTTTTACCATACATTAAAGGCGTCACCGACAACATCAGCCGAATTTTTAGAACCCATATCAACACCATATTCACAACAGCCCAAAAACTGTCAAATCTGATAAAAATTCCCAATGATACGATTCCAAACGAATCCCACGGAGTTTATAGAATTCCTTGTTCCGACTGTTCCAGTTATGTAGGGCAAACAAATAGACACATTAACAATATAGAATATAATAATATATGACCACATCCTCGCAGTTAGAACATCCGACCCCTCATCGGCGCTGGCTATGCATCATATACTTACAGGACACAAAATAGACAAATAGACTTCAACAATTCCAAAACGATCGCCCCGGTTTACAGCTTTAAAACCAGAATTATCCGCGAAGTGATGGAGATCGAAAAAACGTCCCGATTGCCTAAATAAGAGAGATGATGGTCTTTGTCTTTCAAACTGGAAACCTATCATATCTTCATTACAAACACACAAAAAGACAATAAATTCAATAGATAATTTTATTTCCCCATTACCTGATTCAACAAATATCTGCAATCCTCTTAATCCCTTAAGTACCGTGACGAAAGCACCTGACTTAATTGACCGTGACCCGACTAGTTACACTGATAACAAGGCAGATAGACGAAACGATACATGCAATACAAGACTTGCAACGAACTGTCAGATCTCTCTTAGGCCTAAGGTTGGACACACTGAGACCTTAGAGGCGATCTCCGGCGAGGTTTGGGGAGTAGGCAGATTGAGGCCCCGTACTCGAGCTGCAACAACCCAACCCACATTTGTCCACCGCTCTAACGAGTAGGAAGGTGTTGGCCTTAGAGTTCATGTTCTTACATATTTCCTTCACCTCTTGAAAATGGCTCCAAAACAGGCGCCGAAACGTCGAGTTTTTATAAATTCTGCACGCGGTCTGACTCGAGAACCAAGTATGTCTCACATTAAAGTCCATGGAAATCTTGTGTGTGTGGATAACAAGATAAAAAAACAGCAAGTTATTGATGGAATATGATTAACCTAAAACTACGAATATAACTTGTGTGTTTTGTTTCTTTAACGTCGGCCGATTTCCGCGACTATGGCCAATCAACGACGCCAGGGAGCAGTTTCATCTCACTATCCTGGAAATTTTGCCGAACCCCTGTATTTCCTTAGGGGGTTAGGGATATTTTACGTGCCCAACATCGCATGGACACGGGACCGATGGCTTTACGCCCCCTCCGAAGGGCGGAATGTGCAGACATTCAACAGTGCTCAAATACAATGCCAGAACCTCGGTTGATGTTAGTGTTACAGTTTGTACTGAAAAAGTGAATGGAGAACCCTGGGATCGAACCCAGTACCCTTCGGTTCAGAGGCACACGTTCTTACCCCTGAACCACCGAGGCTCTTTCGAATTTAACTTCAGACATCATTGTTCTGGGAATTTTTTTTAAATTGTTTGTGTGTGGTTGCAGTTTGGGTGAGTCTGTCTGTATGTGTATGTATAATGTGTGTTTTTGTTATGCGATTTGGGTTATGGTTGGTTATAAGCATTGGCACCAAGTCAGCGACGTGCTTGATTAGATCGGGCCCAAATCTGCGGTTGAGTAAGAGTAGCTATAGACTTCGTCGTGGTTTGAGTTCGGCCAGTCGATATATTATTGTGTTTAAAAGTTTAGATAGTTTATAAGCATTTATATTTTATATTTGCAGGGGGGATGATTTACGTGCCTTTTACTTTTCTTTACTACAAAGGATTTTCAATGACTGTAAATTCTAATTATTATTATTATTAAAATTTAAGTAATTATTGATTTAGTTATGTTAGGGTCGGCAACGTTTCGAGCGGCAGAACGTGTGTCCCTTTTCTATCCCCTTGTTACGTTGAACTTAATATTTAAGTTTTACGACTTTCAAGGGAGGTCTTGCCAAAATTTATTTGGAACACTAAAAACCGAGCATCGGGGGCAGAATCCCAGAATTTTACTATATATCCAGTCTTAGCGTGTACCTAGTGACCCAAGCACCTCAAAGTCACCCTATAAGGAAACTGTTATTATGAACTCTAGTTTAGGGCTTCCTGAGCTAAAATGAAACCCAGCATCTAGTTTTTAAAACTAATTTAATACAAAATTAAAATTTATACATATAACATTTTAACAGCACAATAAATTTCTAATACACCCTTCATTTCCAAAGGTTTTGGTATGATTAAAATTTAACAAAAGAAAACTCTCAATATTTTTTAAAATAATTTCGTTAATTCCAATAGTATAAATCCTAAAGGTTATTTAAACAGGAGGATATAGGAGGCTTTCCCAACACCTTAGAATGGATTAAATTAATTAGTTGATACCGACAAAAACTACATTGTTCTTGCCACCGGTATAATTTTTCTAGTCTAGTAAATGACTCTTTCTCAGTCTAATTATAGTTCTAAATCTTAGCTAACATCCCTTATAGCTCCCAACTACCCTTAAGGCCCCAAGCCTTATCTCGTGCTTAGCCTTATAAAATTTACACAAAAAAATTCCCTAACTACTAAAACCTCTGATAAGCAACATCTAAATTTTTAACAGTATTCAATTCACTCTAATTATATCTTTAAATAGCTATGCAAATTTATTTTGAAAATTTAATTCGGTAATCGAGACAGCTGGCCCATTTTTAATAAAAAGGGAACATTTAACAAAATATTTAGACTGGAACGGACTAACCCAGAAATCTGAGACCATACACCAGCTATGCTTTACCAACCCCTCCATGGGCCGGTCACCTACGCGCGCCTGCGAGAATCGCCCTTTTTTTAAAACACTCTAATTCACTCTCTGAAATTTTCACCCAAACTTTTAAATATTCTCTGATTATCTAAAGAACAGAAACCACTGACATTTTAGTCGCTACCTTACTCTCAGCCCCGAGGCCGGCTGATCACTAACACTCTAGACACGTATTTTTCCACTGTCCCCGTATCAAATTTCCTAGTTTGCATTTTTTTGGTCTCTGTTGAACTGGCCTCGTTGTAGGCCGTAACCCTAAACTTGCAAATCCAGCATTTCTCTATCTACTATGTTTCAAGTGACACGGTTGAACTTGCAACTTGAGCAGTTGATTGTTTATAATTTCAACATGCCCAGCCTAGATAATTATGCATAGTCCGATTATATTTATGATCGCTTGACTATTTGTTGTAGCGAATTTTCCATAAATTTTTCAGAGATGAAACCCAGTAATTTATTTACATCTCTTCTGAACATTGATGTATGAAGAAATTTCGTTAACCAGATACTTAAACCAGTAAGCATCCTGCTTACACAGGTAATGATATCTACTTGGCTATAAAACAGTCATAAATAAATAAATAAATAAATATTGTAGTTGAGTCATAATATTACAGATGATGAATGATGAAGTAATGATTAGTGTAGTCTTAGCTCTACGTGCACAATATAATAACTTTATTATAGCTTGGGGTAGCAACTCAAAAAATAGAAAACATGATAAACCTTCTGGCTAAATCACCAGCTAAAGAAAAGATGAGAAAGAAAGCGGATAAAGTACCGTCAGTATTGTCAGCTGTTTTAAGTGTACAGAAAGAGACTTTTAAAATTTTGTAAATCATTTTTATTAATGTTTTGCTTAATGTGCAAGTTTTAGAGCAGATCGTGTCATGTATATAAAATTTTGTTAAAAAAATGATTGCGTTTTTCAATGTAGGCAAACTACTTCTTTATACCTCCCCGTGGTTCTTTTATAAATCGTGTTTGATATTACATGTTTTAATTTGTCTGTGTCTTGCAACGAGTCATTTTTAATTGTGTAAAATTCTCCATGTTCAAGGGCAGCCTTAAATCTCACTAACAAACTTATTTTATATTTTTTGTAGGTATAATATCAGTGATAATAATGCTCTTGTCTATAATAATTGGAGTAGCAACAAATTATGCACAGAAGCTGAGTACTTACGTGAAACCCGTATGGTTGAAAGCTATTCATAACTACATTGGTATACTGGGTTATGTTATTGGTATTTCCAGCCTTTGTTTTGCCTACTACACTAGATGGTTTGTATATTGGACTACTCCAGAATCGAGGACAACAGCTTTAGTTGTCACAATAATATTCTCCATTTGGCCTCTGAACAGTGCCATAGTTTCAGGATACAATCAAGTGAAAACAATAATTCAATCCTGATACCAACCGATATCTAATAAAATTGTAATTATAGACGAACTGGTATTTATTTTTGTACATGAGTTAGCATGCTATTTATACAAAGCTTTTTTTAACCTGTTAATGAAATATACGTATAATAAAAATGAAACTGTTTTAATTGTTATTTTTAGATAAAATGTTCTAATTGGAGGAGTAGAAATGAGGGTGGTGCATTTTATGTATTAGATTTCTATGTGTGTTTACATTTTCGGTCTTTCTTATTACCTACATTGTAGTCAATATATAGCTTGACTTATATTATAAAGAAAGTTGCCACATCCGAGCCCAATCGCTATATTTTCAGACCCAGTTTCTCTCTCAGTAAAAACTTGTATGAGTTTTTTGTTGTTTTAACGAAATAAAAGATCTCCCTAACGTGATGCTACACAAAATCCTACCAACTGACTTTTCTGACTTGCCCCGACATCAATTTGCCTAATTAAAAGCTAAAACGAGAAGGAAAATCAACCTTGCCATATATCAAGGTTATGTTAGCATAATGAACTTTTCCTATGCCTTTTAACTTCTTTTAGCTTTTGATTAGGCAAACTGATGTCAGGGCAGGTCAGGCAGGTCAGTTGGGAGGATTGTATGTACACAGCACAGTCAGGGAGGTATTCTTTTTGGTTAAAACGACAAAAAACTTATCAAAGTTTTAGTGTCGCGAGACGCTTGTCTAATTAGAAGAAAGCAATGTTTAATCTATTAATCACATGTTATACATGTATTTTATCTTTCTGCTCTCCTTGTTTATATACACCTTAACTATGCCAAATATCACATTGATTGTGCGCGCAATGTGCTTAACAAGGGGTAGGTACAACGTTTTTCTTCATGTATTATAACCCTATAGTTGAAACCACAGCCAAAGCATCAGAAAAAGGGTATATTTGAAATTCATTTTCTGCAAACATTTAAGTAAAATGAAGGATAATGGTGGCTGAAGCTGAAACTTAAGGCTTTATAGAACACACTTCTTACAACATTTCTGCTACATCGCCCCTAATGTTAGTTTCAAGTTCTTTATTTAGAACATGTCCATTTTGACGTTTTGAATTGCGACTTTTTGATGTTTTAAGAAGAAAAACTATAATGCTGATAACTTCTTTTGCTTTTAACTTAGGGATCTAAATTTTGGTACATGGCTTTATGGCATAAATCTTCGTATCGAATATGGTTGTCCTAACTTTGTTTCTTCCGGAGATATAAAAATTTTCCGGGAAAAACTAGTCCGATTTTCCTGGATAACGAACTTGTCCAAGCCACTTGCGAAGGGAAGGTACTCACCAAGTTTTATCAAAATCTGTCCATTATTTCAGCGGTGTGACACATAAATATATGTAAATATAAATATAAATATAAATATAAATATAAATATAAATATAAATATAAATATAAATATATATATATATATATATATATATATATATATATATATATATATATATATATATATAACTTGGTGAGTACCTTCCATTCGCAAGTGGCTTGGACAAGTTCGTTAGCCAGGAAAATCGGACTAGTTTTTCCCGGAAAATTTTTATATCTCCGGAAGAAACAAAGTTAGGGCAACCATATTGGGTACGAGGATTAATGATATAAAAATAAAGCCATGTACCAAAATTTAGATCCCTAAGTTAAAAGCATAAGAAGTTATCAGCATTATAGTTTTTCTTCTTAAAACATCAAAAAGTCGCAATTCAAAACGTCAAAATTGACATGTTTTAATAAAGAACTTGAAACTAACATAAGGGGCGATGTAGCAGAAATGTTGTAAGAAGTGTGTTCTATAAAGCCTTAAGTTTCAGCTTCAGCCACCATTGTCCTTCATTTTACTTCAATGTTTGCAGAAAATGAATTTCAAATAGACCCTTTCTCTGATGGTTTGGCTGTCGGTTTAGTTAAGTTGATGCTTTCGCTGTAGCTTTAGTGAAGTTTATTGTTTAACTGTCTATAATCTTTAGAAAATTTTCGTAGAACAAATTCGTTAGTGCATTTTTGCATGTTTTATCAAAATATGATGTTTGTAAGAAAAAAATCGGGACGCAGTAAGTGCATTTTGGTAGCGAATTTTCATTAAATCCCTCAAATTTCATAACTAAATTTACTATTAACGTAAGGTTTGTTGGCTAGGAAACCAACATTTAAGTTTAGTTTCGGAAAATTTTTGTACATTTTCAGACAATAAGTAATTTTGATAAAATATAGTAGGTACATTATTTCCACTACATATGCTATACCGGTAATCAGATTGATGCCTGCTCGCATTTGCTATTAAAAATATTTTTATAAAAATTCACTTCCATAACGCACTTGCTGCGTCCCGAACTTTTTAATTTGTTAGTCTGGGGCCAGTACTTACTTTTTAAGCTCTGTCAAGAACTTGCGGCCTGAAGGAAAGGCCAAAAACAAGCCTATGTACATCGACGAGACTCTGCGTATGGGTCTTTTACTAAAACGGTAGAGTATTATGTCCCGACAGCAGTAAACTCTATGCTAATACTAGCGGTACGGGAAGGAACGCGTTAGGTTGGCTAGACGAGCCGTCTAGGTAGAATAGAGGCCCTGTCGTAATCCTTCTAGTCGCCCTTCTTCCACCCAATAGTGCTTATGGCACCAATAGAGCCTGGTGCGATAAATCGATCTACCTGCTTGTTGGCTCACAACTTATATAATAATAAATATCGTCAGTGGCATTTGGAAGCATGAAGGAGGGTTTTGATTGAAAAAATAAAATGATTTCAACTTATATTATCGTAAAAATTTTCATACAATTGGACTGATTTATTATCTTCCTTAACTATGATTGTTTTTGAACATTTTTAAAATGGTCGTTGAAATGAGTATAATTTCAAAAAAAGCCTAATGTAACCTTAATACCTAGATTGAAGTTAGGGTGTCCTTCAATTATATATTTTAAGTGTAGAAAGTATAGTTCACAAAAATGATATCAAACATGATGAAATAAAATAATTTAATTCAGCTTCTGGCGAATTGTCGCTTTTTCTCCCAACATTTGTAGGTTTTTTTCTTAGCATGAGTTAGGATTCTCATGTCTGCATAAGTGGTGGCTACGAATTTTATATTTTCTATCTCGCGCAGATTTTCACCTACAATAGGGTGCGGTGGGTGAAACAAGTTACACGTTTTATGAAATTCTGCCTAAGAGACGTTAAAATGTTTCTTCTGAAGGTTTTCTTGTCTATACAATTGAGAACAATTTGACCCCTAAATGCTTTTTCTGCGTTTTTAGTGAATTTTCGTAGAAAAAATTCACTAATGGGGAGATCCCGACTTTTGAATTTTGAAAAATTTTTTGCAAATGAGCGCCAACTAGGACCCCTAGAAACCATATCCGGGGTCAGTTTCAATTTTTATATTTATATATATATATATATATATATATATATATATATATATATATATATATATATATATATATATATATATATATATATATATATATGTACCATACCGATAACTCAAAAAATAATGGGCCGATTTTGATAAAATTTGGCACGTACCTTTCTTTTGTAAATGGCTTGGATAAGTTCGTTAGTCAGGAAAATCGGACAAGGTTTTCCGGGAAAATTTTAAGTTTTCATTCGAAAAAAATTCTTATCTCAAAAAGTAATAAGCCGATTTTAATAAATCTTGGCATGTACCTTCCTTTTGTAAATGGCTTTGACAAGTTTGTTAGTCAGGAAAATCGGACGAGGTTTTCCGGGAAAATTTTGAGTTTTCATTCGAAAACAATTTTTATCTCAAAGAATAAGTGGCCGATTTTGATAAAATTTGGCATGTACCTTCCTTTTGTAAATGGCTTTGGTAAGTTCGTTAATCAGAAAAATCGGACAAGGTTTTCTGAAAAACATTTGAGTTTTCATTTGAAAAAAAATGTTATCTTAAAAATAAAAAATCTATGATAACCAAATTTGGTAGGTAGGTTTACGATATAAAAAGTAAACTATACACCAACATTTAAATTTCTATGTTACAAGAAAAAAAAGTTATAATAAAATATTTTGTGCCAGATCATTTCTATGAAAATTCACTACCATAACGCACTTGCTGCGTCCAGAGATTTTTAATTATTTCAGCCACCACATCAGAAGGAAAATACAATTTGCCATTGGAAACAAATCTCGTAAAGGTGAGTGATTGTTGAAACCAACTTTAGCATCATAGCCAGAGTATATTTTGAATATCATTTCTTTGCAATGAATGCAATAGTTATTGTAAATTTTTCTAATGATGACACCCCCAATTTAACTAAAGATATTCTCTTAAAAAGTATCGTAACCGAAAATGTGCTTAAAAGTCCAAAACAGTGAAAGATAAAATAGAAAATGCTATTGTAAATTGGTAGAGCAACAAAAAATACATGTAACCAGCAGAGAAGTTAAACTAGGCTGTTTCATTTGGAAAGATTGAGTAAATTACACTTCTTTTTTGTATTTTATTTAATTTTAACAACACACCACGAGGGGTTACGGCCTAAATACTACCGTACCGCGGGTGTCGTCAAGGAGGAAAGAGGCAACTTGTTAAGGTTTGGAGGTTCGGAGGAGAAGGAAAAACATGTGCCGGTAAGGAATTCCACAACTTGGAAGTCCTCGGGACAAAAGAGCGGGCATAACAAGATGTTCTATGTCTGGTGACCTGGACGGTAAAAGGATGCATTCGCTCTATTCCCCTGTTGGGGGTAGCAGGTGGAGGACTTATAGAAGAAAGCTCCTCTGAGCAGTGCCCGTGAAGATATCTATAAAAGAGAGAAAGAGGTCACCAACTGCACGTCGGTGGGCAAGGTATGGCAGCCTTTGGGTGAGGGTAGGGTCACCGATAAGACGTATAGCTCTCTTTTGAATGGAGTCCAGGATAGCGAGTGTAGAAGCGGCAGCTGCACCCCAGATGTGGAAGCAGTATTCGAGGTTTGGTCTTATTTGTAAAGTATATAAAGTATAGAGATTAGCTGGTGAAAAGTATTTGCGAGCCCGGAAGAGGAAACCTAATTTTTTAGCAGCCGCTTCTGCAATTGATGTGACATGTTGGTGCCAATTGAGATTTCGATCCACAGAAATGCCAACAAGAGAAACGGATTCATTACTTTGAATAACTTGGTTGTTCATTGTGATGGGTCTAGGGCTGGTGTATCTCTTATGAGACAGAAAGCAAAACTGAGATTTGGTGGGGTTGAATTGTACAAGATTTCTACTTCCCCAGTCTAATATTTTTTGGAGATCCACGGAGACAGAACCCTCCATGTGTCTGCGATCCTCATCTAATTGGGCCAAAGAGACAGGCTTAGAATATTGTATATTTGAGTGGAGGGTGCTGTCGTCCGCGTAACTGTGAACTGGGTTGGATGTGCTAGAGAGGATGTCATTAATATGGAGAAGAAACAAAGTAGGGGCTAAAGCTGAACTTTGAGGAACTCTTGCATTAATTGGATACAGTTTAGAGGAATGGCCATCCACGACAACAGAAATGCTCCGGTTGGAGAGGAAATTGGCTGTTTAGGTGCAGAGTTTTGGTGGTAGGCCATAGGCCGGAAGTTTATTAAGCAGCGCTGCGTGCCAGACCTGGTCGAATGCTTTGGATATGTCTAGAGCGATAATCTGGGATTCACCGTGTAGTTTTATAGATTTGTTCCAAGAATGGGTGACAAAGGAAAGGAGGTCGGCAGTCGATCTGCCCTGACGGAATCCGTACTGCCTGTCGTGGATTAGACTGTGTTTTTCAAGAAATTTTAGTAATTCGGTGTTTATATACTTTTCCATCACTTTAGAAACGACTGAAAGGAGAGAAATAGGCCTGTAGTTGCAAGGAAGCGCTTTGGATCCATTCTTGGGGATGAGTTGTACTCGAGCAGTTTTCCAGTTACTAGGGAATATGCCTTTATTGTAAGATATCTGAAACAGACGAGTCAGAACAGGGGCATGTTCTGGGGCGCATATTTTGAGAACAATTGCTGGGATCTCGTCAAGGCCAGATGCTTTCCTGGTATTAAGAGAAGACAGCATCTTTCGTATCTTTTTAGTTTTGAGAATGATATCCGTCACTTTATGCGCGACATTGGGGACTGTTGGTGGTTGAACATTTGGAGGTGGGTTGAGAGTAGAATTGCCGGCGAACAACGAAGCAAAAAGTTCAGCCTTGCTCAGGGAGGTAGAAACAGTTTCATCCCCTGAGAAAAGAGGTGGGAACGTGCTCTTGCAGAAATTATTCCCAATAGATTTAGCAAGAGTCCAGAAGTGTTTGCCGCCGTTGGAGCTTAAGATGACTTTGTTTTTGATGTGGTTATTAAACGAGTTTTTTGCCTCAGAAGAATGCGGACATAGCGGTTTCTTGCGTCGTTAAATGCTTGACGGTTTTCTTGACTGGGATTGTGTAGAAGCGTTTTGTGAGTTTTGACCTTTTCAAGTCTGGCCTTGTCACAGGATTTAGAGAACCAGGGCTTTTGAGTGGCTGAAGAGGTTTTGTGTGTACGTGGAATAAATAATTCCATGCCAGCTTAGATAATTTCGGTGACGTTTTGTGAGATATCAGAGGGGTCAGGATGAGAAAAACAGACAGACGCCAATGGAAATGAGGAAAAGTAATCCCGCATTTCGTTCCAGTTCGCGGAGTTGTAGTGCCAAACGATACGTGGGTGTGATGACTGTGTGATCTCGGGTTGCATTGCGCAGGAAGCAGTGACCATGCCGTGGTCTGAGCGACCAAGAGGGGCGGTGACTAATATCTTATAGCATTCAGGTTTGTAATAAGAAGGAGATCCAAGGGATTTGAGCTGTGTGTTGGGATGCGAGGAAAGTGAGTAGGTTGCTGAACATATTGGCTAAAGAACTGCTGACTGCAAAGGCCTCCGCTGCTCTCCCTTTTGGATCGGTTTTTGAAGATCCTAGCCATTCCTTATTATGAACATTGAAGTCACCAAGAATAGTGACCTCGGAGGAAGGATATTCTAAAATCAGATAGTTGTTTTTTTCAGAAAGGTAGTCAAAGAGCTGGACAAAATTGTTGTCAGAAGGTGACCGGTAAATGCAACAGATGAATTTAGTTGCAGTCCTGAGAGAGTTTCATCCAAAGTATGTCTTTGCTTCCAGCTGCCAAATTGGGGAGTCTGGTGCAGAGTAGATTGCTACGGACTTATGCGCACACACCTCCATGCAATCTAAAAGAAGTAAGGAGCTCATACCCCGGGAAATGAAGGTGATAAGTGGCTGTTTTGGCACTGATTTGGGTTTCGGTGAGGAAGAGGAGTTGGGGCCTATTAGCCTGGAGGAAATGGTGGACGGAGTTCAGGTTAGAATTAAGGTCACATATATTCGAGAAGGATATGTTAAATCTTGATGCTGGCGCCCCCTGTACACCCCTCTCCCGGAGATCCGAATGGAGGGGTATTTTACCTCCGGAATCTTTTGTACACGGAGGAGCCATCATCATTTTTGCCGACTCATACACCAGAGCCGGAAACGTCCGTTGGAAATTCACCGGCCCCTTGATGCATGGGGTGGTACCTCCTCGGGCATGAAAAAAATCCTTTACTATCACGTAAAGGAAAATTCCACAACCACCTGCTATGGATTGGATTGGATCAATGTCTACCCTTTTAAAAATAAGAGTAATAAAGGGACTATCAATTGTCCAATAGTTATACTTTTCGACATAGTAGGATGATACAAAACATTATCATTTTGTATCCATGCCTTGTATTATGTCTTTGTTTTGACTCGGCCTAAAATAATCCAACAACAATTAAGTCTTGAATGGTATACATGATATACTATACCGTTAGATGAATATAGAGACACTAATACATAATAGAACAGAACTGGTTGAAATGTATCGGCACGGTTACTTTTTATTTACTTACTTATTTATTATTATTCAAAGCCGGGCGGCAATGCTTTCAATGCTTTTCATCCATGTCCTACGTCAGATGTCTGATGTGATTCCAAATGAGGAGAGAAATTGAATATTGTTGGCATAGCATCTTGCTGCAGCAACTTCTTGTGTAAAGATGACGCCAAATAATCAGATTCGGTAAAATGTTGGCTACATTTTACCGTAAGAGTTGATGTTAAATTCTCATGACGCACAGCTAGCACCCACATTTTCAGTCATGTCCGGGCTTTTAAATGGAAATCTATGAAATCTTATACCACTACCAAGTTTCTTCTCATTGCTTTCATTAAATGCATCACAGTACTTCCCAATTATCGAATTTGCTTCACGCGAAGGCAACACGATTATTTTTAAATAAATAATAACTCTATAATGTACTCTGCCACGTTACAAATTACGTGATAGAAAAGAATAGCATACAGGAACTAGGCATCCTATTCACTGCCCGACAGAAACTTAGAGTAGCTGTTGTAGCACAGAGAAGTGATCTTTAACAGAGAAAATAGTTATATTATGTAAAAGTGCAAGATGCAGGGTTTACATAAGTCAGGTCAGGTCAAGTCATTTTACAAATGTTAAGCAGTTGTAATGTGAGTGTTAAGCCAGTAGGTATTGTATAAGGGATGCTCTAGCTTTTATCATACAAGGACTCCGTTATCAGTTATCAGTTGTTATACGCAGCCTCGGTAGTCCAGGGGTAATAGCGTGTGCCTCCAGAAACGTCAAATTATTTTTCAGTACATCCTGCAACCGCGGTTGGTACATTGTGCCCGAAGAAGTTAAATGTTTGCACGTTTTGCCTTTCGGAGAGCGGCGTTAAGCCGTCGGTCTCGTATACCTACTATGCTGTGTAGGGGGCGTTAAAGATCCCCACCCTTCGTACAGAAAGGACGGGATTCGGAAATATTTCCAGGGTAGTGAGGTGAAACTGCTATCTGGCGCCATAGCCGCAGGAATAGATTGACGGTAAAGAAACAACATTTAAAAGAATTGTAATCATTCACTTGTGAAGCCAGAGAAGTAGTCTATACATACGTAATTAACATGGAACAGTTTCACCAAGGAAAAGCAAAAACAATTAATTATTTATAAAATAATTAAATTAATTATTATACGAGGGTGAAGTTACTAGTTTAGGCACGAGGGCCAATGTATTAATCTTTGGACGAGCAAGTGAATAAGTGAAGACTGAAGTGGACACACGAGGATTAGTAAAGTAACCACATACGAAGGTCAAGTAAGTAGCACTTATAAAATGTACTAGATAAAGATTGGAGCCTGTGATGAGCACTGATAAGCACACTTGGAGGACCCTAATTACCACAACATGTTGTGGTGATTTGCGTTCCCCAATTGTGCTTATTATAAAAGGTGGGGAAAATATTTATTATTATGCATAATAAATATGTTGGTTATATATACTAAGCAACCAATAGCGAAAATATCCGGGTGATTTTGCTATGGTTCGCATCTGGTCTTCTAAGATCGTTGGTATTCCTGCTTTGACCCTTATCTTTAGGTCGAGATGTATACTGTTGCCTTTACCCTTTTATTGAGTAATTCACCATGATACTATATACATACTGTTTATGCCTGCATCTCCCACATGCTCGTTGCCTGTGCTGTCAGTTCAACCACTCGTGGGAATGACATCTACAGGAAGCTAAATATGTTCCCTTCACCCAGCCTTCGTGGAGATTACTTAGCCTGTGTGACACATCCTGGACTACACCCATCCACTTATTTTCAACTGGCCTAGATGGCGTAGACCTAAGTGGTACTATAAGCTTCGTTACACCATCCTTTGTGGCACCGGCCTTTGTAGCCAGTGACGGTGTTAGATTATGTGCACGTGCCAGTGTCGTTGCGAGGCCCTTCAAATGTATCGTCAGTTTTAGGTTTTATGAAAGGGTCAAATAGTCGCAATTCAAATTTTATGACAATTTTTATTCTTAAGAAAATGGATACATCAGTGGTTACAATAGGATTGTGCGGCTTTTTATACTACTAATGTCGTCAATAACTTCTTTGTAGTTGATGTTTTCGCAATTTCGGCTTCTGCTGACAAGATGGAAAGTGCTGAAAGTCGTTCTTGTGTCATTGTCACAAATTAGGTTTAACGATTTTTAGAGTAGAGAAGCTACGTTCCGCAGAGGCAGTGGTTATCGACATTGCGAATATTATTCGGGTAAGAATCAGTACGTTGGGATAAAAATCTTCCAGGTTGTCTTGAATAAAGAATTGAAGCAGTTCCTTTAAATCTTTAACTGTCCGGAAACACCATCATCCTTTATCTTTGGCAAATTGTTTCGCAGAATACACAACTCCTCAAACAGTTCCAGAGAGTTAGCATCTGAATCTTTATCACTTCGAAGTAAATCACTAACATTATTACAAGATTTACGCAATAACTTGGCATCGTTTTCTATTAAAGCTTTGAAGTCGTACGTAAATCCAAAATTATTCTGGTGTTCCTCAAGTGCCTCAAATCGGCTTTCGATACCAGTAATTACTCCATCTATAAAGGTTGAGAAAAAAATAGTTTGAAAGTGATCTTTCGCATTTTGTAACGGCTCGTCAGCAGATTTATAATCAAATATTTTTTTCTTTCTGGTAACTCGCTTTTCTTTGAAATCAGAAGGTATAGCATATTGACTTCTTTCTATAAATTCTTCGGCTGCGACCAAAGTTGTATTAAATCCGGTCTCCACTCACAAACTCAAGTACTGTACAGCTACGTGGATATTATTTTCAGTAGGCTTAACATTTCCCTCAAACGGGCACTACAGTCACTCAGGATATCTGAACTTGGGTCTACTTCTTGGAGAGTCTTACAACCTTATCAAATTGCTGTAAAATGGCATTCACTGCTTTAATCTACTCTCCCATCGTGTATCACATAAAGGTTTTAATGTCAGTTTATTTATTTATATATTTATTTTTGATGATGTCCCAACGCTTTGATGATCCACAAAAAAGTGTGTATAATTTATTTGCAAATCCAAAAATGTTTTGGCAATTGTTGAGGAATTGGCTGCATCAACTAACAATAAATTCCAGTTATGGCAACCACACGGTGTAAAGAAGGCTCGCGGGTTGACTCTTAAGATGCATGTCTTTACTCCTTTATTTATACCGATCATGTTTGCTCCATTGTCGAATGCTTGGCCCCTGTAGTTTTGAATATCAAGACCTAATTTATTCACTTTTTGTAATACAACTTCAGACAAATTTTCTCCCGTAGTTTCATGTACGGAAACAAATGCAACGAAATGCTCTTCATTATTACCAGAAAAGGATACATCACATAATCGTAACATTATCGTCATTTGTTCTACGTGCCCTGCATCACGAGTGCAGTCTAGCATTATGCCAAAGTATTTGGCTTTTTTAACTCTTTCTGTTGTAACCTGAATGACAGAATTGGCCAATAAGCCGATTAGTTCATTTTGAGTTCGATAAGTTAAGTAGTGATGTCTAGCAATTTCGTTATTATAAATTTTTTTGCATATGCTCAGCAAGTACATGCTCGTATTTTGCAAGCAGCTTTAATAGATCAATAAAGTTACCAGAATTTCCCGAATATTCTAAAAGCAAAGACTCTCTGTGGCCCCTGAAGGCTAAACTGTGTCTTGATAAAAACTTAATTACTCAATCAATCATTCAAATAAATCACTCCACTTTTTCTTTGAATCTCGTATACGTTTTTCATTTTCCTTGTCAATTGTTTTCCCTAATTTTAGGCGCTGAGATAATCCAAACCACTAACACATACGTTCTAAATGCTGCTTGGTATTTTCGTGACGCTTTAATATGACAGTTAAGCATTTCCAGTCAGAACATGCTTCTTCCACAAGCTGAGTCCTCGAATTTGAAAATAACCTACAGGGAAAACAGTTAACTTTGTTTGTAGCTTGCGAGTAGACGAGCCACCGTCGAATTTGCTGTCCTCCATTACTTAAAATTCTAGTATAAAAAAAAATTAGAAAAATGTCGTTTATTCCCATCTTTAGGATACGAGTCATCTGACAGGTTTAACGTCTGATGACCTTTATTCACTAAATAACATCGCTCATTGTCAGATAACGGAAAAGTCCATTTACCAGGATCTACAATAATAATATTTTGTTAGATATTATAATGAGAAATCGAAAACATTAACTTACCAGAATCTACGCAAATAGTTAAAGTAACATCGTTATTGTGACCGACGGCTGTAAGTTTGGATATGTTATCGTCATTAAGTACACAGTCTTTGTTAGTGCGAAGAGTCACTCTCATACTTTTCCGAGTTTGAAGTCAGCGAATCTATGGTCTGGTCTCTGGTCATGATGGCTGCACTCATATTATGCAGGTTTTCATTCCCGAGTGAGTCATGTTCAGTGCCATTATCGTTTTCGAAACAAACGTCAGCCGAAACAGGATGATCATTCTTGGTTAGAAACCTCTGCATAATCTTACTCAAATGTTTGTTAAGCACTTTTCGTTCAACCAGTTTCCTCTTCTTTGAAGCTCCAGATTCCCACTTCCTTTCCTTTCTCTTCCCTTTTCAGGGATTATTTATTACTTATGAAAGCGTTTAAAACAGATTACGGTTAAAGACACCCTACAGTCTACAACATAGAGTACCTACTCTACGGACTACAGACTTAAACTAAATATTGAGACTAAGACCTGAAGCGAAATAACACTTGTTTTGCCATCGGTGGCGGCCCTTCAGTGTGCGAGGCCGTCGGCGGTCACCGACGTCGCCTACGCCTAAAACCGCCACTGTTTGTAGCACTACGCTGTCTGTTGCACTACTCTCCCTGTGTGGCACTTTACCTGTGTGGCAGGACTTTATCTGTGTGACTTCCTGCCTGCATCATCTTCTATATTGTAGGAAACTGTGCTATTTTCAACCAGTCTTGTGACAATTCTCTGGACTTCGTGATAATCGCCTTTGTGGAACCAGCCTGTGTCACTACCCAGCTTGTGTAGCTTACCTATCTACTTAACTTATGTTATCCTTATACTGTCAAATAAATTGGTTCGAGACTACTAGTATTTGTGTTATGTGCCTGGGGGTCCTGACACCAGACTGTGTGGCATATCCAGCCTGCGTGGCATAAACCCTCAGATAGAACTAGGCTTAGTTCTATCTGAGGGAGCCTTTGTTGACATTAGCGTTAGGTTATAAAATCACGACGACATAAACTTCTCTATGTGCTCCAATAAATACTGCCTATTATGTTTCTTCTTTTATGTATCGTGTAGGTAATGAGACAACAGTATTACTTGAATGGTGAATGATAGCGAATGATCACTGCTGGAAGTGGTGAAGCGCCAAATCGATTATTAGCCGCCATAACATGAGTAACTAGACCAGAGTTACAGAAGAGAAACCAAACACGCCTAGGTCTGAAAAGCCTCCGGTAAGTTGGTTGGCAATGTGCCTTTAGATACGATGAGTTTAATCATCGTCTCCCTTTACAATTTTAATGCCCTAATTGAGTCCAGCCAAGAATTGCACAACGTACAAAAATTTCTTTATTTAAAATCGTGCCTTAGCGGTTCCGCCATGCAGGTCATATTAAATCTTGAAACTACTGATGCAAATTATAAAATCGCTTGGACTTTACTCGCCGTACAGTTTGAAAACAAAAACTCCATTGTACATAATCATGTAAGCGCCCTATTTAATTTGACGTTCGTTACAAAGGAAACTCACCTGTGGTTGCACCACAGAGCTCTTCAAGCGCTGGGTGAACCCACCGATCATTGGGATACCTTAATTATTTACTTATCATACACTAAATTAGATAACATTAGATAATTCTTGACCATATAGATATTTGTGAAGATGCTCCAACGTCTTGATAATGGCTAGAAGTTCTTTCCTCGTCACGCAATAGTTATTTTCTGCTTTGGAAAGGGCCTTGCTGAAATACCCTACAACCTTCTCTTGGCCTCCCTGTTCCTGCGAAAGAACACCTCCAATACCAACATTGCTCGCGTCCGAGTCCACAATAAACCTCTGACCAGGCTAGGGATATGTCAGAATCGGGGATGAACAGAGAGACCGTTTTAGTGTCTCGAATGCTTTTTCACCATCATTAGTCCAAATAAAGGGTGTCTTTTATTCCGTCAGTTTATGCATAGGTTTCGCGATGTCAGCAAACCCCTTTACAAAACGGCGGTAATACGTGCAGAAGCCCAGAAAGCTTCGCAGCTGATGTATATTAGTTGGAATGTTCCAGTTCATAATACAGTCTGTCTTCTCTGGGTCGGTTTTGACTCTATCTGGGGTGATAATGTGGCCTAAGTACTTGACTGCTTTTTGAAAGAGACAGCATTTCTTCGGATTTAATTTCAAATTGGCACCCCTTCGTTTCTGAAACTCTTATTAGATACACGACGCATGTTTTCCAGTGTAGACCTCTTAAAACTGTCTCCATTAGACGCTCAAAAGTGGCTGGAGCATTACACAACCTAAATGGCATGACTGATGGCACTAGGCATCTACAGTGAAAAACCTAAGTATTCTGTGGAGTCAAGGAGCCCGGAAATGTTACGTGTTCTGTGCTGCTCGGCACGGCTGAGTAAAATGTCAGGTGTCACTTTGTCTGTCACTTGTTACTTTTAGCTAAAAGTCGTAGCCTATTTGTTTGCCCCTTCCCGTTCCATTAAGATATTCGGCTTTTAACTGTCCTCCATTTCAAATGCGAAATTTTATTTGTATCGCCGTTTGCCCATTGCTGTGATTTGAGGTTCTAATGCTTCTAATTCCGCCTTCACCCATATAGTGCAAGGAAACAAAAGCGACAGTCGATGAAAATAGCCACTATGATAGATTTCTTCTAAAGTCCAGTTCCTGTTATATAAAAAACAGAACGTAAGTATTTTTGGCCATTTTGGTTTTACTTTTAGTAGGTATCATAGGTTTAACTCAGTGTTTTCTATGAAAGTTCGGCTCTGGTTGTGCAGCCTGCCTTTGCAGCTTCTTATCTATTTGTTTAGAGACCTTACATTGTAGTGTGTCAGTGCATTTTTAAATCTTAATTTACACGGGTTTCTACCTGTTTTAGTAACTTTCACTGCTTTTGCATTGCTATTTTTGCTGCTTGGAGGTACCTCGACTGAGCTTTGGACATTTGATGTTTTTAACTTCTTAACTTTTAGCTTTGATTTTATTAGTGTAATTGTTCTAGAGAATGTTAGCTTTGACTATAGTTTGTGTTTTGGACTTTGCTTGTAAGACTGTTTAGAAATTTGTAACAGCTGGTATCGTGTAATACTTGCCGACCTAGCAGAGATGGCCAGATTTATGGGCCGAAACGCGTAGGGCTTTTACTTAATAAAAATTCAGTCTGGAGTATAGCCTTGTTCTGTTCTTTTTTACCTTGGAAAAAAACATAATACATTACTGACTCTCTTTACATGTCGATGGTGTTGCTGATGTTCAATGCCAGTCCAGGGATCCGAAGAGTAAAGCCGAATTTTATCTTTACCTTTACCCCCCAATTGTTTACTTACAATGACTTTCTCAACGTAACCGTCTACGGCTTAAACAGTGTGTTGACAACGGAGTTGGGATCCTGCATAGAAATTATTTAGTCCCCAGTCCATATTAATAGCAGTTCTTTTAAATTCACTGTACTCAATTGACTTAAAGCATGTCTCATTCCCCTGCTTTGTTTCAAATTTCTGTATAGTTACAAACAATGCATAATGGTGACTAAAAGGGTAAGTAAATGGAACATAATAATAAATAAAACTATAACAAAGAATTCTTAATTTTATTACTAATAAATACATAGACTAATTAATTGTAATACTCATTGTTCATACATCTATTCTAGCATTATCAAAACTGTGTCTTAAAACTAAAAATAACAATTTATTTACTGAATAATTGCAATTATAATATTAAAGACACATTTTGGCAAGTGTGCAGTACTGGGAGTTATAACGTAAAACAAAATAAAAAGATATACAAATACAAAAACTGGAAGAAAAATTTGCAACTTGCTGTGCACTTGAAGCAAAACGATCTATTCTGTCACACTAATTAAGAAATCAGACTAAATTAATTACTGAAAAACAATCACAGATAACTAAAAATATCATAAATATGTGTATTACGTAATTTTTTTACATAATTTTATTCTTTGTATGTGCATTTCACTTCTCTAGTTTGCTAATTCTTATGTCACATGCCATTATTTATTTTCTTTAATAATGAAAATGGAAAAAATGAAAAACGATATTTGCATTTTAAAAGTATTGTAAAAATTTAAATCGTCTCGGTAAAAAGTGGAAAAATTTAAATGGTCTCGGTAAAAAAATATATTCTTCCAGGACTAGCAAGTTAAGCATATACTGCTTATATTATTGTACAAGATTAGTCTTAAGAAACATAAGAAAATATAGAATTCGGTTAAAATAATTTCAAAACAATTTTATGTAAACAAAATAATTCAGATATTACCTTATACCATTTTACGCTCTTTTATGCGACACAACAAATACTTTTAACATCATAAACCGTACCAACCCGACTAATGACTGTAATGAATTATTATATATAACAAAATAAGTCAGATATAACCTAATTGAAGCATATTAATTAAAAGCTGCCTGGAAGAAAAGCCTTTGATTATTATTCTTCATATATTGCATAGGAGGAAAACATTTAAATTTTGTCAAATCCAGACTTATTGACGTTTTATAAATGAGATATTACCCAGCTGTTGGATGCAAAAAGCCAGTCTCTAACGAAATATACGGTTTCTTATTCGTTTTTGCAGAGGTATGTTGTGAACCACACAAACTGGGACTGTTGTGGTGTTAACAAGACACTTAAAAATATACGCGGTGGGCGGCGTAAACATAGACAAATAAGGCTGTGAAGCAGAAAAAATAGTACAGCGCCAGGGAAAACTTCTGAATTTCTGTACCTAACCCCCAGTGTTTTCAAAAACTCTCCACCTCTTTTAAAACTCCGTAATAATATCACCTGCCCAAGTCCTACAGCTCTCAAGCACATATAGTAACGTCAGCTCCACCAGTGTACTGTTAAACCCTAAGAAATGCTGATCACAAAACAGTGTTAAATCTAAAATAATATTAAGTGTGCTGTATAATTCTGAAATACAACAACAGAAGAAAAAACGCCATCCCCAGGACCCTTATTCTGTAAGCACTATTGGGCCTGACCTCATTGGAAACCTGCCACCCTCATTGCAAACCCATTAGACTGGGGAAACCTAAAATAGGGAGAAATAAAACAATTATTACTGGCTCCAGGATCTCTGATTTTTTTGGGCGTGTTAAGAACAATACATTAACTTATGCATTAGAGGTAAATCTAAATCAGTTTTTATAAATATTTTCTAAAAAGAGGGGCAAATACAAAGAAAAAATAATAATAATAACTCCATCTGTCCACGAAGCTTTTTTTCGAGCCATACACTTTAGTGGTAGCAATTTTTCTTTAATTTTTCATCAAGTTCTAAATTTTTACACAATCTTTTGTATCACTTGTCCGGCATTACAATTCATTCCCAGGACCGTAACCATTTTGAAAGTTAAAAAGCCAATGCCCATTTCACTTATAAGCAAAGGTCATTGCACATATTTCTAAAATTACTTAAAAAAATCGCCACATAAAACAAAAAGATGCGAAACTAACAGTAGCCTGTACATCTGTAGAACCGTAGAATGTAAAAAAATACTACGCTCGCACATACTGCGCATTCCGAATAACCCGAAAGATAAAACTAAAGCAGGACTAAATTGGGAAACACCATGTAACCTTTTGAAAAGTTACTGTAAACAGAGCCTTTTCATTGTCAAGTCAAAAATATTGCAAAAGACTGTCACCAGTAAGGAATGACCGTTGGTAACTTTAAATATAAATAACAAAAAAAACGTATCATAGAGTCATAGGGTATGCGAAAAAAATACTGGAAAACTGTTAAATGTGTCAAATTGCTGTAGCGTACAGCCTGAAAATATAGGAAGAAATCTGAGAATATTACTTGTTAGCAACAGAAAAAGCAATGAAACACTATACATTGTACGCCTGGTTTACATCTAAGGTACATACTACATACAATCCCATGTAAAAGTTTGAAATAACCACGAAAAGGAGTAAATAATATGAAATACAATGAGTCATTGTGTACCGATGACAGGATATCCATAAATTATGTTTAAGTTATAATTTAAATTCTATAATGTTTCCTTAAAACTATTTCACCACCTGACTACACTGATTGTAGCTACTTGCATATGATAAATCTGAAAACCTGGAGTTGATCCTACTGAATATTAAATAAAGAAATGACAAGGAAGAAGTGAGGACTAAGGTTTTTTATTTTTGTTTGAGGACTAAGTATTTTATGCACATTGAACAACCGTTACATCGTAAGTCTGTTACTATACCTGACAACCTGAAAATAACTCGATAAAGAGAGGAAAGCTCAAGGCAAATATATTATTCCCAGTGATGTAACGTGATTGGCTACATTTATCAGCATCTAGTTTACCTAAAGCTGATACTAATGTGCAAATTAACTTTGTATTCCTGAATCTGATTTAATCTTGACCAAAAATTTAAGAGGACCAAGTACGTGTCCTCGTAGCACTTCTATCTGACCACAAAATTTCGTTAAGAGTTTTATTTTATTAAATGACAAAGACTTGAGAATCAATCAGTAGTTATTTATTTTATTAGTGAAATTTGTTACTCAAAAGGACAATATTTTTTAACAGATTTTTCAGCCCGAGAAGTGAAATACACAAAACATTTTTTCTATCATTTTTATATGGTTGTTATAGAAAAAATCACACCCACACATTATTTTACATTCACACTGTACAACAAATTCACTAATATTCTTACTAAATAAAATCTTGTTAAGTCAGTACTTTTATGACTACACATGTACATATCTCTTTTCAATCACAGATTTATTCCAAATCATGTTGTGCTCTTCTACAGGAAACGCAACAGTGATTTGTGTAGTAGGGATACTGGCATAGTCTAGCTTGGACGGCCAGGTAACAGTTGCGGATCTTGTCCACACAGGAACCTGTAACATTAAAAAGAGGTATTAAAAGTTGAGTGCGAAACTAAATTTTTCATGCAATATAATAATATTAGCCAATAAAAAACATCACAATTTAAATAACAATTATATTCGGGGATGCTAACAGTCACCATACTGCTTAGGGCTGTTCCATTTCTGAACCCAAAGGAAATGAGCTGCTATCGGCTATAGAAAATTGTAACCTGACCTTTTTTTTTAAACACAGGAGCCGAAACTCTTGTGAGAATGCCTCATCACCAAAATGCTTCCGCGGTGGATTTGTCTTTGTGTTCCCCACATGTAACTGATAGATTTTTGTGGTCTGTGGAAGATCCTACGTTGGGACCAGATCACTATGTAATTCACATGGAATAAACTATTGTAACAACTTAAATAATTGTATTTCACCAGGTTTTCTTAATTTTAACAAATGGAATCTAAAACAGGCGGATTGCATGATGTTCTCACTACTGATGGAAATCATAACCGATTTGAAATTTTCGGATGACGAAATGACCTATGATAGTTTCTTGTCAAGTATTAACACGGTTTGTCAGTCAACAATTCCATAGAGGAGGACAACATTCAATTCCGCTTTTAGAAAAGCTTGGTGGAATGACGAATGCAAATTAGTAATTGATAATGACAAACAGGCTTTCCGGGAATACAAAAGAGATCCATCATTTGATAACTTTTTAAAGTATAAAAATTTGTCTGTACTTACAAGACGCACAATACTTACAAGTAAAAGACAATGTTGGAAGAACTTCTGTAACCAAATTAACAAAAATACTCCAATAAAAGAAATCTGAAGCATGGCAAAAAGATTAAATAGTACACAAACAATAAAGTCGCCTACGTTATCAGATGATGTATGTGCTGGAGACTTTCTTGATGATATGATACCAGTAAGTGTAAAAAAAATACGATGATGATGGGACTTAAGAGAACCATGTGTTATTACAAGACTTCACCATTGAAGAACTCAACTTTGTATTAGATCGTAAGCAAAGAGGGTCTTCGCCAGGATCAGATAGAATCCAGTACAAAATTTTGTCACACATATCAATCAAATCTAGAAGGGTTTTTCTGAAAATCTTAAATGAGATATGGCAAACCGAAAACTATCCAAACGATTGAAACACTTACATTTTAATTGCGTTTCTTAAACCATTTAAAGATCCTTTCATTCCTGATTCATACAGAGGTATTGCAGTTGCGTCTTGTATAAAGAAAACTTTCGAACGCATGGTGAAAAATAGACTATAAAAATGGCTAGAGACACACCAAAAAATATCAACATTACAGTGAGCCTTTCGTCGCAATTGTTCAACAATAGATTGCTGCTCTTACTCTAGATATTTATGAGTCTTTCACGAACAAGAAATCTCTAGTAGCAATGTTTGTCGACATTAAAGGCGCTTTTGATAACATTAACCTTAAAATTCTATATAATAAAATGATACATTTAAGCATACCTCAAAGCTTTGCCAGAAAAATGATCAAACGTTATGAAGACAGGGTGATCTTTTTAAAAACAGCACACAAACTCTGGAATCCTAGGATTAGGGTCTTCCCCAAGGCAGTGTGCTTAGCTCATTACTCTACCTAATTTATACGTATGACATCGAATTTTGTAGCATCAATACACAACTTATCCAATACGCAGATGACATTTGCTTATACAAATCTTCATGTGAAATAGAAGAAGGGAAAATGCCTTGCAGCGAGATTTGACAAAACTAAAACATTGGGCACAACAAAATGGGTCTACAATATGTAACAAAAAAACACAAATATGCATATTTACAAGAAAACGACAAATACCAACGACAATGACCATCAATGATAAAGTGTACGTTATTCATAAATCAGTAAAATATTTGGGGATAATCATAGACCCTAAACTTCTATGGAGTGAACAAGTCAAGGTGCGAAAAACATAAAAAGGTATCAATTTACTGCGATATATTTATCACAAGACTTGGGAAGGAGACCCCAACATCTGCATCACTTTTTACAAATCTTTTGTGAGATCTATTCTAGATTATGGATCCATAATATATGGCAACGCAGCAAAAAGTCACCTTAATAAACTCCAAGTTATACAGAATAAATGTTTGAGACTGTGCATAGGGGCGTTGAGGAGCACGCCTGTGACCAATATTTTGGCAGAGTGTTGCGAGATACCTCTCCAACTTAGACGCGAACAACTATCGCTAAAATTTGTTCTAAAAGAAATTTCCAAAAACAGTGACATTAGCATAAAGTTACATGATGGACTAATACATCACCTTACTTTCACTTACTGGATACGAAAGCCAAGCCAGCTAATTGTTGGTGCCTACGGTGAGATTATTCCCTTAAAAGAAATCATTTTTAAAAGTTACTCTGATCCTGTATACAGCATTATTTTTTATTGGTGACAAATATTCCTATACTTTACTTGCCAGATTACCCCAGGTATCCGAGTTCTATACGGAACCATATGTTTACTTTAGATGTAACAGGATTATTCACAGAGGCACTCCATGTATACACAGATGCGTCTAAACAAAACGGAAATATTGGTTGCGGCTTTTATATCCCAGAATATAACCATAAACATCTAATAAAATTAGACAGTAAACTATCAGTATACTCTGCAGAAATCGTAGCTCTAATTGAAGCCACAAAATATATAAAACAACAACCCAGAAAAGAAGTGGTCATATTTACTGATAGTAAGAGCTGTCTACAAAAATTACAGAATATTTGGTCCTTCGAGCCGGATCAAATGTTGACGAACAACACTAATTGTGTGATTTATTTTGCTTGTATTGATTTAAAGGGTGGTTAAGAACACTAATACTCTCGGGTTACTTAATAACGTTTTTATATAACTATTACTGTGTATGTACAAACACTATTTACACTTAACACTATAACTATGTGATATAGGAGTGACTTACAGTTGTTTACTTTGTGTCTTGTAGTGTGTGCGCGCGCGCGCGCGTGTGTGTGTGTGTGTGTGTGTGTGTGTGTGTGTGTGTGTGTGTGTGTTGTCTTGTTTAATGACTGCGGTCGTCAGACCATTCGCACATTTTTGTATTTTGTATAAAGGATATAATGCGTATCTATACGTATATTTGTATAATGAATTGTATAACGTATAAAGACTAAAGACGCCTTAACTGATTTCGTGGTTCTGACTTAATGCTGGTCAATGCCTAATGAATCACCCGCGCCTCGCACCCCTAAGGGAGGGGTGCCACTTTAATAAGATGCCCGAGTGATGCTAACATCTATAGACAAAGGAAACAATAACCATGTATTATACATGTGTGTTGACTACCGTCAACAACCTGACGATCGTTTCACTAACCAAGTTAGCGTTATCAGCGGCTTATAAATGTTTTATCCTGATAACGCTAACTTGGTCAGTGAATCCATCATCAGGTCTTTTTAAAATAGGTTGTGGTGATTTAGGTTCTCCAAGTTTACTTATTGTTTATAGTTGCTCATGTCAATTTGTTTCCCAGATTTATAAACAGGGACCACGACAACTTATTTGTTAAAAATATTTTTAAAAAACTCCACCTCTCTACAGATCAAATACATCAATAAACTGGCCAATTTCTTTGAAATGATCAGATTAAAGTTAACCCTCTCCAATGCCATTGTCAGTTTTAATGATTCTAGTCCGTGGGTAGCGGTGGGCGATATATTCTGAATTACGAATACAAACCTTGTCAACAGTTAGTTCAGTGAGAGGTCTTGCTCTGGCCAATTTCTCCCCTACTTCAGCAATGTGTTCAATGAATCTGTCAACGTTCTGTGAGTGGTGGTCGACTTAAGTTATTGATGTTTGCATAGGTTTACGGCAAACCAGTTGCATGTTTTTTGTACATTGGCTCAGCACTGATAGCCTTGCGATTACGATACTACATTATATTGTAATTAAAAATCTAAATAAAAACTTTACAATAAAAGTTTAATTCCAAAGCAACGTGGAAACAGTTAAAAAGCTTTTGGCTTTTGATACAAAGCGAATAAGAAATTGTACGTTATATAATTCACTACATCGTTTACTCCAAGATCCACATGATCTTCACGAAAATACTTCGACTGGAATAATACTTATATAACGGAGTTGGAACACATTATTAGCCCCGAGGCATAGAACAGTAAGAAAAGTGAAATGTATCTGAAAACGTTACCTCAAAACACTGTAACAAAACACTCAGTTGAGCAGTTCATACACTACGTTGCCCTGATATTAAACGCTTGCTTTGTAACTTAGATAAGTAAATTTAGATACGCTGATGTGGAAGATGCTACGCCCCCAAACTTGGGCACCGAAGGAGGGATAGCAGTGTTAATGCCAACTAAATTGTGGTAATTAAATTATGATTTCTAACAGTTTAATAGAAAGTTATGACGCATGAAATGCGTTATGAGTGGAATACCCTCAATATTTTCATAACTATGTATAATTTCTAAAAAAGATCAGATCTGTCGATTTTACTTTTCATTTTTACAAACTTTAATAATTTTTAGTATTATACAAGATGGCCCAAAAGATCGGAGCGCACGTTAGCTTTAATTTTTTAAACGGAATACCCCAAATTTTATTACATCTTTGAATTCTACTTAAAACTATCAATATTTTTCTTGTTTCGATCTTCAGCAGTTTTCGAGATACCGCAATCTAAACAATAATCTAGAGAAGAAAATGTGGAAATTAATTTCCTTCATTTTAGTATTAGCCTTCGTCACTTTAATTTGAGTGACATACACGTATCGTAAATGTAAAATGCACTTAAGTGAAATAGAGCGCCTAGAAATCTTCATGATGTTTGGCTATGGTGATAGAAAAAGATCTACGGTTGAACTATGTGAGCTTTTTAATGGTGTTCATTAAGAACGAACGCCGATATCAAGGTCTACAGTAAGTAAGATAATTTAAAAAGTTACAGGAACTGGTTCTGTGTGCAATAAACCAAAAAGTGGCCGTCCCAAAGTTTATGATAAAACTAAATTAAATGTTTTCCTGTCTTATCAAGACGATCCCCATTCCAGCACTCGTCAAATGTGGGTATAATTCATAATATGGGTTATAAATCTGCACAAAATATTCTTCATAAGGAGAAATATCATCCTTACACACTTTGTCTTGTCCACCACGAACTAAATCATGAGGATACCGATCGACGCCTTCAGTTTTGCGAAAATATGCAAAACATTTGCAATAAAGACGAAAATTTCGCGCGAAATATTTTATTTACTGATGAGGCTTCATTTTGTCTGAATGTAACAGTCAACCGACATAGTTGTCGGTATTGGTTGACACTACCGACAGAAGCTAAACGTGTGGGCCGAAATTTTTGGTAACAGAATATTAGGACATTTCTTTTTAGAAGAAACGTTAAACGGAGAGGGGTATTTAAATTTTTACAGCCTGCTTTAGCTACCCTATATCCGATCACGATGATCAAGACACTCCCGAAAGAGCCATTTGACTGCAACGAGAGGGTGTGCCGCCTTATTACGCCGCACCCTTACGAGAATACCTAAACCGGGTATTCCAATATAAATGGTTAGGTAGAAGGTGAGAAACAGAATTGCCAGCTCGCTCATCCGATTTAAGGCCTTAAATTAATATTTTGTTTGATACAAATGTATTTAACGTATTTAGAGCAGTTGTTAAAAATCAATAACATAAATGAAAATGTCTGCAAAGAATATTTTACATTACCAAACCTTTATATCAAACAAAATATTTTTCAATTCAACAATGAATTTTTTGAACAAACCCAAGGCACGGCAATGGGCAATCCGCTATCGCCATTTATTGCAGACCTTTTCATGAGCAGATTTGAAACCGATCTTAAAAGTGAAAGTGGCTATTTTCATAGAGTGTAGTTTCGTTACGTCGATGATATTTTCACTCTTCTTGTAACATTTTCTTTTCACAATCCGTATTTGTTTAACGTTCTTTGCCTAAACATTGTCAATTTTGACGTTTCAAATCGCGAGTTTGACTGTTTGAGGAAAACTCCATTTTTTTTTCTTTAACTGCCCATAACTTTTTTGTCTTTTAACCTAGAGACCTTTGGGTACAGGGTTTACTCTTTATAATACAAACACGCGTACCAAATTTGGTTGCCCTTACTTTGTTATTTCCGAGGATTTAATTTTTTTTAGAAAGAAAACACAACATTTTCCGGGAAAACCTGGTCAGATTTCCCTGGCTAACGAACTTATCCAAGCCACTTACAAAAGGAAGGTACTCACCAAATTTCATCAAGATCGGTCCATTATTTTTTAAGTTATCGGTACGATATATATATATATATATATATATATATATATATATATATATATATATATATATATATATATATATATATATATATATATATATATATATATACACAGATCTCGTCTTTAGTACATTTTTTTTTAAAGAAAATTCACTAATAGTAACTAACATTTGAAGCTAATGGCAACTAGGTATCTGGTCAAAAATAGAAATATCAAAACCGCCTATAAACAGGTACAATATTTTCTGAGCACAAAAAGGCACAGGGAATCGCAGTGGCAACTGCCAATACTTATTTACATTATTGTCAGATTTATTAAAATTGCTGCCTCTTTAAAACTAAAGAAGAAATATGATTTTTATTTTGGATTTTGAATGACTAAAAGACCCCTTCAATTGAGGTGCATTTCGTGTGTGCATTTATGATCGATTGTACCTATCTTTGTACCTATCTTTAAAAGCAAGTGGCAAAATTTTTACTTTTAATTTTGTTGATTATAAGTATTATTGTTATTACTTTAAACAACAACGTACATTGAATCCAAAAGCATTTTTAATACAAAACCTACCAAGCATCCGAACATGAAATCCATATTTTACATAAACCCTAATGAAATATAGCCAATAGTTTCACTACTTACTGTCTGATGGTTGATCCTGCGCTGGTTTCATCCTGTTGCTATCCTGTTTATATTCGTCCTCTCTTGTCTGCCTTTGACAAGCGCATTGCCTTTTGGCCAAGGGCATTTCCGTGCCTACACAGCCGCTGCTATCCCTACCTTGACCGTCCAAACACTTAACTGTCCTTCTTTGTGCCTCGCTCGGACACTCGCATCTGCCCCATTCACCGATGAACCACCTGGGAGGGCACTGACCGTTGCATGGTTGTTCTTCGTCAGGTTTTAGGAAAGACGGACACGTCATTTCATTCGTGATCCTAGCATGCCCTCTAATTCTTACAATACAGTAGACATCACGTTTCTGCATAGAAGGTCCACTACAGGAGTCGGAACACGGGCCCCAAGGTCCTAGAAATAATTTAATTTTTTAAAATTTATATTCCTACCTACTGCAGTTATATCTTTCTCATAGTACAAGGCTGTAAGAATGT
This sequence comes from Tillus elongatus, assembly GCA_964006375.1. Taxonomy (NCBI): domain Eukaryota; kingdom Metazoa; phylum Arthropoda; class Insecta; order Coleoptera; family Cleridae; genus Tillus; species Tillus elongatus. Next base: position 57,087,169 of record OZ023264.1, read on the forward strand.
ATCATTATTTTTTTGCAATAATAAACGTATAGGATTTACATTCTAACCTCTTTTAGACCAGTGACTTATTATTACCCAACATGGTGAATTTAGACACTAACATGTATGAGAGAGGCTGCTACGGTGGCCAATCAGGAATAGTGGCCACTTTCAAATAACGTTTAGGTATTTGGATGCAGCTTTTTGGCAGATAACAAAATTATAACTAGAACTAGTAGATAAGGTATCAGATGTGAAAGCACGAGGAAGGCCGTATTTGCTGTTATGGAAGGTGGATTGACCAAAAGAACTGCTGCTTTAAAGAATAATATGCCACATACAGACTAGAGTTCCGAAATTTTCGAGGAAGTACCCAGACTGACGCTAAATTATTTCGCTTTACGACTGATAAAGAAAAAACGCAACAACTATTTGAAAACAATGGCCATGGTACATCACAGCTTAAACTCCAAAGTACCAAGAGGCTAGCGTTTGATTTGGTATTTCCCAATTAGTATTTGTCAATAGTAGCCTACTAACTAATATCATGAGAGGAAATAAGGCAAGTGAAAAATTCTGATTCACACCTTTTATCAAACGAAACAGTGAACTGTTATTAAGACTAGCAAAAACAACCAAACCAACGGACTGATTCTAACGACATTTTTTATCAACCTTAAGATTTCTGAGCGACTTGAGACCGGGCCAGATTTATATTGTTGACAAGAGTGCACTTATAACTGCGGAGGGAAAGTGTCAGCTACAAAAATACATAGGCAAGTAGGTCAGAGATAGGGGGGGGGGTAGCGAATAAGGTGACGTAGAGAGACAGAGGAGGAGTAGAGAGAATAAGGGGTCGTGGGGACATGGCCTTAATAATGTGAATATAAATGTACTTACTTATTTTGAGCAGGAACAGTGGCCATAAGTAGGTAAGATATTATGTTTTCATTTTTACGTATAAATACCAGCCCTAACAACTATATGTTGGGACAAGCTAACATATCGGAAATAATACAACGGCTTTTCCAAACGACTGAATTATTTAGTTTTTACTTTTAAATACAAACATAACAGTAAATTTTATATTATTAAAAAACCTTTTCATGCCTTGGTAAAGTAATCTCTATTAATAATAGCGTAATTTGTCATTGGAAGGTCACTTGCTGACAACTAAAAGTTGGGACAAGCACAAATCTTGTACTTAAAATGTTTAAATTAGTTATAGGCGGCGTTGGTATAAACGCCAAAATTATTTTATTTGTCCATTGGCAGTTGGCCATTAATGTAAAACGTCAAGTAGTGATGTTAGTAATTGCTAACATACTTTATTGTTAATTTAATTAAAATAATGGGTCGTGGAAAGGCTACAAACCAGAAATTACGTGAAATTATTATTCATCAATACCATAAGGGTAAAACAATGAGTAAAATTGCTAGTGATTTAACTATTTCAAAATCTACAGTGTACAATATAATAAAAAAATTCCGTGAAACTGCTAATGTGGATGTTCGGGGCAGAAGTTCGGGAAGACCGCAACTCGTTTCTGAAAGAGATTTGCGAAATTTAGTCAAAATATGCAAGTCGTCAAGAAGAAGCACTCTTCGAGAAATAACTGCTACATGGAACACGGTAACTAGATTAAATATATCTAGAGAATGTTGTCGAAAATACATGCGTAAATGCGGTCTGGGATTTTACAAGGTAAGTTTACTTTTGACAGTATCAGTTTTACAGTATCAAAAGTCTCCGAAAATGTCTTATTTAGGCAAAAGAAAAGCCGCTGTTAACAGAAGTTCAGAAGAAAAACTGATATAATTGGGCAAGATCTAAACTACTCTGGAGAGAAAATGAGTGGAATAAAATAGTATTTAGCGATGAGGCTAAATTTGATGTTTGCGTTCGAGACCACCGTAAACGGGTAATACGGAATAAAATAGAAGCCTTCCATAAAGATTGCCTGAAAAGAGTAGTTAAGTTCCCAAAGGGAATTATGGTGTGGGGCTGCATGTCGGCAAGGGGTTTAGGTTTTTAAAATTTATAGAGGGCACTGTAAATACCCAAAAATATCAGGAGATACTTCAAACCACACTTTTGCCTAGTATTCAAAAATTGTTTCCCGACAATGATTTCATATTTCAACAAGATGGAGCATCATGCTATTCGGCAAAATCAACCGAAAAAGTTGTTTGGTGACAATGATGTAAAGGTTTTATCCCATCCAGCTAGCAGTCCGGATTTAATTGTGATAAAAACCGTATGGCATAAAATGAAGCAGTATTTAAGAAACCACCCTCAACGTACAATATCTGATTTACGGACAAAACTACAAGAAATCTGGGACAATTTTTCTGTTGAAATGTGTCAATCTTTGGTCAATACAATGCTTGCAAAAGTCCAAGCAGTTGTTAAAGCTAAGGGTGATGTGACCCCATATTAAATTTAGCTTTATTCTGAAGTTGTCCCAGCATTTAGTTGTCAGTTAATTTGAACCTTAAGTGACAAAGTACTCCAATGATAATGTCGATTGCTTTACCAAATCATAGAAACATTTTTAAATGGTCTAGGATGTATTGTTATGTTTGTATTTAAAAGTAAAAACTAAATAATTCAGTCGTTTGGAAAAGCCGTTGTATGATTTCCTAAATATTAGCTTGTCCCAACATATAGTTGTTAGGGCTCGTATGTTCAGCAAGTATATTTTAAGTAAAGAAAAGTTAGATGCAAATATTATACCTAGTATAATTGCTTGTATTGTTGCAATGCTGTGGCTTTCTGGTTTATGCAGGTCGCCAAGATTTTGGACACTAAAGTGAATTTAAACAGAGTAAATTTATATTAGTAGAAGTAACCACCATAAAGTCATCTTTTTTAGATATACAACAAAACAAATAAATGCAAGATTGACATATTTCACATCCTGGCACAACAGCTGCAGTATGTGGTAACAAAATAGTGTAAATCTTATATCTATTTGTCTTATCAAATATCTGAAAATGGCTTTACATCAAATATCGGCCACCTCATGTTCCTACGGTATAAAAAAATGCTTAGACTATATTACTTGAATCCAACAACTTGGTGGAGGTGGTTTTTACCTGTGAACCATTGTCCCCCGCACTGTTTGTCACTGGAACACGCTCTGGTGGTCTCTGGTTTGTCTTCTGAGTCACACTTATCCCTGCTACAGACAGTCAGTCTTGTCTGTGTCCCTGTACCACATGCTGAAGAGCAGTGTGACCATTCGGTAAAGAGCCAAGGAGATGTCTCTCCTGTGGGTGAAGTGGTGCAGGGACCAGTGTCACAATATTCGGCATGTTTCGGTCGATCTTCAGGGCGGCATTGGCCACTCGGACATGTTACAGAACGGGTTCGGTGACCAGTTCCACAGGATACTGAACACTGAAAATTGATTAAGATAAAAATAGCAAATCGCAAAGTGTGTCAAAGAAGCACAAGAATCGTTGAATCTTCATTAAATCAACTAGTATTATTTTGAGTGAATTTTTATTTCAAAAAAAATCATTAATAGCAAGGTATCGATGGTGAGACTTTACAGAATTTTTTTCAAATGAGCGCGAACTAGGACCGCTAGAACCCATATCCGGGGTCAGTTTAAATTTTCATGTGTTTATATATATATATATATATATATATATATATATATATATATATATATATATATATATATATATATATATATATATATATATATATATACATATATATATATATATATATATATATATATATATATATATATATATATATATATATATATATATATATATATATATATATATATATATATATATATATATATATATATATATATATATATCCAACCGATAACTCAAAAAATAATTGACCGATTTGGATTAAACTCGGTAAATACCTTTCTTTTATTAATGGCTTCGATTAGTTCGTTAGCTAGGAAAATCAACAAGGTTTTCCGGGAAAATTTTGAGTTTCCTTTCGACTTTTTTTTTATGTTTATGTTATCTTGGGAAAGACCTTACTACGTACCAAAATTCAACTTTCTATGTTTATAGAAAATTGAGTTATTCAAATTTAAAACATTTAATGAAAATTCACCACCATAACGCACTTGCTGCGTCTCGAACTTTTAACCTATTTAGCTTAGTAAGTCAAAAACCTGAATACCCGAATTAGTTTCTCCTACTGGGATTACTGCAGGTTCGTTGACTTATTTTTAACTTTTGGGTAACCACGATTTCGGCCTCTTTTTAGCGAATTTTAGGAGAAAAAAAATCTGCTATTGAGGAGATTCCGACTTTTGAATTTTGGAAAAATTTCTTCAAATCAGCACGAACTAACTCCCCTAGAACCCACAACCCGGGTCAGTTTCAATTTTTATATGTTTGCATATATACGTCTTGCCGATATTTTAACCCTGTCAGTTTATCCCTCTAGCGGGGGTGAGTTTCACCACTTGAATTTTAAATGGAAAGGGGGTATTGAATGACACTTCGTTTTTAAGCTCATCAAATTCTATTGTTGAAAAATATCAGTTTTTGAAAATCGGTTAGGTAGTTTTTGAGCAAACGCATTGCAAAATGTTGTCTCCGAAACAAAACAAACAAGTATCGCATCGGCGACAAAAATTTCATTCTTTTTTTTCGCCTAAACGTCGTAAAAAGTGTCAAAACATATAGAAAACATGATTTGGGAACGAATTTTTTTTGCCTGTCGGTCCTATGTCTCTCTGTTTGTAGCCACGATAACTTTAAAAAGAATTGAAATATCGTCTTCCAATTTGGTATGCAGTTAGCACCCGACAAACGAACGGTTCGGATTATTTTTGGGTAAAATCGCTCAAGGGGGTAGGGGTTGAGTGGGGGGGTGATTTGGTGCAATCGGACATTTTTTCGTTAAAACTTGAGTAAGATAACGTGTTAGAGTTTGTTTATTATAAAACTTTCAATTTCATCAAACATCTGGTATTCTGTGCTGAAATTAAATTAGGGGTTGAATGCGTGTGGTGGAATTACGGTGACAGAAATTTTGATTTGTTTTGTTAAAATGGCGGAAAAAGCCTCAAAACATATAGAAAACATGATTCTGGAACGATTTTTTTGTCTGTCGGTCTATCGGCCTATACGCCTGTCTGTTAGTAGGCGCAATAATTTTCAAATTAGGTATCCTGTTAGCACCCGACAAAAGAACGCGTCTAATTGTTTTTGGGTGAGATTGCTTCAGGGCGTAGAGTATAAATGGGGGATGATTTAATGAAAATTGACATTGTTTTGTTAAAAGTCAAGTAATATAACGTTTCAGAAGTTTATCGGTACAGGAATACAAATATTTTCTTTGTGGTCAAGTCATGGACCCTGAATTCATTTAATGAGGATGTCTTTCTGTGGAGAGTAGATAACCACAGCTATGTGGAAGTTATATGGAATTATCAGCACTATTTTTTATTACCTTAACAGTATAGTAATGTATGAAATGTTGGAAATGTTGACCATCAGCTTTCAAAAATATACAAAAATATTTTTGAATACACTATATTTTGGAAAGTATTAAAGTAACTGGAATGAGATTTGGAGGAGTTTAGTTGTACAAGATTTATATTTCCCTAGTATAATATTTTTTGAAAATCCACAGAGACAGAACCCTCCATGCGTTTGCGATCCTCATCTAATGGGGCTAAAGAGACAAGCTTAGAATATTGTATATTTTAGTGGGGGGTGGGGGGGGGGGTTTGCTGTCGTCCGCGTAACTGTGAATTGGGTTGGATGTGCTAGAGAGGAAGTCATTGATGTGGAGAAGAAACAAATTAATTGGATACAGTTTAGAGGAATGGCCATCCACGGTAACAGAGTTTCTCCGGTTGGAGAGTAAATTTGCTGTCCAGGTACAGAGTTTTGGTGATAGGCCATAGGCCGGAAGTTTACTAAGCAGCGCTGCGTGCCAGACCTAGTCGAATGCTTTGGATATGTCTAGAGCGACAATCTGGTATTCACCGTGTAGTTTCATAGACTTGTTTCAAGAATAAGTTACAAATGAAAGGAGGTCGGCAGTTGATCTGCGCTGACGGAATCTATACTGCCTGTCGAGGATTTGACTGTGTTTTCTTCAAGAAATTTTAGTAATTCGGTGTTTATATACTTTTTCATCACTTTCGAGACGACTGAAAGAAGAGAAAAAGGCCTGTAGTTGCTAGGAAGCGCTTTGGATCCTTTCTCGGGGACGGGCAGTTTTCCAGTTACTATGGAATATGCCTCTATTGTAAGATGTCTGAAACAGACAGGAGCAAGTCCTGGTGTGCATTTTTTGAGAACAATTGCTGGAATCTCGTCAACGCCAGAGGCTTTCCTGGTAATAAAAGAAGAGAGCATCTTTCGAACCGTTTTAGTTTTGAAAATGATATCCGTCATTTTATGCGCGACATTGGTGACAGTTGGTGGTTGAACATTTGGAGGTGGGTTGAGACTATAATTGGCGGCAAACAACGAGGCAGAAAATTCAGCCTTGCCCAGGGCGGTAGAAACAATTTCATCCCCTGAAACAAGATGTGGGAACGTGCTCTTGCAGAAATTATTCCCAATAGATTTAGCAACAGTCCAGAAGAGTTTGCTGCCGTTGGAGCTTGAGGGGACTTTGTTTTTGATGTGGTTATTAAACGAGTATTTTGCCTCAGAAAGATGCGGACATAGCGATTTGTTGCGCCGATAAATGCTTGGCGGTTTTCTTGACTGGGTTCGTGTAGAAGCGTTTTGTGAACTTTGACCTTTTCAAGTCTGGCCTTGTCACAGGATTTAGAGAACTAGGGCTTTTGACTGGCTAAAGAGGTTTTCTGTGTACGTGGAATAATAAATAATTCCATGCCTGCTTAGATAGTTTCGGTGAGGTTTTGTGAGATGTCAGTGGGGTCAGGATGAGAAAAGCAGACAGACGCCCATGGAGAGTAATCCCGTATTTCGTCCCAGTTCGCCGAGTTGTAGTGCCAAACGATACGTGGGTGTGATGGCTGTGTGACCTCGGGTTGCATTGCACAGGAAGCAGTGACCATACCGTAGTCTGAGCGACCAATAGGGGCGTTGACTGATGTCTTATATCATTCAGGTTTTGTAGTAAGAAGGAGATCCAAGGGATTTGAGCTGTGCGTTGGGATGCGAGGAAAGTGAGTAGGTTGCTGAACCATATTGGCTAAAGAATTGCTGACTGCAAAGGCCTCCGCTGCTCTTCCTTGTGGATCGGTTTTTGAAGATCCTAGCCATTCCTTATAATTATGGACATTGAAGTCACCAAGAATAGTGACCTCGGAGGAAGGATATTCAGAAATCAGATGGTCGGTTTTTTCAGGAAAGTTGTTGCCAGAAGGTGACCGGTAAATGCAACAGATGAATTTAGTTGCAGCCCTGAGAGAGAGTTTCATTCAAAGTATGTATTTTCTTTCAGCTTCTAAATTGGAGAGTCTGGTGCAGGGTAGATTGCTACGGACGTATTCGCACAGGCTTCCATGTAATCTAAAGGAAGTAAGGAGCTCATTCCCCGGGAAATTAAGGTGACTAGTGGCTGTTTTGACACTGATTTATGTTTCGGTGAGAAAGACGAGTTGGAGCCTATTAGCCTGGAGGAAATGGTGGACGGAGTTTAGGTTATAATTTAGACCACATATATTCGAGAAGGATATGTTAAATCCTGGTGCCGGCGCCCCCTGCACGCCCCTCTCTCGGAGATCCGAATGGAGGGATATTTTATCTCTGGAATCTTTTGTACAAGGAGGAGCCATCATAATTTTTGTTTATAAGGGAAATCGACTTATACACCAGAACCGGAAACGTCCGGCCCCTTTATGTATGGGGTGGTACCTCCTCGGGCGTGAAAAAGTCCTTTACTATCACGTAAAGGAAGAGTCTACTACCACCTGATCGGTTGCGCGGATTTGTAGGGGAAAATAAGGACGTTTTATATCAGCTAACTTGAAATAAAAACCAAATGGGATTGTGTGTTTTGTTTATTTATTATGATTTGCAGATTTGAGGTTAAGTAGATGATTGTATATTGCTTTTAAAATTGTAAACTAAAGAATAAGAGCGTGTTTTGTTCATCTATTATGATCTGACAGTTCTGTTTTGAGTTCAATGACATGATTGTATATTGCTTTTAAAATTGGAAACTAAAGAACTAGAACTTGGTTTGTTTATTTATTATGGTTTGACAATTATGTGTTAAGGCTAAGTAGTAAATGATTGTCATTGAAACAGATATAACAACTTGTACCTATATTATGCTTTTAAAATTGGGAACTAAATAATAACGTGTTTTGTTTATTTATCATGGTTTGGCAGTTCTGTTTTGAAGTTAAATAGTAAATTATTGTATGGAGATCAAAGAATAAGAATATGAGCGTTAATATTCGTTGATTAGTTGTTCAAGTTGGTAAGTTATTCGAATAATGAATCAACTTCTTGGGTATGAAAAGTGTTCTTCTGCTAAGCTTAACGTTAATGAAATTTGTAATACAAGTTTCTTTTAAACATACTTATAGTACCTAGATTCACCAAATTTTAATTTTCTAGCGTCATAGATATTTGAGTTTTGAGAACTCAAAGGTTTTTTTCTTAAAAGGAGCTAGAACACAATATTTGAATATTTTTTATGATAATAGAAAGATAAATTCGTCAAACGGGCTTGTAATAAGACCTCTAAACTGGATCTTAGAACTCTGTTCTGAATTAAAAGTATTACTTTTAGTAATATGCCGTAGTAACAGTGTAAAATTCTTATGAAAATTTACAATTATAACGCACTTGCTGCGTCCCATTTTTTTTTTTTTTTTGTTATGTTCTGGCCTCGAGATTAACTCATTCAGCCACGTTCTATATTATATTAATACCTAAAACGTACCTGTATTATTGCATGGAAGCTGGCGGTCAACATTTCCAACATTTAGTATATTAGGATGCTAGATAATGAAAAATGATGTTAGAAACTTGTTTGTTTTGTTTGACAGACAACATTTTGAATTACTCACCGCTAATGCTCAACCTTGCACTCTTGGTATATCTTTATAAAAGAGTTCATAAGAGATCCTCTAGAGATTTTTTAGTAAAAAAAGGAAGATGATTTTGGCATATTTATTTTCTAACTTACCGAAGACCAAGGTCCTATAGTCCACTCTTTCCTGTCCTTAACATGACTGGGTGGTGTCAACGTCAGATCGTTATCAATCATATTTTCACACAACCCTGCGTTGCAAGGTCTAGTCTGTGACATAGGTCGAGGTTTCGGGCAAGCATTATCGTTGACATTAATAATCCTCCCAGTTGCCATTTCCTGTTGACAATGGTAGACGAATTGTTCTACGCCATCGCCACATGTAACGCTACACGTCCCCCATTCGCCCTTCCATTGTGGAGGACAGTCTTGTACGTTGCAGCGGATGGGTTGGGGAGATTGCCTCTCCAAATGGGCACACCGGCGGTCCACCACTGGTAGTTGCGTGTAATCGCGAACACATGTGACCACTGTTGTTTGGATACCTATAACAAACAAAAAATGTTGGTAAATGGGAAAATAGTGCTGCAAATTGAACTACTTGAATAACTTCAACAGCGCTGTGATAACCGCTCTCCTCGCCAAATAAATTTGGAGTCGATGAATTGATTACAACGAAAATTAATATTTAACCCCCTCATAATCAACTCAGGCTTGTATGACGTGGGAGAATGTGAGATTTTTAGTAATATTCGTATCTCCGTACGCATAAACTTCTGAAACAATATATGTATCGATTTTTATTGTAAATGTGGCCAATTTCCATAATCGACACTCTATTTATTCCCTTTCTTCTGAAACCACTTTATTCACACAAAAAATCCAGACTATCCGCTTGTGAACAGCTACTTGTTTATCAAATTTGATGTAGATGGCTCAATTTTTAAAGAATTCGTAATTCCCCTTTACATGATCAACCCGCATTTGAATTTCATACGAAAATCAGGTATGTCGTAATATTTGAATTTATGTTCACACAAAATCTTATGAAATAACATATTAATCAACCGCCTTCTCTTGAAGCGATTTTGCTGTAAAAATGTCCCAACCCTTCGTTAGAGGATTGCTATCTGTCTACAGTTAGTTAATGGCTCAATCTCTTCGGAAGTTATCGTTCCAAGTAGCAGAGACACGAATTTTTTACTTTGCAAATCTGGTTGTTGTCAATGTTTTGAGACTTTTTAGTACATTTGAGTTTAAAAATATTCAATTTCAGTTCCCGTTATCATACTTCCACACGTGTAAGACGATGCGGACGTAATTTTTAAATTTGCATGTTTAAAATTTATCAATGTTCTCTTTCTGAAAATACAAGTGAAATGTGTATAAAATAATGTAAAGATAGTAGATGGGCCTGAAGTTTCGAAAAAATTCGATATTAAATAAAATGGTGGGATTCCCAATTACAAGGCAGGTAGCAAAGCAAACGTATATTACAAATATATAAAACAAACATACATAATAACTAACACGCAATACAATCAGGGGCGGCTACTCAATAAGTGCGCCCATGCGCCTGCACTGCCGCCTGCCGTGGAAAAAATAATATTTTTGCTATCCTATATTTTAATAAATTTTTATTTGCTTTTTTACCTCCTGCATTCAACAAACAAAATTAGTATATCGAGGATCGCAGAGAGTCGGCAGCCATTAATACAGAATACAGAATCAGAATTAATATAGTGTTAATCGTTGCGGACGTTATATACATCCATATCCATATAAAGCAGTCGGGCAGCGGTGTGTATTTTTCGGCGCTCTCAGGAAATGCGATACTTCAGTGCGAAATGATCGTTAAATGTTGATGATCTTCGTCGCAAACGACCGAATAAGCAATCTGTTGTGCGCTATAAAATTACACACTTCCAGTTTGTAGTGGACTTTTGGCTGAACGTGTGGACCTACTAATTAGTAATTTTCGTCTTCGCGTCGGATTGATGTTTAATTAGATAATTTCGTTGTTGTTTACAAGTTCTAACAAGGCAATTATTATTATGGTTACTACTTCGGGTTGCTTAATAAGTGGACAAAATAATTGTGATACTGTGATTAATTTAGTGGATATTTTAAATTTAAAGGTTAACTTTTTAAGGGACTTTTTAACTTCTATAACGTATAACTAACTAGAGGAAAACTTGGTAAGTAGTTAATAATTATTAAGTTTAGTAAGAAGGTTTCTTTATAATACATTTCCGAGGAAAAATAGGCGAGCCCTTAATTTTTAGTGATTTTTTATTTAAAAAAATTCACTGATAAAGAGGTATCGATGGAGAGACATTGCAAAAAATGTTTCAAATGAGCGCGAACTAGGACTCCTAGAAACCATATTCGGGGTCAGTTACGATTTTTATAAGTTTATATATATATATATATATATATATATATATATATATATATATATATATATATATATATATATATATATATATATATATATATATAAGGAAAAGGGTTAAGGGCAAAGCCGCAAGGAGACAACCGTATACACCCTTAACCCTTTTCCTTGTATAGTACAAAAATGCCGTGTTATAAACCCTGTTATAGTTTTATATATATATATATATATATATATATATATATATATATATATATATATATATATATATATATATATATATATATATATATATATATATATATATATATATATATATATATATATATATATATATATATATATATCCAACCGATAACTCAAAATAAGCAACTTATTTCAATGAAACTCGGCAAGTGCCTTTCTTGCTTGGATGAGTTCGTTACTCAGGAAAATAGGATAACGTTTTCCGGGAAAATTTTGAATTTTGTTTAAAAAAAATCTTTTTCTCCGAAAATTACAAAGGTATTTTAATGAAATTTGGCGGATGTTTCCTTGCAAAAGACCTTACTACACACTAAAATTCAACTTTCTACATTTTTAGAAAATTGAGTTTTCAAATTTTGAGTTTTCCTTTGAAAAAATATTTTTTCTCCGAAAATTACAAAGTTATTTTGATTGAATTTGGTGGATTGAAAATTTGAAGCATTTAATAAAAATTTACTACCATAATCTGCTTTGAATGTGCCGAGAATAAAACTTGAATTTTTGAATGCTCTGTGGATTATTGCTAAATATTGACTACAGTAGTTGATGAACTACCAAATCCACCATCAAAAGCTACCAATTTTTTTTACCTTATCATCTGGTAATGGAGATAATTTTTTTTTCGAAACCTCACATTCGTGGAAAAATCAAGTTATCTGGCAAACCGTAATAGCTAGGTATAGGGATCCTTGGACTAAGTGAACCTTATTTTTCCCATAGAATTCAAAAACGTTGTCAAATACGAGGTGTTTCATAAGAAAAAACATAACTTTGATGTGTCACCCTTTTTTAATTAATCATCCTGTGTATTTGAAAATAATTTTAGGTAGTAGTCCTTTTTAACCTACACAATCTCCGTTTGAAATAAATCCGAAATAACGAAAAATTTAGACGTGAGAGCCGGTGGCGTATGTGGTGGGCCACCCTGTCTACCAACATTCATATCTGTAGGTTAGGTTTAATGAAGATAGAGCTAAACTTTTGTTGTCAAAGAAGGTCAAGAAGTACGCGAAAAATTACTTTGCAAATTGAATAGTTTTCCTTCTGAAAATGTCACTCACAATTTAAACCTCAAAATAAGTAATTTTTAAGCAAAGATTCTCAAACTGATGAATGATAAATATTGCATAAAATGTCTTTAACAAGGTCCTGGATTTATATTTCAACTGCTACTTTTCTTCATTTGATTAAAGTTTTTGCAAAAATGCATGTGACATAGACCTCACTTGTTACAAATAACTTAAGACCGTGGAAAATTCACATATGACCTTATGTGATTAGGGTTGGGAAACATATCTGGCATCATATTTCACTTCGCATATTCGTTATGTCCAAGTGGTAAGGTCGACCCGGAAGTAATCCTCTTCCAACACGGGTTAACATTTTAGCGGTGACTAATTTTTTAAGTGTTTTATTTAATTTAATTTTAAACTTATCTGATTAGATTATGTAATTGCAATAATTTTTTTAGCGATTTTTTGTAAAAAAATTTGCTAAAGTGGAGATGAGAACTTTTAAGAGTTTAATTCAATAATTTTAATTGCAGATTAGATTGTTTGTTGCTCTAACTTGGGGAAACCGTTTCACATTTAATACATAGATGTAGATATTTTTTCTGTGGCTTCACAAGTGCTTTTTTTCTTCTTTTAAACCGTTTACGTCT